>VXBI01004729.1:659966-692253 GCA_013397375.1 Toxostoma redivivum | reverse complement strand
AAAAAAAAAAAAAAAGGGGGATATTATTCAGCTATAGAGTGTGTAGCCAAGGTTGGAGGACAAACGGGAAAGGATTCAGGTTCAGGGTATAGAAGTCTCATGGACAAAAATTGCCCCAGAAAGCAATATTAGGCATCAGGTGTTTCCCATCTCTTGTGCTGAAATCTCATAAATGTACATGACATTTCATGGACATTCAGTCAAATCTAAAGCAGAATTGCAGGTCTGAGTTGTAGCCTAACCTTCAAACAGCACCAAAGTAGTGAGCTGAGAGCAAAAGCAGAACTCTCCTTGCACTGGAACTGAGAAGTTTGGTTTTTTTCCTCTCTGTATACAATTGCCTTAGTGATGTTTCAGAGCAATGTTAGACTGGGGGAGCTCACCTGTCACCCCTCCCCACCAGACATGGAGGGTCTGTGCTGGTGTAGCTGGAGTCCATAGGTGAGCAAACCACGCTGATGGCTCTGACCTCCAGCAGCACTAGAAGAAAATGGCTAGAAAAATACTTCATTAGACTTTTTGTTTATAGTAAAGCCTTGGCAAACCAGCCCGGCTGCTCCTGCCACAGAGTGAAAGGGACTGGCCTGAAGTAGGTGGGGTGCCTAACTCCCCAAAATGGCGAGCTCAGAGCTGGAGCCGTCACCCCTAGCCACCATTATCTGCTGCATCCTGACATGTCCCCCACTCTGCCCTGGCATGGGTACTGTCCCCTCTTATCAGTGAGGTGCCAGCATTTCATTTGCACAGCTGAGTGCTCTTGAACTGGCTCTGCGCATCCATCAAGGTCATGTAGTCATTCAATCCCTTGCTGAAGTAGCCTCTGGTCAGGAACACAGGACTGCAGTGCTGCTGGTGCGGCTTACAACACCAGAGGGATAACTTTCCTGCAGTACTACAAAGCAGCTTTCCTGGAAGAGGTAATGGTTTGCCAGTATTGCAGAATGGCAATTCTAAACCCATAAAGAGCTCTTATTGTAGTCTCAAAGCAGACTTGAAAACCGGCCGCGCCCTCTTTGTCCTGGCTCAGATGAAATGCCAACACCGTCAAAGAAAAAGGTGTTTGCGGCATGTGCCGTGTCCCGGGGTGGCTGGCATAGGTAGTGACAGCCGGCAGGGCTTTAGCACCATGCCGGGGATCCTAGGAGAGGGTTTGCCTGCTGCAGGGCTTCTGCAGCTGCTGCTCCGGCGGCTCAGGGATGGATGGCATCGACACAGAGCTTTGATGCAGCCGTGCTGAGCGATGCTCCGCCGGCAGAACCGGCCCTTTCCGGGCTCCCAGAGGATGCCGAGGGCAGCCCGAGGAGGGCTGCGAGGGGCTGATGTCACTGCCCAGCCTACGGGGTGACTCATGCGGGGAACAGAGAGCTCTTCATGGGCCATGGAAAACACGAGCCCGTGCGAGGGCTTTGCTCCAGGAGGGAATGAGACAAAGGTGCGGGAATAACCCAGGGATCTCGGGGAGGGGCCACACCTCAGCCCCCAGCGCTGAGGGTTCGAAGGAGGTCACCTCCTATTTTGGATTTCTTCCCTTGGGTCGTTTTGAACAATTCTGCCCTTGTTTTAAGAAAGGATCAGGGCGGGGGAGGACGGATGTGTTTGAGAGGAATTCCCTGCACCTTGAGCTGCCTGAATTAGTCAGGAGTAGGGAAGATGGAGCAGAGGAGGATGGTACATGTCCTGAAAGGTGCGTGGGCAGGGAGCTCAGGCTGCCCCGGCAGCACGAGCAGTCGTGGCTGAGGCACATCCCTCAGTAAGGTGCCTCTGCAGGGGCGTCTTGCTGCCACTAATTCGCACTGCTGGGGGTGCACAGCACCAGGGCAGCGGTTCTTAGCAAGGCCCAGGTGAAGCAAATTCCATGAATGAGAACAGGGATAACCAAACCTGCTGCCATCAGACAAGGGAGGGGATTTACAATGCCTGCCAGAGGTGTTGTGATGGAGGGGAAAGGGAGTCAGATGCAGAGCTGATGCTGCTGCCTCGAAGGGAACGGGCTCACGGCACCACTTCTCTGTTTGTAAAGTCAAATTCCTAAAAGTGACGGCACTTGTGGTCATGGTGACATGGACAGTGGTTTCTGAGCACTTCCGAAAGTCTTTTGAGATTGCCTAAAATAAAGGATCAAGAACTGATGATGATAGAATGTGTTATACCCAATTATATGAGCCCTGAAACTGGCCATTTCCCCTTTCTTCCACCATTCTGATATAACTGGGTGCAGGAAGACACTCACAAAATAAATATTGTTTCTCTGAACAACCCCGTGCAACCCATTTTTGCATATTTGCATTGAAGTTTCAGAACCAGCAAATTGAAAAAATCCTACAAATTTACATAGAGTCTAAATTGGCCACTGCATCTGATTCTTCTAAATTGTTCTTTTATTTCTGCAAGGAACCAAGTGAAACCTTCAGATTTAAATACCATTGAACCATAGGACTTGGGAAATTCAGATTCTACTGTACATCAGCTTCTGAGCCTGAAATTAGGATTTGTTAGTGTGAGTGCACATGCTGGAAATCAGGATGAATAGCAAACCTGCAAATTCAGTTCTTAATTACAAGCCACATGGAATCAAAAGTAGACAAGCCAGTTCCATTAATGGAGAGGCAAGCAGAAGCACTGAGTATGTTTTCCTATAGATGTGAGGTCACTCCTGAATGTGGACATGGTTGTCAGGATTTTGTAAAGATGCTCACAAACTGCAAGGTATCATGGATTTTCTCATGACCAGAGATTTCCACCGTGTTTACTATTTGCTATTCACTACTATCAATTTTCACTAATAGAGTCAGGAAAACAATGTCAGGTGACTGGTACAATCGATCAACATATCTAATGAATAGCCTGGACTGAACAGTGGGGCAAAGGGACAGTGAATGCATTCAAGTGGGAAAGTGATGGCCCGTGATTTTTCTGGGAAACAAATGCATTTTGAAAAATATCAGCTTTAGTTTTTGAACTAAGATAGGGTCATGTACTAAATTTGCAATTAATATTATTTTAAAGAATAGATCAAACAGCTCAAGCAGATTTCCTCTAACTGACAAGTTCCATTAAACAAGAAAGCTCATTCTTAGTAGGAGATTTTAATATAACACTGAGAACAGAGAACAAAACAATGAATGGAAACATATCAGCAGTCAATTTCCTGAGTATTCAAGCCTGCATTATACTTTGTTCTTTGCTACAGCCATGGCTCTGTAATTATCAAGCGTATTCATAGGACTTTTTCCTATTGACACTCAGCGTGAGTATGGCTGGAAAGAGATTAAGCTTTTGTGGCAGCCATTTGAATTTGTCTAACTGAAAACAACCTGCAAGGCTGTGGGGAGCTGTATGTCTCAGGGGATTTGTGATGGTCTGCAGAAGCTGTGGGTCACAGGTTCAGACCCGTGTGTTGGGTGTGTGCAGGGTCTGTAGCACTGGACCCCTGTGGCTTCAGTCACTGGTGCAGTCACAAAGCCGTGACTGATGATGGAGCAGATGCTTCAAGTTGTTCCTGTGTTATATGACAAAGATGTACTCGTTGGACCATGAATGGCATCACTGGGTAAGCCATTGCCTATTGGCTTTTCCTCAGAAAAGGAACTTTGTTTCTGCAGGACTTCATCTAGTCTTTCTAGTAGACACTGTCGCTGCTGCTCAACTGATACTCCAAAATTACTCTAGGCCAGGTTATACCCTCTCCATGCTATCAGTGGAGCCTCATTTTGTTATTAAACATTGTCTTTTTGCCTCTCATGCACCCTCTGCCTGGGAATCCACTGTCATGTGGCATTTCTGGGGGCCAGCCTCTCAGCTCTCTGTGCAGGTTTGCCTCTCTGCAGGTGATACGGAGAGATGTAGTGGTGAGTGAGGAGCAGTGCCTGTAGCCTGCTGGTGATGGCTGTGAGGAAGTAATAGGAGTAGTGTCTGGCAAGTGGGCTTCAGAGAGAGGCAACTGTGAGCTGGTAGCATCTCCAATCTGAGAAAATCCAGAATGTTCATGTTAACTCTTCTGGAGCCTTGATTTCATTTGTAGTAATTTGGAGTTTCCTTTCCACAGCTGGTTAAAGCTGTGCCCATCTACTGTCCAGGCAGGAAATATCTCTCTGAGGGAGAACCATATCTCTTTGCTCTTTGGTGCAAGTGTGGGCAGCAATTCAGCTCCTCAGCTTGTGGCCTTGCTTCAGTGCTCAGATTTGGGCAGGCACCATGTCTTTTTACACAGTTCCCTGTTTCTGTGTAAACAACCATTTTAGCCAAAGAGAATCCTGTTTACTTAGGCTCCTTTGCAGTCTCATAGAGCAGGAGCAGCAGTGCTGGTGTTGTGGCTCAGCTCCAAATCAGGTAATTGCTGTGCATTCTGCCCTACTTACACACCCCCCATAGTTTCAATTAGAACAATTGTTTTCATTTTTCTTTCCTACTCTGTCAAGTATTCATACAGTTGCTGTTAAGCTGCTCATGTGGTCCCTCACCTAGGTGTTGTGTTTCCATGGCAAAGACAGACATCTTTGTGTGCATACCTGGACTGAATCCCCATTGGCACAGACTGATGTAATTCCATAATAGAGCTGTGTTGATTTGTACCACATGAAGACACAGCGATCCTATGCAGAGAGCCACATCCTTCTCTCTAATTAAAGGTTCTGTATGAATACCTATGATCTATTTCTTTTTCTACTTGCTCTTCAGCTTTGCAAATAACATGAGGATGAGGTTTGGGTAGTCATTCACACTTCTGGTCACAGTGGTGGTCTCTAAAGAATACAACATGCCTCTTTTTAATGTGCTTCCCTCCAGCTATTCAAGAGTGCATCTACAGGGATATCTGAGCTCTTTCACTCTTGGCTCTAGTGTGGTAGATAGAGTTCATGATGTGTGATATTTTATGTTATGAATTGCTGGGAAAATGTGTTCTTTGGAAACAAATCTCTCTAAATTTATCAGGAGAATTAAGAATGTGGAAGGATGCCTGAAAGCTACACAACAGGAGATTACATGCTTGCAGCTTAAGCCACCTGGCATATTGAGCATTCATGTTCACAGCTGAAGGCTCCAGCACTTATTATGCTGTTTATGTGATCAGGAGAGCTTTCCTTTCATCTGATAAAGAATTAGGCTTGAAATGGCACGTGTTTGGGCTGGTGGGCTCTGTGTCACACACTGGGGTGAGGTTTGCTGTTTGATTTCTAGTCTGTCACGTGGCCCATCAGATGGTTATCAGCATCATATGCATGTGCTGAATGAATTGATGTTTGTGTGCATGAAGGCTTGAGCAGATCATGGATTGGGTTGCTCTGCTGCTCAAGGCTGTGGTGGCTGGTGTCATGGAGACCTTTCTAGGGACTTCGCAGGGAATGTAAATAAGCCGTTATATTTTATGTAAAATAAGCAGGCATTGCCTTTCCCAGCACTCCTTTTGGACAGTTTTCTGAAATGCACAAAATTAATTCATGGCTCAATTCTCAGCAGACAAAGAAGCTGGGAGCAGATCCTTTGCAAACATTGAGTTGATTCACATAGGAGGCAGTTGAGTTGCCTATACTAAGCAAAATGACACAGAGTCCCCAGGCAGTGCAAAGGAGAGTCACTTTATTGCAAAAAAAGGCCTTTTTAAGCAGTCAGCCAGTTATCAGTTCACGTAGTTTTAAGGCCAAGTCAGCCAACCAGCAGGCACCACGATGTGGGCATGCAGCAGTCACCCAGCATGTCTCGCACAGCTCTCAGGTCTCTCTACCCCTATTCCAGTCTGAGTCACTCTCACATAGTTCCCTTCTACTTAGCCTAAGTCACAGGCCTGAGCCATGATTTTACAAGGATAATAAGGCCCTTAATCTATAAGGCTTTACCTATATGCAACACCTACCCATATATGTCTGGCACTATATAGGATATGTGATACACTACAGTGCCTCTGTGTGTCCCACATGAGCTCCGTCTGTCCCTAAAAGAGGATGTGAATCTCCTGTAGGTCCTGACTTTTACCTGCCTTAGGGGGGGGGTCACAAACTTTTCAAATAGCTCTAGATGCCTCTAATCAGATACCTAGAGCCCATCCATTGGTGAAGAGCTCCAGCTGAGCAAATACTGATAAAATTTGTCTTTAAAATGAACTCTTGGGAAATTAAAAGATGCAAAGTTTTCATTCCAGATTTAAGCTAAAGCTTTACCTCAGTACTGGTGGGTCTTGGACTGGCACTTTCACAGTTTGGTTTGGAGAAACCTGGAAATGGAATGAATGGGCAACTGAGAGGTGTCTGTCAGCATCTTTCCTAGGCAGCAGCACACTCAAGGCAGCACTGAGGCAGAGCTATATCAAAGTGCTGGGTTTACATTGTGGTAGCTCCTGCTCTTGAAGCTGCTCTCAGGGTGGTACAGGCTGCAGTAATCCCAAAGCCCTTCTCACTATATCTTTTGTGTTAAAATGGCCAAGTATCTGATCCAGCAGGACATGGTTTGTAAAAGCAGTACAAAAAGTTGCTGTATATTCTCAGTCCCATAGAAAGTGCAGAACAGTATCGCACAAGGCACAGAGACCATTTTGTTTCAACTCCAAATTCTCAGGATTTCAGGTAAACCATCCTGACTTTGTCTGTTCTCTCACATTGCTGGAATTTTTTCTTAAAATTTTGTTTTTATCAATATGGGGAAATACTTTTGTGTCTTCAGCTTCCCAAGGCTTCTGAATTTCTAAAATGATGGTGGCACTGTACATCTAAAATGACAGTCAGCATGCCCTGGAGCTGACCACCAGTCATTCTTCCTTGTGCAGTAGCTGTTTGCAGAGTCAGGGCAATTCTTTATATACAGGTTTTTTCACCCCCTTCATGCAAAACAAAAGGGTTTGGTTGTTTTCCCAAAGCAAACAGTCTGTGTCAGCTGTCTTGCACTAACAGAAAAAACAACCAACCAAAACAGCATGAGCTTTTATATCCACATCCATGAGTGGCAGGTCACAGGTTCCCTGCAGAAGTGACGGGGAAGGTAAACAGCTCAGAGCACGCCGTGTTTGCCATGCCATTCCAGTGCACAGCAAAAGCTGTCCCCAGCCCTTCTCTCCCCTTATGCAGCAAATCACATTCTGCTGTGTAAATAGCAGTTAATAAAAAGAAGCCAAATTATCATTCTTTACTAGATTCTAATTACAGCCCGCCCAAGATGTTTCCCTTGCACGAAAGGCCTGTAGAAGTTCAGGCACTATGACCTGAATCAGGGAAGGTTTTAACTTTTAGGCTTAATATAAAAACAAATCAAATGAGAAGGAATACACCTTTCGTATCACGCTCTTCCAGAAAGGGAAAGTTCTAAAAAGACAAAAGGCCAAAACACCGGAAGGTTTTATTTGTGCTGGTCTGTATTAAGCCAGTTATTATCCTATCAATTGTTTGTTTAGCCACTGTTTACACAAAGTGAAAGATGGCACATAGGAACACGTACCAGCAGTCTGTGTTTTCTGATGAGGCCCTGCAGTGCTAGAGCAGGAGCAGAGAGCTGGCTGCTGTCCAGGTGTCCCCTTGGTGGCTCACAACAGGGTCAGAAGGGATTGGCCACCTGAAAATTAAAAAAGCCTTAGGGATGTGCTGCATTTAGATGGCTGCCTCTGTGGGATAAGGTTAGCATTGCCATTTCTCTCCAGCCATGCTGGAGGAGGGCTATGGTTTGGTGCCTCACACTTGGAAGCAGGTGGCCAGGAACAGGGGTCTTTAGGCTGCAGTTTTGGTTAGAGCAGTTCACTAAGAGCAGCTCATCAATCCTTGGCATCCTGTGCTGTTTGCAAAGGGTGTAATTGCAGTATCCCACCCAGCTTTTGCACAGGCTATAGAGTAGAATGAGCAGATGGAAATCAGGTTTATACTTCCTTCACCTTCTTGAAATGACTCCTCAGGGAATTATTTACCAGGTAGTGTGAGCCTGGGTAAAGTACTCTGGACCATAACGAATCACAATATTGCTGACAGAGCCCTGGCCTCAGCTGGGCACAGAGGGGAAAAGGACAGGTTTGAAATCAGTTTGCTGTCTCACCAGTTGCCAAGGTGGAGGTTTAACAGAATGGATGATACTGTCCCTTCTAAACTCAAATCCTGCCGGCCATATTTCACACCATCTGGAGTTTGTGCAGAGCCCCCTTTGGGAAGGTGGCCAATAAAGAATTACAGTAATCTAATCTTGCCATGAAAAAGTGTGAATAACCATTTCAGAGTCTGACTGGAAAACTACAGCAAACTGTCCGTGCTCCACAGATGGTGGCCAAGAGGGCACTCAATGACACGCTGGTAAGTGTGGCTCAGGAGATAAACAGGAGTTGGTTTGTACCAGACACCGAGCTGCAAACAGTCGGATTTTCACCAGCTGAAACGAAGGACAGAAGAAGAATGTAACTGCTGGGCTTGGGAGAGGTGACACCCCCATCCACACTGATTCCCATGGACATTAAGCACTTGGCACTTTTTGGGAGGGCTAGTGGTATGTTTTACACCAGTTGCTCCAGAGCCACTATCTTTTAAGCCTTTTAAGCAGTCTCTGCTGGAAACCTTTGGTTTCACACTTTTAATTGTTCCTCAGATGGAATGAGAATTGGTCCGGTCTTTGTTTTCCAGTGTTGTGGAGTTCCTATTGGTATTTTTTTCATCCCACCCCGAAAAAGAATTTTCACATAGCTTTCCCCACATTGTTTGCAATCAATGATTTCCCTGTAATGGATACTAAAAATTTTAAATGGAAGATTTTGGGACTCACTGGTGCTTGGGAAACAAGAAATGTGCTTTAGTGATGTTCATGGCTTGACATAAACTTGCTTCTTAGCAGAACCTAAAAAGAATCCTTGGATTCACCAATATGAGTACGCTCTTTGTCACCACTTAATTTCTTGCACCACACTTTATCTTTGCTTAGTCTGGTGCATTATAGATGCTTCCAAATTCTGTCCATTGTCTTCTTGCTGTCTGGCTGCTACAGGGAGTGAGGATAACCGCAGAAACCTCTGTCTAACTATCTGAATAAAACCTCTACTTCACACTGCATACAGCAAAATTATTCTTTTTCAAGGGATGTTCCCAAAGTAGACACAATTTGAGAAACAAAACAGAATGGCTCCCCTTGGCAAAGAGGTGCCTTTATGCTGCTCCACAGCACCAAAGAGCAGCATTCTGTGGCCCTTTTACACACACTCACAGGTAAAAGAGTGGGAATAACTTGCCCAAAAATCCCACCAGGAAAAACTACCCAATTCTGGCTTCATCTTTATGCAAATATTTAATTTTCTTTAAAATCCTCCAGCAGCCCATAACGGGTAGTGCTGCTGGGTAAGTGTTGTGAAAGCGTCCCAGAGCAGGGCTTGCTGTTCCTCTCTGTTTAGGTGAAGAGGTTTTCCTATTGTTACTGGCTCTGAGACGTGCGAACTCTTCCAAGGGAGGCTGCTTGGTACATGAGAGTGATGGAAGTGGAGGAATCATGCAAGAGCCTTGTTGTCACTCCCTAAGTGGACAAAAGGGACTGTTGGTGGGGGCAAATCCTTCAGTGTCCACCTGCCTAACTAGCAGCCTAGTTTCTGCTTTGTGCTGGCAGTTGGTGTTTTGGCTACCTAGAAACTACTTTGGAGTAAGGTACAAGGATCTTGATAGGATTCAGTCATTGACTTGAGTGATTTCAACACATTCTCTCTGCAGCACCTTGCACAAAGACAAGAGTTATAAAAGAAGTCAGATGAAGTTTTTGGAGTGGTTATCATCAAGTCGTATACTGATGGGCTGATGGTTTAAATTAATTGTAAAATGTGGACTTCAGAGCAAACAGCCTCAACATCACTGTCTGGGACTTTTAAAGAATGCCATTGCTTGACAACCAAAAGCCCAGTGTCAAACTCATCAGTCCCTTTATTGAGAGTTTGCAGAACAACCACCATCATTTAAATCACCATCTCTAGGTTGCTCAGTGCTTCAGAAAAGGGCAGTTTGCTTTCATCGCCCAGGGAAGGAAGATGATCCCTGATGTGTCATTCCAAACCATGTGCCTTTATGGACCCAGCTGTAGGCAAGGGCTGGGGTGAAGCATGTCGTGGGAAGGCAGATAACACAAACATGAAAGCAGCACAAAACATGAGAGCCTATAAATAGCAGGAAATAAAGAACAATACTGTGATAAAATCCATAAGACAATAAAGACCAATGTGGGAGAGACCATTTCCCCCCCACCCTTCTCCAGAGTTTCTCCTATTTCCCAAAGCTGCAGAGATCATCTGACTGCTGTGTGGTACACGCCAGTCAGCTAAGCACCAACTCAAGTGCTTGGAGCCTTACACAAAGTATTTCAAAACCCTGTTCCTTTTTCTTTCTTGATGTCCTGCCATGACTATTGTGGTATTTAAAGCCATTCCCAACTCACCAGCTCGTCAGAGCAAGGAGAAAAGAGGGAAGAGGAAGGAGGGGGGGGGAAAGCCCTATGGAGATTTATAGTCATTAACAGCCTTTATAGGGTTTCAGACATTTTTGTGGTAATTCTTTGGAAAGGACACATCCACGATGAGCTGGGGTTTATTTTGCCACTGGCATAAGAAATTAGACTGATTCCAAGAAAATATTTGCTGTTTACCAAGAAGAGGGCAAATTGAACCAGAAAATGGCAATGGATGTGAACTAGGATCCTTGTTTAAATTTTGGGTCATTCCCAGCTCCTGATCTGGGCCCTTTGAACTGGATCCTGCAGAAAGCAAGTCTATGGAAAAGCAAGAAAGATAGCAAGGACATTCCTCTGCAGTGTGGATCTATGGCTGTGCAGTGGGCACTGCAAAGCTCCCTCCCTTCACTAGCAGCAGCAACTGAGGATGGTTAATTACCCTGAGAGATAGCCATCACTCATAAACCTGCATCTCACAGGAACATGTCCTGTCAGGAGGCAACCACTCTGTGGGCCCAAAATGTGATGAAGACAGCTCACAAGCACATATATTCTTGGTTTGGAGTGTAAACTTCTCTGAGGAACAGATTTTCCTGCGTATTCCTGCATGGTCCCGTCCCATGGTGCCCTAATTTCTGAACCAAATCTTCCAATGGGGTAACACTAACTTGTGTGAATGGCATTAGGCTGATCTACAGCAGGGGAGGATTGAGGCCTTATTGTAAGGAACAAGAGGATTATATTGGCCTCAGAGTTCATGTCAGAGCTGGGACTGGAACTCAGGAATTACTAAGCAGTTTTCTCAATTGCTTCTGTTAGCTTTAAAGAGGGAGTTGTGTTGAGGAAAACCTCCAAGAATATCCGATTTAATGGCAAATCCACTCTTTTTCCACGACTGGTTCTAAGATGCCTGCCTGCTAATGAACGTGGCTTTTTGTGCTCACACAATGGAGTTGCTCCCTCGTGGCCCAGCCAATCCTCTTACAGGATCCCACCAGGGAGATGCAAGGACAAGTTTGGAGGTGACGCAGAGAGAGGTGCATTATGCAAAAGGTGACTGTTCTGATTCAGAGGGTTCAGAAGGGACAGCAAGGTCTGAGGAGCTCTAACTAAAAACTTGACTGGCTACCACTAGTGCCACGTCACACTCCATCAAGTGGCATGGCAAACAAATGGGGGATTTATATCCCTCCACAGCTGGGGGCTGGATTTCTGCCTACATGGAAGTGTGTCCCACATTATGCTCTACAACTTTAGGTCCCTTTGTGCTCTGTTGTACAGTTTCAACTGTTTTATGGAGGCAGGAAGCCTCAGATGATCTCCCCTCAACCTCATGGTCTGCTCCTTCCTTCTGAGGCCATGTTTTGATCTTAACTAATGTTCAGGCTTTCGTCCTGTAGGGTAGTGGGTCAAATATTCATGTTCCACCTTTTTTTTCTTTCTTTTTAGTCAGATAAGAATATTTTGTACAAGGAGATGAAGCAATTCCACCAGTTCATATCTTTTGATTCCTACTCTGTGCTTTAACCCGTGTCCACCACCTTTCCTGGACTACTGCAGTTTATAGGACATTTGACTTCATTTGGTTTATGAAATTTTGCTTATTCTGTCTTTCTTGATCATTAGCCCACGAGGCAGCTTGCATGCTTTTCTGTATCCAACATTTCTTTCTGCCTTTTTTTTTCCCCATTTCCAGAAGGACTTGTTCCTTAGAACAGATGAACCACATACTGAGAAAATGAACAGGCCAGATTGTCTAGTGCTCCGCACCCACCGCTGAAGACAGATTTTCCGGAGAACTCAGTTTCCAAGGAGGCATCTAAATAAGTGACAGATACTCAGAAGTGGAAATGTGCCCACTTCTTTTGGTGCTCAACTAGTGCTAGAGCTACTCTGAAAAAACTTGCTCTGATATGGCTGTTCTCCTTCACTCATGCCACAAGACTTCCACATCTCCTCTTTTATACTCTATTTATTGCTGTCTGCCATGCTCACCCTCGTGTCATACCCCATGCCACAGGTCTCAGCTGATCTTCTTGCTGCCATGTCCTTCTGCACCATTAAAAGGTCAGCATGTATATACACTCACATTTCTGTCAAGGGGCTATCAGGGCTAATGCCCCCAAATGCAGAACATATGTGCAACATAAATTAATTGTTAAGGCTAATGCTGATTGAAGTTTGGTAATTCAGCCTGCAGGATATACCATATGTTTGAAGTGTATTGTCCAAGTTTAGATTTTAAACTCCCAAGGGCAGGGACCACTCCTTCCTCTGTGTTTACATAGCATCAATGAGACCAACAGTGCTTGGGTCTGATATACATTAACCTCAGCCAATGCATTGTTAAGTTTAATAATGACTAGTTAACATTAAAGCACAATGGATTAAATATATAGACAAAGACTTTTCTTGGCAGAGATTTTTGTCATGTTTTTGATGCCAGATTTCTACCCAAGTATATAGTCCCTGGTCATCTGAATAATTGGCCTTTTCTTGAAAAATTCACCCCGTACATTGCACCATTCTGGTTTTCCCTTGTTCAGCAGTTGACACTAAGCCATGGATCATTATTTAGGGTAACTAAGCCAGAGCCCACCTAAGTGAAAATTCTGGAATGGGAAGGCACCTAAATGATATGCCAGACAGTGAACTGAGGGAATCACAGAGCCAGGGTGTAAATGGGCAAAGGAAAAGAAAGGTTTTGGATGCAAGAATTTAATGTCATTTCTTATTATTTATCTCATTACTTTGTAGTTCCCAGAAACCACATGCAAAGGTTACTGTACACAGGCCCTCCAGCGGGAGCATAAGAGAGCTATAGGAATAAATCCAAACTCCATCTGAACTGACAGGCTGTTTTTCAGTGCTAGTTATGCAACATGTTAGTACCTCTAGGTATAGGACCAGTGGGATTTAAACTTGTACAGCAGATGGTCTGTGCATCATTGCTGGAATGCGCCTGCTGACCCTAGGGCAGAGCCTGAATGGACTTCAAAAGAGAGACTGAGCATGCTTCAAAGTGTTATTGTTTAAATGTTCCACTAAATGGGGACTCCGGAACAAAATATCTAGCTGAGGTCAGTTTGAAAAATGTCAACACACATAATGAGAAAACAGTATGTTGTGTGAGAAAGAATATTTCATAGGGGTATTCTGGGTATTCTGATTTGAAAAAAACACTTTTTTCATGTGTGTCAGCAGATTGTCATAATCTAAGTGTCTTTCTTCATGAGCTTCATTTGCTTTTGTTGGAAAGAATAAGATCTGTGTGTGAAACTCATAAATACCTTTGGAACGTGTGTTCTGTCCACAGACAGGTACACGAGGAGAATTGTCAACCCAAGTTATGGCAAAGATGTGTTGCAATATAGCATTGACATAGCCCTGAAAGCCAACCTTCTGCTCATTTCAGAGGAAAACTTGTAAGGACCTTGTGTTTGGTTTGAGAGTGGGATCCTGTGATTTCTAATCATTACTGTATTCTGTTTTGTTCCTCCCAAAGCCCATAATGCCTGCTCATAGCAAATTCTTTCACCAGGGTAATCCACAAGTTTTGGCTTCTCCTAATGCCATTCAGGGAGGATTTCAGTAGGAAAGGGATTGGGTTCATGTTAAAATCAGAAGGTTTAATATCATGAAAGAAGATTTCTTAAACAAGTCAAGCTTAACAAGATCAAGACTTCAGTAGAAAATTCAAGATTCAGCCTTTGACTTGCTGGTCCCTGAGCTGCATCTTGGGCATTGCAAATATCAGTGATCTGGTAGCTTTTGGTCTAGAGAAGGTTTCCATGTTGGCCCCTGGTGATTCAACATGGGTGGCTAAAACATTATTTCCTTTGCTGGAAGCAAAGAGCAGCAACCTGAACTTTCACAGCATCTTGTCCTGCTGGGGCATGTCTCTATCTTGATGGAGACACATTGCAATAACACAGATTAAAAGCTAACCCTCCCTGCAGACGTAATAAAGATCCAATGCCAGGAAGAGCAAACAAGACTCATGTTAAATAAAGGGGAGGCTTGTTTCTTTCCCATATCAATATTCAGTAAGATCAGCCAACTTGGCATGCTGGGGTGAAAAGAAAGCCACCAGGCAAGGTAAAAAACTGAAGGGCTCTGAAGTGAGGTGCTGTTAAACCAAAAAGGTAACTTGGGCTTGTTTGTAGATTCTCTGTGTCTATGTAACATGTTGTAACTGACACAAAACTTGAAGAGCAATCAATGTAAGTGGGTCAAAAATAGCATCCACACCCTCCCTGGAGTCCCGGTTGTTGCACCCAGTATCACTACTCAGCTGTTAGCTGTGGCCCAGATTAAGCAAAAACCCTGTAACCTTACCTAACTGAGTGTGAATTCAGCTTTCAGGCCTTTGCTTATCTCCAATGTATGCTTAACTTCAGTATAGAAACTCTTTGTTAAATAAGACTTTTAAACCTGCAGAGAGCTGATAAAAAAATCAGAGTTTCACCTTTTTTATCCTGTTTGCCAAGTGCTCAAATAGCTGATACTCGATGTGTAGATTGTTGCAACTATTCAGTAGCCAAAACTCAAAAGTGTGTCAGTAAGTTAAAGGTGATCTGTTATCTCAGTGTTCCCAAAGCAGATAAGCTACAACACATTTCTGATTAACATAACTTGTTTTAGGAATGCTGGTTCCCTGGAAATATTGTCACTCCAAAACAAATGCACTCTGCAAATTCTCTGAACTTCAGCTTGTTAAACTGCTCATTGAAAACAAAGAGTACAAGTCAAGACAATGTGAGTTTGTGACAAAACTGCACAACAGGGAAACTCCAATAAACTGAAGGAAAAAATTATCTCTATTACTCAGTTTGCATTTTTACTTGAGTATAATAGGACTATAACCATTTTCTCTCAACAGCTTACAAAGAAACTTGTTCCGAAAGTGATATATGGTGAGAACTTGCATCTAAATTGGGTATATCTAAATTCGACTGAATACAGAACACTCCTAAAGGTGGCTTTTGGAATACAGAAAAGAGTTCCCAAATGCTAAAGAAAAATCACCCCAAACCTCAGAGGCTCCTCCCTCCATATGCTTATTGTACAGGGGTATTTTAGGGATAGCATGTTTATTTGGGTTTGCACTTTGCAGGCAAGTGGTCCCTCAGTTCTTGCCCAGAACGTGCTATTTGGTATTCTTCTCTTAGAGTGCAAAACATGGCCTAGTGTTTTGCTGAACAAGGAAGGACTTCTAAATGCACTGGGCGAGGTCCACAACACTGTAGCTCTGGCTTCAGGAGGTGGCAGGGATTCTTTATATTCTCTTGCTTATTTACATTAAGCAAACAAACAAAATTCCCAAACCATGAAGCCCACAAATGATGTATGTAGCCAGGCTACATAATCACATGTTTCCCTAATGGTTACTTTTATCTTCCCTCTCACTCAAGCTTTCCTCTGCCTGTATTGCTGCTGGTCTTTATTAAGCCCCACATTCTACAAACATTTATGTGCATGATTTACTTCATGCTTTTAATCAGTTGCAGAGTGTTCAATAGGTGTTAAATAGGTAATGAGCTAGAACACAATAGAACTTCATATCTGCACAGATCAGACTGAACCCAGTGAAGTTACAGCTGTGCAGAAAGTTCAGTTCATGGGGAAGAGTTTGCAGGGTCTTAGCTTGCAGGGTCTACCAGAGCTGGCATTGGTGTTTGTGCAGCACCTGGCACAAAGAGATTCCAAACCTGACCAGGATCCATAGATCCCAATACACTGCAAGTAATGAGCTGCTCCAGGGACCATAATTAGGTACCAAACAGCAAGTACTCAGAGTTCACAAAGACTCTAGCACGTGGTATTACCAATACATCTGCTGACATTCGCATCTGTAGATTGTTCATTCAAACACTGCCTGTTTTGGAATACTAAAACATTCCTACCACCCATCAGCTGCTACCAGACCTCTTTAAAATAAACTTTCTTAACGGGCATGTGCCTGGATCACCAAAGAGACTATCAAACTTGGCACTGCAGAGGGAAAGCCAAACCCAGTGCTAGTGATGGCTCTGCATTCTTACTCTTAGACATCCTGTCATCAAGTCAAAGTTGTGGCACAGTGACGTGGGGCATGAGCATCCTGCCTACACACTGCCTGTCCAGCATTTAAATCATCATTATTCCAGGAATTTGTTGCACACCATGATACAGGAGTACAAATAATATCAGCTAAAGGAAAAGCAAATTACTATAAGCACTTTGTCATGGCTTCAGTGGATATTCAGCAGTCACAAGTGTGCCAGGCTGAGGGGCCCAGCCAGCAGCTGGCAAAGCATGTTTTATGTAGCTTTGTGAGCACAGACTATGCAAATGTATTCAAAGGATGTTCTTGAGGCAAATTGGTTGGAGCTAAATTTGCCCAGATGCTCTTGAATCTGCTTATTAGAGTCCTTAGCTTGAAAATTAGCTGGAACTGATGAGTCAAACCAGAGCTGACTTTAGAATCCTTGCATATTAAGGAAACCACAACCGGATTAAATGTGTGCATGTCTATGTAGCATGGAAATTCAGCTCTCAGTGCCTGATCCCACTATTCCCAAGATGGGGTCTTCACAATGCTTAATATGTGGAGAGCTCCTGGAGAGGCCTGGACAACTCTTTTGCCTTGAGTTTTTAGGTTAAGAGAAAATAAAAAAATAGTTTTCTCTTCCATCATGACTTTTGATTTTTGTACTTGCATCTCATTTTGCCTGCAGAAGCACTCCCTGGCAGTGAACTCATGCCTTCCCACTCCTGTTACATGTTCCATTACCAAAGGTGAATAATCAAGACAAATATGAAGAATGAGAGAAGTATGTACTCATTTATTCAGATAATGAATGTGAAGGATGAAATCATCTTGATCCTGAACTAAAAAACAACTACTTCAGGATCCTGTTATGGTAGCAAAAGATACTGGAAGGAGGTGGGATTGTGTTGTGTCCATGACAGTGGTGCTTTTGTTTCCTTGGACTTCTTTACCATATAAGAAAACTATTAAGGGAAACTATTGGAATCTTTCTTTCACCTGAGTATTGACTTTAAAAAAGAAAACTGTCTTGAGCAGTGGCTCAAGCCAGTTTCTCCAAGATAACTGGTAGAAAGTATCTGCTTGCCCACGAGGCATTTTCACAGATTGACCATATGTTCTCCCTATTTGTGCCACCACTGCAGTCACTGGCAGAGCTCCAGGGCAGCAGCTCTGCCATCCCCCTGCCTCTGTCACCCTGTGTCAGACACTAGCTCAGCTCAGCCTTGCCCTTGTGGCAGCTACACTGTGTCTGACCCCTGCCTGGGTGTACAAAGGTGGGAAAAGGGTGGGCCATTTCCTGCACTTAAACAACTGAGCACTGTTAGCTCAGGGACAATTGAGCCTCTGGTGTTTATACTGTCTTTGTCTGGATAAACTGTATGGACACAGTTGCAATGCAGCCACCAGGAGATTTTCTTGCTGATATTCATGGTGCCAGCATTCCACCCTTAATGTGCATTTTGGGCATCCCCATCTTGAATCAATATCTCAAGCCTCTTAAAACTTGATTATGGTTATATATGGTTTTATTCCTTAAGATTTTTCTTTTACTGAGGAAACCAAAGCTGAGCACAGTTTTATAACATATGGTCTTCTCCACGCTCTGTCAAAGGTAAATGTCACCTCACTGTGATGTATTTAGTCTACTCAAGTATCCTCAAAGAATTTGACACCAAGGATGTCCTAAGGGATTGGCCTCCCAATGCCACCTTCTGGGATTTGAGCATTCAGCTCAGCATAAAGCTCCAAATATTGCTGAGGCAGAGATATTCAGTATCTCACTCTTCACAGAACCTGGACACATTTTGCACACACCAGCTCTGTGTGTAAGGAACTTGGGTTAAATCAGAGAATTTCTCTTCTTTCAGCCTCCAGCTTTTCTATCTGTGTTGCAATGATTGGTCTCCAGCTGTGAGGAATACAGAAAACTTCTTATTTAATATGTTTTGAGTAATCCCAAAGAAGCCGATTCCTCCTTCCCCAAAATAGCAGAGTCTGTGTTCCTTCAGAAACATCTTTGTAAATAACACCAGAAACTGAAACACCTTTCTGGTCCCATAGGCTGGGGTAGGAGGAGAGGATAGGATAGGATAGGATAGGATAGGATAGGATAGGATAGGATAGGATAGGATAGGATAGGATAGGATAGGATAGGATAGGATAGGATAGGATAGTGTAGTTGCACTGACATTCATATACTTACCATTTCCTCCTGAATTCTTCCCTGCCTTCTTGATGGTGTGTTGGATCTGCCAACAGTGGAGAAGGTCCTATGGAGGTGAGACCACCTTGTACTCAGGAGATATTTGAATATTTTCCATGCCTTTGCATTCAGTTTATACATCATCCTGGGACAGCATGCAATTTTTCCTCATGAAAAACATTTGGAAAAAAAGCTTAGGGAAAATTACAGATTTAAAATAAAACAAAAATAAGACCTACCAAACAAACAAACCCTTGTATTTGTCCATAGAGCTTACTGATTAAAGGATAATGGCATAGAAGGTTCCTGGATTTATGACTCCTCAAAAATCCTTTTCTTCCTCAATGGCAACTATACTCCTGAGAAAAAGTCAGATGCCAGATCTAGCCCTGGCATCTTTCAGTGGATTTTTCCTAAAATCAAGAGGCTTTTCCAAGCCTAGTGGTTTCAGATGTTATGATTGATGTTTATTCATTTGTCCTGTCTTCCCATGGAACTGGCAATGGCTGTTATTTCAGTGTCCAACATCACTGTTATGTCTGTTGCTCTAATCTAGCTACTTATATGGTCTCCACCATTGCAGTGTTTGAGCATATCCCAAGAATTAATTTTAAAAACCTACATAAACCCCTTAGAATAATAACAAACTGTCCTTCCTTCCAGCCTTATCCTAGGCAAGAGTCTTGAGTTTTTGAGCTTGTATGTGTGTGAGTAATGTACTGAGGCAAAGCTGCATTGAAGAAATGGGTCCTATCTTCAGCTGGGAAAACAGTGTGAAAGGCTGGCACAGGAGAGCCCACAGTGATGACCTGGGCTGCCACAAGAGTTTGACAGGACTAGATGTGCTTCCCCTAGATTTTCTGCTCCTTGGCCCAGGCTCAACAGTATTTTTTATGATTCCTGGAATCAGGCAAGTCATAAAATTTTTGAGGGGCAGAGGGTAGACACAGGTTTTCTTTTGACAAATAGAAGTACTAGTTCTGCCTAGAGATGAGCTGCCCTGATCAGCTGTCACTGGCAATGTTGCTCTATTTATTCTGACTGCATTTGGATCAAAATCAGTGTTTCTGTGTGTCTCCTCTCCATCTTTGTCTGGGAATTGTTGTCTGTTATTGCTGTGGACAATGTAGTCCCCCAAGACAAAATTTATCCTGCAAATTCAGTCTCTGTTTTAGATAGCTTTCTTTCCAGAGGTTATGAGTAGTTTTTAATGTCTTTTTGGGAGCCTGATCTTACCTGTTACCCAATTTCTGTGCTTTTGAAAGGCAGTCCAGGGGAAGGAAAGGTTGATGAGTCTGTGAATCCAACTGCTTTGGGGAAGAGGACAAATCCCTTGTGCTTGAGATGGTCAAGGTGGTGGTAAAGATTTAAGTGCATTAAATCCTACGTGAGTAAGAACAAGCTGAAGCTTTTGCCAAGAGCTCTGAATCCAAGAACAGCAAATGGAAGAATTACCAATGCATAAAAATATAAATAAACACATGCCAAGATTAATGGGAGGAACATGTCCTTCTCACTGACCTTAGCCCGTGTGACTGTCCCTCTGCTGTAAGGGACACGAGCCCTTGATTTCTCTGTAACCAATAGACACAACCCTTGTTTTCAGCTGAGGGATTAAACTGCACGTGAGGAAATAATTGAGTGCTGGATGGCATTTTTCACATACCTCTTTTAAGACCTGGATCAATGGAAAGAAATATCATTGTATCTCATATTTGTGCTAGAAATGAAGCGATTTGCGTACTTGCAGGAATGAGATACAGTTGTCTCAGAAGTTTTTGTTGGCAATAGAACAGGCAGCTGTCAACACTTCAGCCTAGAAGTAGATGCAGCTCATTAGGACAGTTGGATATCATCAGATTAGCTGGGCTTGGAGATAGGGTGAGACAGGAAAACATATGACAAGAACTGGCATCGCAAAACCTCCCCCTTCAGAAATACTACCTCAAAACCAAGGAATGTTGTGGTTGATCACAGCCAATATCAATACAATATATCCTAGTTTAAGGGCAGACTTGCCAAGTATTTCAGCATGGGTTTCAGTGCCCCTGGTACACATAAAAGTTATGGCATTGGTTCTGGATTATTTACTGGGACTCTGGTAATGATGTTCCTGGCATAGCACTCCTTGCAAACACGTACTTTGGAGGAGTTCCCATACATTTTTTTATTGTCCTCTAGAGCTGTGGTGGCAAGCTGTGTGAAATCTATCCAGAAAACTGGAAGAAATCAAAACTAAAGGGGAAAAAAAACAACCAAACCCGATTAAAGATGTCAAAGCCTTTCTTGTGTAGACCTAAAACAAGATCTGAAATCAAAAGGATATGTGTTGACTGTATAAGAATCATGAGGGAGTTTTAGATTTTCTTTCAGTTCCCCTAGAGGATTGCCTGATATATTCTGCCTGTATTTCTGGGACCAGAAAGGTGCTTTCAGACTGGAAACAATTCAAAGATGAATAACAAACAAAAGCAACAGCAAAAAATACCTGAGTGGCAGCAGGGACTAATTTTGAAGAAAGCCTAAACAGACTTGTGTCAGTTACAGGTCAAGGTGAACAAGGTCCTCAGCAGTACTCCATGGATATGTAAAAAAATGTAAATGGAAGCAGGCAGATGAAGTGTTTGTCAGCATGCATTGCCATGGTTTGTTTTTGTGTTCAAAAGCTCTTTGTTCTAAGCACACTTCTCTTTTCAGAGCATGAGCTTTAGCTTTGCAAACCAAGCAGCAGGGATGCCTTGTGTTTCTTTAGGACTTTTCATCAGATGATCCCCAAATGCTTTAAAAGGGTGAATTAAAGGAGCTTCACATTTAGAAAAAAAAATAGAAAAGGATTAATTTCTTTCTTCCAGAATGCAGCTCTGAGTGTAAAATAAAAGAGGACCTGGCTTCTCCAGTGGGTGAGATCCTTCTCCCTTTACATTGCTGCAGAGTCACAAACAAAGGATTTGTTACCCACCCTGAGTTCCTGTCTGGGGACACTTTGAGCAAAGGGAAGAATGGCTCCCCACTCGTAGAGAGTGTGCTGCAGCAAGCAGCACCAGGAACAGAAGTTGTATCAAATTAAAACATAGGGGATGAATAAAAGAGATAATTGCAATTTCCTTGAAGGTATTAGGCTTGATCATCATAACTGCTGCCTCCATTCTTAATAGCAGGGAGGATGTACAGACATCTGTGTGATTTCTCTGCTGAGCAGCACCTCTGCTTACTCAGATTTGGGGTTGCTAGAGCAACAGCAAAACCACTTCCTATAGAGCGTGGATGTGCTCTGCAGGCCCCCAGGCTTACATGGTTAGCAGAAATTAGGAAACTTCACAGAGGAAATACAATGCAAACTACTAAAAGATGTGGAAACCTTAAATAGGGATGTAAATTCAACCACTATTTAGTAAATGCTAAGGGAAGATAGGAGCATGATGGCCTTAAAACCTCTTTAAGGCAGCTTTTAGTTTGTTAAAAATCAAGAGGAGATTGCTTTATTAAAAAAAATTAAAATTTTTATTTTATTTGAACCGCTCCCTTCAAATACTGTATTTGTGCACACTAACATGCAACACCCATGCAACATTTTTTTAAGTCTTATACTTGTATTCAACATTCATTTAGCTTTCATTACTGAAAAAATTTCAAATGCCAGAGGATGTACGAAACCTGCTGGGTGATTTGCAAAATCTTCTAGTGTTGGAAAATTTTAAATGATTAAACACTTTATTAATTGTTTCTATTTTATCTGATTCCTTGCTATTGCCACAGGAATCCTGAGGGCTTTGCAACAAGGAAGATCTGTACTCCCTAAATTATAATTTCTGGGATTATGCTAAAGCACCATTTAAAAACAAGTATTAATTTTTATTCAGACAATTCTCTGTTTCAAACACATCTAATTGAGAAAAAAAATGAGGAATTCACCTCTAGGCTATTTACTAATAAAATCCCCAAGTAGTTCTGCAGAATTGTATTTGCTACTCAACTGGTGTGATCCTGGAAAAGAAAGTTCAAGGTCTGCCTAACCTGGAGATTTTTCTTCAATATGCTTTCTACTGAATTGGGAATTGTTTGAGTAGTGTTCGTGCTAAAAGTATTCCTGATGCTTTTGATGTTGAACTTTTGCTTGTTGGCTGTTGTGTGTCCTTGGCTGTAGCAATAATGCAGCAACTTCATTTCCCTCATATTCTCAGAACAATTGAGATTTTGGTCCATGCCCAGAGAATCATAAAACCATGGACCATAAGTTTAGGGGAGTGTTTCTACAGGCATTGGTGATGAAATTACTCCTGGAATATTGCAGTTATTTAAAATTTCACCTTGCTGGAAAGTACTGGCAGCTTGAAAGGAGGAAAAAAAACCAGACAGCTTGAGAGCCTCACACATAACAAAAGATTAGAAGAATGGCTTTTGAGCCAAAAGACAAGTGGTGATTTTGACAAGAGCACAAACATGAAGGTCAATGTGGATGTTAATACAGAAACATGAGAGAGATCTCATTTACTTTACAGCTGAATCAAGGGCTGTACAATACAATAAATATAGCTGCTATACATTTATTCCCTGATCTAGATACAACATGGCTAAAATGATGTATTGTGTAGCTGGGCTACAGCCAGGTCAGAGTCCCACACAACCAGCAGAAAAAACAACGTGCTCTGGCCGCAGCACCTCCTGGGAGAGCACTCCAGAGCGGGGGCAAGCAGTGGTTGGCAACTACATCTGGTAACCATGTCCCCAGGCCACCAACACACACAGGGAGTGTTGGGCTAATGTATGACATTGTTGCAGAGAAAATGCCCTTTATGAGACGACAAGTTCCAGTAGTGTGACTGGCTGGGAAGCAGGTAACCACAACAGACCCACTGCCAACAGCTGTGCCTAAATCTAGGTTGGGCAAAATATTAGAGACTATGCAGAGTCTGCATCGGCCCAGCACGGGCAGGGAGTCAGGGATGCTGGAGGTCTGCAGAGATCTCAGTGGATCTTGGCCTTCTCTTCTATCTCTGATTGCTGCCCTGCCAGCCTTGGAGTACATTATTGTTTATTACCCAGAGGGAACAGCTGGATTCCTTCTACAGCAACAATATTTTTTTGTGATGCCAATGCCATGACCTTTATTCATGAAAAACAAAGTACAAATGGGGAAAGCAGGGTGGAGCTCTGTCAGAAATGTGATGTAAACAGCTACAAAGTTGTGGTGTGCTCCTCCAAAACCATTTCCCACCAGGTAAGGATCAGAGCAACAGGCATTGCAAACACAGCAGAGATCCTATCTGATATTTTGTTAAGCTAATTGCCTATACCTAATTGCAAGGCTTGATAAAAATTGCCAAATTGAACTTTTGCTCAGATTAGACAACATCAACAACAATAGTTTCCAAAGGATTTATGGAAACAAAGTCCCATTCCAGGTATCTGCTGACATTTAAAAAAAGTCAGCCTCTTTTCTAGCATTCATGAAAGTAACATGAACGATTCAGTAGGAGAAGAGCTCCCATTTTGTTGTGGAAACAGTCTCCGCAGTACCCTTGAAAATTCATCCTGAGGCAAGTTTGAAATAATTCATGCTTTTGCTCTTACAAAAATATCTTCATGTTTAGAGCAAACAGCTGTTTTGCTGGTGGAAAACAGCAGAAACATGACCTGTATTTAAACCTGTATCTTACTGGGAGAATTGGGAGCTTTATCTCCCAGTAGGAATGCAAAATTCAGGCAGTGACAACAGGCAAAGACTTCTGGGGTGGCATGAATTCTGCTTGAGGGGAGCCCTGAGCTGCAGCCAGGTGGAGTGGGCATGTGGCACATCCTCTGCTCTGGCTGGAGATGGTACTTGTGTCCTGAGCTCCAGCAGGCCAGGGAATATGCATGATAGATGTCACACCTCTCTCCACATGGTTTCATGGACCTCCAGAGGCAATGGATGGAAAAGCACACCCTCCACTGTGTGCCTCTGCTCCATGGCTTATTCAGCTCTGTCAGCACACAGTCCCAGGCCCTGCTGCTCAGGATGATGCCTGCTCACTGCCACAGCCCAGCCTGGCCATGCAGCTCCTCCATGATGCCCATGGCCTCCAGCAGAAATTGCTGTGGGGCAACAGGTGTCAAGGGTGTCTTTGTGAGTGCCAAGAGCATCCCAAATCCACTTGGGCTGTTCCACAGTTTGCTGGGATGTGCTTCTCAAGGAAATGGGGGAGTATAGGGACAAGTTTTCACACTTCTCTCCGTGAACTTCATGAGCCCAACAGACAAACTTGCAGGAGTAAAAAGGACAAAAATGAGGACTTTGGCTGACACAGAGAGTAAAATACAATTGCTCAGTGCTACAAGCAACCTGTGACCAACTGTTCACAAAATATTAACCGTTTGTGGCACATTTAATAATCAGTAAATGATAATACGGGGCTTTGACGCAAATCAGAGCTGACTAACATTGGCCAAAGAGATTTAGAGGACCAAGTCTGGATAGTTTGTGCTGTGTGCTGAGCCTATTCCATCCTCTCTTGTTTCCCCACCTTCTTATGTACAGACAACAAAGCGGGATTGCTCTGGCTGGGAGAGACAGGCAGAAATAACTCTCTGCAAAGATGCACTGCCGGGCTGGTGGTGTTGCTGCACCCAGATAAACTTTCCAAAAGCAGTCTGTGCCCAGGTTGGGATATAAGCGTCAGGTATCCCAAAAGGGAAGTGCAGGGATGCCGCAGTGAATATTGCTGAATTTATTTTAGGCCACGGAGATTCTGGCTGAAAGATCACTTGGGAGCATGCCAAAGGTCCAGAAAAGGTAACTGCTTGGGGAGGATCAAGGTCACCCACGCCTAGGAGCCGCTGGCGTCCCCTCGGTGACAGTTCTGCCTTGCGGAGGTGGAAGCCCAGGCATCTCCTCGGAGCACGCGGGCAATGCTTCAAGTGTTCGTGCCCGGCGGTGCTGGGGCGGGCGGGCAGGGACACACAGGACAGGGACACGCACCGGACAGGGACACACCGGGCAGGGACACACCGGGCAGGGANGGGCAGGGACACGCGGGGCAGGGACACGCGGGGCAGGGACACACCGGGCAGGGACACGCCGGGCAGGGACACACAGGACAGGGACACGCCGGGCAGGGACACGCCGGGCAGGGACACACCAGACAGGGACGCGCCGGACGCGGCGGATGCTCCGCAGCTCTCGGCCGGGCTAAAGCGGCGCTCCCGCCGCTGGCTCTGCCTCCCTGCCACCAGATGCAAGTAATTTGTTTAGCATTTGGACTGGTAGTCTGGAAAACCGAAGCGCTGTGTTTTTAAGTTTATATTATATGCTTGCTTTCCAGTTCTGTTAATTAAAATCATGATACTGGATGAGCAGTTGCTGGATAGCTTGCA
Organism: Toxostoma redivivum; assembly: GCA_013397375.1. Taxonomy (NCBI): domain Eukaryota; kingdom Metazoa; phylum Chordata; class Aves; order Passeriformes; family Mimidae; genus Toxostoma; species Toxostoma redivivum. The sequence goes on along the minus strand of VXBI01004729.1, from coordinate 666,286 downwards.
GGGTTCGTTTTAAATTTCTTCTTTTTTCTAGACACTCAGGCATTTGAAGCCCTTTCTCCACTTGCAGTGCATTAATTCACCTAAAAATTCTGTCTGAACTCGTACAAGTATGCATTTGGGAATGGTTTTGTTTGTTACAGTATTTTCTCCCCGTTTGTCTACATCTACCAATGTAATTTGTCAGAATAAATGAAGTAATTGAAAATTATACACTCCTCATAACTGTTTCACCATCACTTTGAGAGGGAAGGGAGCAGAGGGACCCATAAGCAAATAGAAAGAAATATGAGCATGTATTAATTCACTCAGGTGATCACTCTTCTTCTTCTTCAGTGAGTTTAATCCATCAGCTTTTCTGGAGCCATTCTGTAAGTCATGAAGGCTCAACTGCCTCAGCAAGCTCTCCACTGCTTTTGTCCACATTTTTGGACTATTTTCCACTGTGATGTCTACTGTCACCCGGGATGTGGTTATGCCAACCCTGACCAGCTCAGTAATCGGCTCCAAATTGAAATGGAAGTGGTTCTGCAGGGCAGCATCAGACTCTATTGACCTTTTATTGCTTTCAGAGTGGGTCTGCCACGACTTCTTCCTTGTCTCTCAACTTACATCTCCTGTGGCTTCCCAGATTCCATATCACCTTTGCTGCACCCATGTAATTATCTTGACTTGGCAGGACTATTGTGCTCATGAGCCCCAGAAAATCTCTGCAGGCTACACAGCAAGAGAATATTTAGCTGCAGCATGGTAGGTGTGTTACTAGCAGGGAAAGAGGCATATTCACCATGTGCATCATCTCCAAGCACACTTTGTGTTACTGGAGTAGCACTAACAGAGCGCTTGGTCCAGGGAGGGAACATCACTTACACTGCCAAGATGTGAAGCTTTGCTTTCAGGACTGAAAACATTGAGCGTGGACATGTGCAAGGACGGGCCAACATCTGCAGCGTTTGCTTTGTCCATCCGCAGACAAAGCTCACACTGAGCTTCTCCCATGCACAAGTGAACATCACCTGAGCTCAGCAAAGCCTTTCTATGCAAATCTCAACTGCTCTGCTTTGGGATCATCAAACAATGACTCCAGAATTAGATCCAACAAGATGTTTTTCTTTCTTTTTTTTTTTTTTTTTTTCTTTTTTAGCAAGTACATTCAGCAACTTAGCCTTTTCAGGGCTTATATCTTGGTTATTCACACTACCATTTGCCTTCTTTTGGAAAATTCAACTCATGTGATAGAGGAATTCTATATGTCAAATACTGATGCAGAAATTCTGGTATGAGTGCTTCTGTAAAATACAGAAGGGGAACATGGAGGTTCTATGGTAGGAAATTATTTTCTTGGGTGGCTTTTTAAACAAATTTTACCTGATTGAGCCAGCAAAGAACAATGCAAACATATAAAAATTCATTACCTGTTAATCTTGTCCTGGTTTTGGCAAATTAGGCAGGCATTGCAAGATTTTATATGAACTGTTATGTAATAGTTCAGGCAAAAAAAAAAATTAAAAGAGATAAGTTATCATACATCTAGTACTAGGTAATCAGATTAAAAAGAAAAAAAAACCAAACAAACAACAACTGGGAAGTGCAGTAATTGGATTTGGTAATGCCACATAAAATAAAAAGATGAGTACATATTTGGATTTTTGCACAGGGCAAGTGCCACAGAATTTTCCCTAGGGAACAATCCTCTATTGGCAAAGTGTGGTCAAACGGAACAAACAAATCTTTTTGTCTTTAATTACTGTGATTCTGTTTAAAAGTTAGAAGACGTCAATTTTAGCATGTGGAATGCAATTGTGAAAGAAAATGGGTTTCCTGAATTTTCAGTGATTGACTAAAATTCACACACATACTGGTTATTTTAATTTAAGGAAAAAGGATTTTGTTTCTTTATCCTGTTACATAACACTGGATCTATTCTCCCTTGAACACACAAGTATGATTATCATTAATCTTAAAGGGAAACAGTTGTCTTTCAAAATCCTTTCTGAATTTCTGAATTTTGATCTTTTTTTTTTTTAGTTAGATCCCAAATGACTGGATATGAATTGAAGATGAAAGCACATTGTTTATTTTTTAATTAGATTACTTTAATCGCATTTATACATAGTTCTTCTACTGTTCTTCCCAACAGCAATAATGAAGAAAAAAACATTGTTTTAGAGTGACTTCCAAAATACAAAACATACGGTTCATACAGCATCCAGCAGGAGACAGAGTACCTGTTATTGCTTTTTTAGCTCATCTTTATGAAACTGGCTGGCTTTCAGTTCAGAGACATTCTTTAATAACACTTATATTTTTCATTCTATAGTGCATTCCTTTCAAGGATTTTAAATTGCTCAGGAGATCTGGAAAATCCCAGTGAAAACCTTTAGATATATGAGAGGTTTTTATTTGCAAGTAGCTGACTGTCAGTTAACTTGACACACTCATTTTTTTCAAAAGCCAGTGTGACCACTTAGGTTCCTCTGTGTTTGCCCCTCACTTTAGGAATCAGCCCCTGTAAAGCAACAGGCATTTCCAAACTCAACCAGTGTTCAGAAAGGACCAGCTGCAGCCTCTCAGCCTTGCTAAGTGCCTCAAGTTAATTTGTAATTAGCTTGATGTAAGGAAAGGACCAGTGCAGGCAATCCCATAATGGCTAGGCCATCTCAAATATAACCAAAATAGGCCACCCAGAGCATTAAAGCAAGAGAATTTAATGCCAACTGGCTACTTTTCAATAAGACCTGTGGTTTTTCACTGCCTTTGTGTTTGACTTGTAAACCGGGTGCAGGGCTCTATCACTGGCAGGTTCACATGATGGGGAGTGTACCAAAAACACAGGTCATGTTTTGGTTTCTGTTTGATACCTTATTTACATATGAATTATATGGATAAACTAAGAAAAATTAACTGTCCAGGCCATAATTTAATCTAAAATAAACACAGACTAAAACTACAGCAACTTAGTGGATTGTGTGGATTAGTGAGATATCCTGGTATGTAACAGCAATAGAAGCAGTTTATTCCCCAATTTAGTAATGCTTAAAATCTGCAATCCAGAGTCACTCCATGATATGCAAATCCCTTACAAAATCTGCTTCCCTTTTTCATGCTCAGGATCCCCTGCTACATAGGGGAACCCCAAAGACTGATCCCATATAACTTTGTGTAGGAAATTCATGTATAGAAAATCATTAATGCAATGACTTATTCAGACCATCTTTTTTGCCATTCTTGCTTACACAATCCTTTACAGACAGTGCTGTCCATTTCTCTCCTACTGCTGGACTTCATGCCTGGATGAACTTTGCTTTTTTCTAATTTTAATATTTATTTGTAAAATCTTCCCAATTCCTGCCAAATTTCCTCTTTGTCCATGCCCCATCTTGCTCCTGAGTCCATGAAACATCATGTTCCCTCTAGCAGCCAAACAATGAAAACAGGGTTTCTCCTGAAAAATGAAGAATATTATATCATTACCATTTTAAAATTAATGAGAATTTGCTGATGAATATATTTTAGGTCCTGGTGTAATGCCCCTCCCTCCACCTCACCTTATGGAAACCTGAATTAGCTGTGCCATACCCTTGGGTTAATATTCATCCATCTGAAATCTGGCATTCACATCCCTGTCCCTCGAGACCTCTTTACCCGGGTGCAAATACAGTGAATCTCTCCTGACTTTCGTGCCATCTCAGTAGATTTCCACACGTTGGAGCCAAGCTGGGGATTTGGCCCAGTGTCTTTTTTAAACCCTGTGACCCAGACGTGGAGATTAAAAAAGAGTTGTGTTATCGGATTAAACAGATACAAGAGGCACTCGCTGTATCAGCATCCAACACCTTAAAACTGCAGCAAGAAGATCAGCATGGTAATGGCAAAAATAGTCTCTGAGAAAGAGGGAAAACTCAAAGGAAGATGATAACAAATCCATGCCTTGGGCTGGGGTGCAAAAACCTGCCACTCTGCCTGGCTGCCAAAGCAGCCACAGGGATATGGTGTTCTACTTGCTATAGCATCTTGATGCAGGATACGCTCGAGGTGTAAAAATCATTTGAACTCCACCTACCTGTAGAGTGATTTTGGCCTTAGTTAAGTTTGGGTTAATGTCTTCACAGTGAGGTTTTTAAGGGGTTAGGCTTGATTGCGTTATGAACTGCATCAGCGAACACTGAAATCAATAAAGCTGCAAAAGCAAAAATTCTAACAGATTAAAAACAGACCTACATGAAGAGGATAGTAATTTCAGACACCATTTGTATGCTTAATATTGTACACATGCTTATGCTTTGTGATTTGGGCTCTAACTTGTGATTTTGGTTACATAAGAGAGTGGAGAAGCCAGAAGCATAAGTGCTGCTGTACGCCATTGCAGCTGAAGGCAGAGTTCCCCCAAATATTCATCAGGCACATTTTCAGTTGTGCTGTCTCATAATGAAATAGCAGACAGAAATGTGCATATTTATGACACAAAAGGACTTCTTCTTCTTCTTCTTCTTCTTCTTCTTCTTCTTCTTCTTCTTCTTCTTCTTCTTCTAGTTCCAGGTACTGTTTACATACCTCTGACTTCAAAACAGCTTTGGCTGTTGGTCTTTTACCCCTACCATTTTTTTTAAACACAGAGAGCAACCATGTACTTTGTATGGCTGACTTTTAATGAGTGAGGAGCAACAGAAATAGAGAGAGCAAGAGACAAAATACTTTGATTCCTCTAGAGAACTAGAGCAAAATATTCCAATGCTGTCAGTGGCACAGCTGTGCTGGCAGGATTCTTCACACAGACAAGGCTCCAGCCGCTACTTGCATTTCACTGATGTGACTGCTGGTTCCTAATCTCCATCTAGGCATCCTCACTGCAATCAAACAAGTGGCTGAGCTGAAGCTTTTGCTTCATTCCGTAGTGCAGCCAGAGCTGCCTGTTTGTGGTCCCTCATGGAGCCTCACAAAATGTGAGCTGCCTTCTGTGAAGGATGCCTACAAGTCAAAGTTGCAGTACACAAGAAACCTTGTGAATCAGAAGACATAGGTGGCAGCATGGACTACATTGTTATGAGTTTAAATGAGGCTGTTCAGTGGAGATATGTCATCAATTAGCTGTGTATATCCTATATCTCTGTCTGGTTTTCTGCTAAAAACCTACTCACGTTCCAAATCAGCTTGGATACTGAAAACCACAGAATGCACTGGAGTAAGGGAAAATCGGATGTGTGACTGTGGCACAGTGTTTTTGGCATCCTGTATTGTCATCAAAAAGTGTGCAGAATGGTGCAGCTTTTGCAAGAACCAGCTAAGGAAATCAGCCTTTTCTGATACCTCCCTGGAGGCTGCTGTGATGGAATTTGATCCCCCCAGCAGCCTATGCATAGATGATGGGTTCCGGAGGTGGTCCCCCAGTGACTGCTGTCCTAGTTTGTGATGTAGAAAGGTAGCATCTTGTATCCGGAGAAACAGAGAGAGCAGAGATGTGGGGACTATTCACTCTCCTTTGGTCCATCCCTGCTGTTCCCAGTGCAAGGTTAGCACCGCGGGATTTCTGTGGAACACAGATGGCCCAAAAATCTCCTTTTCACCACAACTGTACTCCCGCAATGCAAATGGTATTTTGCAGAACAGAGGATCTTACTAAGTCTTCAGCAGGGGTTATATGAAAATTCCTCGCGACCCTCTCTGCTGTTGTATTATTTCATTAAGAGAACCAGAGGGGATGCAGGTAGGAGAGCAGAGACATGTTTGAGTCATATATCCGTTCGCCTGCAGGGGAAGAGGACCGGCTTTCGGTTCTGTGAAACCCGATGCAAAACAAAACCTTGCCCTTCTCATTTTCCCCGCCGATCGCCCCGGCCGTACTTTGTTCTCCAGCTGCGACCGGGACTTCCCGGTGCCGGGGATCGCGCTTTTGGGAGGCGGCAGGGCAGAGCAGGGATATCCCAGCCTCCCAGGCACCTGCCAGGCCACGCTCCCGTGTTGCCTCCTCCAGCAGCAGATGGCTGCGGGACCAAACCTGTCCCCAAAGCCTGGCAGAGCGGCACCGGGTCTAGAGTCCAGCCGCCGGGGGTCCGGGGAGAAAAGCGGCCGCGGAGGAGCAGAGGAGGGCCGCGGACGCAGGCACGGGCAGCGGCAGTGACAGCGCCGTGGGATGCTTTTCCTATGAGAAGGGCACTCTTTGTGTAAAGATAAAAAATAGCGATTCAAAAAATGTAGGAAAATGAAAAATACCGAGACGAGATCAGCAGCTGTGAGCCCTCGCTCCGCTGCCTGCCCGCAGCCGCGAGACGCGGGCCGGGTCCCTCGGGCCGGTCCCGCTGCCGTTCCCGCTGCCCGCGGCAGCC
>VXBI01004729.1:465640-659812 GCA_013397375.1 Toxostoma redivivum | reverse complement strand
GTCCTCCCTTTGTCCGCCTCGGCTCGGTGTGCCCCCGGGCGCGCTTTCTCTTCCCTCTTTCCATTTATTTATTAATTCATCCTTCTTCTTAAAGCCCCCTCTTCCCCAGCTCTCGCATTATCCCGGCGGTGTTTTTCCTCCCCAGCGGTTATTTACCCCACACACCCCCACACCTTGCGTTAACTTTTTTTGGCGATAACATTCTCAGCCATTCCCCGTTGGCGGCCCTCCAGCACATCGACGGCGCACGCTTCTCTCCCCGGCTATTTTTGCCCATTTTTTCTCTCCTTCCCACCCCTCCTCGCTGTGCTTTCTCTGTCTGCCGTGCGCTAACCTCGAGTGAAGAGACTGATAGAGGCAGTGCTACATCTGATGCTAATGGGCCTACCTGACGGGTAATACCGCTGCTGCTGCTTTCTTGTTATTTTCCTAATTTTCCTTTTTTATTCCCCTCATTTTCCTTTTATTTTGTGGGTTCTTGAGATGCTGAAATCAAAGTAGTGATGGGGCTTGGAAATAAAACACAGGGACTACACAGGGCAGGTTACCAAGCTCAGTGTGGTGTGAAGGGGTGATAATTCTGGGTTCGTCTGGGGGTAACTTGGATCCAAAATTCACCCGCTGGCTTTAAGATAATGAATGCCCATTGCTGCCTGGTATTATAGCAGGAGGTATGTGGGAGGACTCACAAGGTTTCCATATAAGAACATGGGAGAATTTATTTCACCCAGGCGAAGAAATGTGCAGAGTATGTGTTATTTATGACACTGAAGGCAAGCTGTGTTGTCCTTAGGCAGCTCCAAGAGTGGCAAAACTTGGTATTTAGAAATTGTAAAAGCTGATCTCTGCTGTTTAATAAGAGCTGTATTTAAAGAGAAGCACGGATGAAAATTTAAAAAAACGAAAAAGTAGTGGGAGAGGATCCAGATAAACACGAAAAAATACAAGCCCACACTTATTCCAGCACAGTTTGTGCCAAGGTGTAAAGAGGGAGGTTTTTGATTAGTTCCCATGTTTTTTAACCGTATTGGGAAAGGCATTAAGAAAATGTGCCGAGAGGAGCTGGTTACGTTGATAGTGCTATTTTGGTAACTGCATTTTTTTTATTGCTTGCATGTGAAAATGTTTTGAGTTTTGGACTAGCAAAACAGTGAGGCAGTCCTGACGGGGACACATGTCATCGGCTGTGTAATTCAGGGCTCGGATGACAGTTGCTACCGGTTTAGACTTTATGGCTTTGGGTTTGAGGGTAAATCAGCCCGTTAAAACCTGCTGCTGTGGAATTTACATGGGAGAGGCTTGGGTGAGAACTCTGATGGTTGTTGACAGCCGGGTGTTTACCTCTGGGTCTGCGTTCAGCCGAGCTGACTGCTTTCTGGCATTGCCTACCTTTGCCACAAGTGTTACGGAAAGGTTTCCTTGAAGGTTATTGGGGTTTTTTTTAAGCAAAATGCAAAAAGCAGCTGAGGCAGCCAGCAGCGTGACAGTGACAGTGTCCCTCGCCCGGACCAAGTCTGAAGCACGAGTGTGGAAGGAGGATGTCTGTGTTGCCCTGGTTAAACTGACATTGGAAACTTTATTTTTAGTGCTTTCAGAGATAGTATCTTCCTGTTTCCCCTTCAACTGTCTCTTATGTGCTTTGCATGTTCTTTTTTTGTGTTTTTGTCTTTATTTGCCTTTCACCTCTGTCCCTTGCCCTCCTCACCTCTCCCGCCTTGGTGGCCGAAGGCAGCTCCCACTGGAGGGCGACAGACACCTTTCCCCTGCCGGCCGCTGCCCGGGGACCCCGACCCCGCGGCCGGGAGACGAAAGGCCGCTTCTTGCTGTCATTTATTAACCCGCTTCTTTCACCATGCCCTGGGAGGGTTATTTTCTGTCATTCTTAGCAAAAAGCAGGAGATTGCAGGTGGCACTGTGATATCTGTAGGCCCTGAGAAGGTGGATGTGTGCTTGGGGATGCTGCATCCAAATCCTGGGATTTTGGGTTGTTCTTGGTCTGGAATCTAATAGAAATTTGGAATCTTTCAAATGCTACCGACTTCTGCTTTATTTTCTTTTGCTGTAACCAGGAACAAAATTTGGCATACAGCTCTTCATTGGTAGTTTCAAATGTGGAGCTTTTGGGTGGGTTGCCTGGAGCTCTCATGTCAAAGGTGAAATGTTAGGGCAGTGGCAGGAGGCTTCAGTCGGTGTGAAATGCTGACAGAAAAGAGGTGCCACATTGCCCTGGAAAACTAGGAAGCCACTTTATGTTGACTTGTTCTTACTGCAGAGTGCTTGGGAAACCTCCCATGCCTGAGTGGACTAATGTTTGTAAAGCCTCTGTGAGGATCTTGTCGTACAGCTAATCATTGCTAATATTTCAGTGAGGGTTTTCTTTAATCAATACTCTTAGTGTATCTTAGTGGCTTCCAGCCAGGTCCTATGGGCTGGATGTTTCCAAAGAGACTCTTGGGCACTTTCCAGACAGTGATATTCCTAGGATTTCCATCACTGCACATCAAGGCTTAGCAGCAACCCCCTATTATTTTAAATTTGCTCCTTCTGCATTTTCCAGTGCCCCATGTTTTTGTCCAGTGGGCAGTGGGGCAACATTGCACCAATGCCCCAATGGCAGTGCTGCCAGTTCCACCAGTAAGGGGAGTCTCTGCAGTGGTGCCCTACATGAGGTTTTAATCATGCTGGCAAACAACTCTGAAAAGATTATGCTGATTAGTTTCTTTTAAATTTGACCATATTACAACACTTAAAAATAGATGGGAAAGCCATGGTGGTTGCAGCCTTTTGTAAGTAATGTTTATTTGATTGGTCATATGAATAAATTGTAGATCATTAAGAAGTGAAGCTTTGAATAGATTACCTAGTCGGATTAGTGCCTTCGACTTCTTTTCATCACTAATTTAATTTACATTACCAGAATGGATCAGGGGTATTTTTTAAAAAAAGTAATCCTGTGTCTACTCCAGTAAGAGCTCTATACATAGAAGTAAAATTTATTCTAGTGGCACTCTAAGGGGACTGCTTGCAGAATTGGGTTCTTGGCCCTTAGAAGAAAAGCATGAGGATAAAAATGCAGTGATTTAACATTTGTTGAATTTCCTCCATACATACTTATTTAGTTAACTCTCAGCTGTTGTAGCACCATGGATTTAATTGATTTGTGTGAGCTGAGTATCATCCCGAGGCATGTAAATTTCAGGAAAAAGCTTTTAAATTTCTTACATGGTAGCTAATATTGATACAAGGTAATACAGTAGAAATTAATTGAACATGCCACTCTTCCCTGTCCTTTTTTCCCCAAAAACCTGCTGTCGGAAGGGCTGCTGTTCTACCAGTCCATGACTCTGAAACTGTGGCTACAGCATCTTCTGTACTTCTGTCAGTCTCTATTTTTTCAATGTGTCCAGGTTTACACCAGCCAAAAGCCATTTAGTGCCAGCCCTAAACACTGTTCAAAGAGCATGCACCAAACCTACCATCTCAGCTGCTGGGAGTGTGAAACAAATGGCAGCGAGCTTTGGGTGGGTGGCAGCAGGGTGGCAGTCCCATGGCACAGGAGGTGGCTGGTGAGGCCAGTTGGGAAGGTTCCGCATTTCAGCAGTTGCTGTGTTTCCTGTTGTGGTTCTCTGTCACCCAGAATTGTCACAGCCTCGAAGGACGCCTTTGCTGCTGTGGCTGCCCAACTTGGGCTTGAATGCAGACAGTGCTTGAGCACTGGCACAGAAAAACAGCCCTGCTATGCCAAAATGCAGCAGGAGGGCCCTTCTTCACGGCATTGGTGTAAGTCCCATGTCCATAGGTAGGAGAACAACCCATACACTGAGCCACGGGGTTATCTCTGAGCTGGAATGTTGTTAAAAGTTTTTATATTTTCAATTTTTTGGTCCAGATCACATGGCATTTGTATTTTATTTCACTGCTGCAGTGTAATTGTCCTGCTATTTAGAGGGATATAGTTATATCTCCTGTAATGTTCTGCATAGGATGAAACATAGGAGAAATATATCCTGTTTTGACATTGTACTACATTCAGTGTCTTGGTGTTCTTCAAACAGAAGTTTTTACTGATGAAATTCAGAAAACATGGTGCATTATAGCATTGAAACATGTCTGACTTATTTTGCTGGACCCATTTTTTTCCTTTAAAACAGTTTTCCCTTTTCTTTTTCTCTTTTTTTTTTCCCAAACAGGAAAAGAAAATACATTCAGCAGAGATTCTTCTTCATGTAAGTGTTATTTATGCTTGTTTATGAAATTACAAAAAGGCTTTAAAAGCTCATTAAAACATTCAAATACTGAACACTTACCATCTGTTTGTAGAAACCAAGTATAGAGCATGTAAAATAGGCTGTAGTTATACAGCAATAATGCTCAGTAATTTATTTTTTTAAGCCTATCTGTGCAGTTCTTCTGTGTGTATCACCACAGAGTTTAGAAAACGTTGCAAAACACTTTGCAGACATTTAAGCAGCATGCCCATAAAGTTGGTGTGTAAATCCTGGAGGGATAATGTTAAAATGGTTTGCCCAAAGCAGAGGAGATACATAAGTGTGAGCTTGATTTAGCACCCCAGAGTCCTTGGTCCCCAAACGCTGTGACAAAGTCAGCTTTTCTGCCTTGGATCTTACAGAATCCAAGTTCTGCCCATAGAGCCATTTGTTGTGTGCATGTGTATGTATGGGTAAGAGAGAGTGTCTGTACATGTACCTAGCCTCAAATAGCCTCTGGGTGTTCCAGGTCTTCTCTACAACCTATGGTGATGCCCATTAAAGTAAGAGTAGATGCCACCAGCCATTGGTGGATACTGTTGCAAATGTTTTGTGAAAGCATTTAACTCCAGCCTGGCTCTCCATCTAGGGGAGCCTTTTAAAGTATTCTTCGTGAGACTGAGAGAGCTGCCTGTCATAAAAACACAACAGGTTTTTTTTCACACCATCTAGCGACCTGTTTCTTTTATCACAGATCTCAGCTTTGAAAACTGTTGAGTGGTATAGAAAGCTCTATTCTGGTATTTCTTCCTAGTAAAAAAAATCTGATTAAATGTCTTACAGGGCTGCATAGATGAAGACTCTCATTGCCTTTGTGCAAAATTAGCTTAGCAAGGAAAATGACTGCATTGTTCCCAATGCAGGGCCCGCTTTGCATAACTTCCGAGCATGTACTGTGTCCAGTGGCATGGCAAGCCCACGAGCACTCACCTCAGGCTGATCTCCCATAAATCAATTTTTTTTTTTTAACAACATATATCTCGGAATTGCAGCACTCCATTATGCTTGCGTAGCAATTTGCTGGTTAATATGTAGCAAAATGCTGTGTGGTAACAAATGTTTTTTTGCTATTGTTGAGCTGGAATGTTAGTTCAGCTTCTAGATAAAAGTGGCTTGCGCAAGGCGTCTCGGTAGACCATGATTTCTGTGGCTTGGATGGTAGTTCTGTAGGCAACTGTGTTCTGCTCTTCCTCTCCCCCGTGCTTCCCTTCATCATCCACGTGAGTGAGGAGTGGGCTGACAGAAAGGCAGGAGCTGTCAGCCCTTTGCATCCTGCAAAACACCAGCATGGGGCTCATATTATGCCTGTTGCTAGTCAAGCATCTGTTGAAAACACTTCTTATTCTGGTTGTGTTGCTAGCAGAAGCATTGTTAGATGCTTTATTTAATAGCTTTAAACCACAAGTGTTCTTTGGCTGGTCTTATGGATAAGACAATCTTTCAAAAAAAAAACACCCCAAAACCCTGAAAAATCCAGTACTAAGTTATGGATACCCCACAAAGGATTAAAGAATCCTCCTTTCCTGCTGCTGGGAATCCTAGCTGAGACTAGGTTAAGTGTTTGTATCTTTGAGCAGGTACATCATTTTTAAAAGGTAACAGAGAAGAAAAAAAATCCAGAAAGTTTTTGAGTATGAACATTTTCAACATTTGTAGCTCATTATTATTTCATTCTAGAACGGGAAGTTTAAATCTCTTGAAAATCCTGTGAAGCGTATGCTTCTCGGAGATTATGAAGGGGAAATGGTGAAGCAAAAAACCCCTTTAAGGGAAGAAGCTCCCAAACAGACAAACCCTACAGCAGAGACTGAATGGTATCTGGAAACTGCAAAATAACCACGCAGTGCAGATCTGGAGAGTTTTGCTTGGATATTGAAGTATACCAAAGAAAAATCCTAATTCTGATACATACACTCGAAAATGAGTAATGGAAAGTCAGTGGTCCAGAGGCCATTTGCAGTGCAGCCTTCCATCACCTGCTGTGGCTTTTCAACAGCTAATGGCAAGCTTTGAGCATCAGAGCCTCTCTCCTCTGGTTCTGTGCATGAAATATTATGACTTTGACTCGGTAGCTCTGTTTGTGCCTGTCTGTGCATTGGCTTCCCTCGGCTTCTACCATGGTGGGAGTTTCCAAAAGAGAGTTAAACTCCAGGGATGGGAGTACTGAGGTTATAGTGAAATGGCAGGATGGTGAAGCATCCAGGACAGGGATCTCTCCCAGGCCCCATTCAGAGAGAGTTGACTCCTGTGGCAGTGAATGCTCAGTGGGGATTAACCCCTCAGGCTGTGACTTGGGCCAGCTCTGTGACAGGAGGTAACCACTTTGAGAAGGGGCTCTTTGTGATAGTAACAAGCCATATGTAGTTGTAATGATAAGAAAGGGACCATCTTATTTTAGTCACTTTGTGACAAATACTACCACAATTCATTACTTTCCATCAGTGCCTCATCCTATGGAGGAATCACCACTGCCCATCTACATTGAGGAGGGGACAGAAGTCCCGATTGGTGAGTGCAGTTGGGATGGGATTTGTTTAAGGGAGGGTGTTAAGGGTACTTGGGTTTTATATTCCTCACATTTGTGTGTACCCATTTGTCATTGAAAATGGTAAGGTCTGCTGCAAATGTTTTGGGGATTTTATTTTATATTCTTCTTTATTTTATATTTAGAGGTCCTGAGAGTTGTTAAACACTGCTAGCATTGGTTTTTAGCTAATCATAAATCAAAGTACATAATTTATGCAGTGACATTGAAAGCTTCTGTGCAGGATGCCTTAACACAAGGCTGAGGAAGACCACAAGTATCACAAGAGAGAGTTCCCACTTTGGACTTTGACCTCAGTGTTGAGATACTCAGAATAATCTGAGGTCTGGGTCAGTGTTTTTGTTCTTGCTCTCATGCCCAGCATCCAACAGACTCACACTGTTCACACCTCTGCATAGCCAGAAGAGAGGCAGAGAGGTTTGCCATGCACCTTGGAGTGCTGCACAGCCTCTGCTCTGAGCTCTGGTGTAGATGTATTGTCACTTCCTGGATGTGTAGGTTGAGTGCTATATTGGGGTTTTTTTTAATAGAGAAGCAGTCTTGAAGATAACCCATAAAAGAAGGCAACTAAAAGATGAGTAAGTTGGACCATGGTGTTCTTTTTGGACAGTAGAAAGTTGTGATGGCGAAATTTCCCAGAGCCCCATCCTTATGCAATCTGTTCTGGACTGCATACAGCAAGTGTGCCTTAGCTCTCACCTTGGGAATCTGCCTTGTTGAGCAGATGTGTCTCTTCAAACAACTTTTTCTTATTAGATATCCTGAATTTTTCCATTCCTAAATTCAAGCAATTGCTTCTTGTCCTACTATCTTTTGAGCTTGATTAATTACCTTCCTCTACACATAGTACCTGGAAGGTATTTATAGCTGGATTTCAGCCCAGGAGTCTTCTCATTTATAGAACATATTAATTTTAGCTCTCTTACTCTCTCCTTAGATCACTTTTGTTGTCCTTATTTGTATTTCCTTTAATTTCTCTATCTCCTTTCTAATCTGTGGAGACTTGAACAACTCATAATTTGTTCACTGTGGCTGTTTTGACATAGCATTATGCTTTAGATTTCCATACCATCCCTTCCCTTATCCACATCCAGAAATGGCTTAGCCTTTGGCCCTTCTGCACCACTCAGAGGCATCACACAGAGAAACTCTACTTGGCTAATCTTACCTGCAATCACCTTTAGGTTCTTCTTGGATTCATGGCTTTGCTAGCTGCTCCTCAGGCAGTTTTACTGCTCTCCTGGGATGTTGGGCTTTATACTTCCTAACACTGAGTCCCCATCCCATTGCATGCCACTTACTTTAACCAGGAATATTTTGAAACAGTATGCTATTATTTATTTTAATACCCTGAGATTTTATCATTTACATAGAAGTTGTTGCTATTTTACCGTATGTAAAAGTACTTAAAATTTTAATGTGTTTATATCTATTACAGTTGTCCTTTGCACGTTAGTCCAGACTCCTTTCCCAGCTTCATCATTCTTATTTGTATATCTTCCCTGATTTTCCTTCTGTAATTAAAGAAGTTCATAAGAACTGGCAGGTTTAGCCTTCTTCTTGTCTTCATTTTGTACCTTTCCTCATTATACAATAAGAATATTGTTTCTGTACCTCTTCTATGCATGGCAGGATGGGGTCTTTCCCAGAGCAGATCATCTTTTCCTCACCTCTGCTGGGGTTGTAGTCAGCTGAACATCTGCTGGACATTAGACCTCTCTTGTAGAACTGTTATGGTCCTGTCCTGGCCCCTGGGATTTCATCTTGTCTTTCCCCCTGCACTGAGGAAACCTGGACAGCTGAGGTGGTGGCACCTGCACCAAGAAAAATACTGTAAGGCTGATGAGTCACAGAACTGACCAACCAACCAACCAACCAAAAAAATACCAGCTATGAGTGGAAAGCTTTTTAGGGGATATTTGTTCATGCTGTCACAAAGCAGGTTTGTTGGATCAGGCTCTGAAGTGCAGCACCAGCTGTGAAACAGTCAAATTGTGTTGGAGAGGGCACCGTGTTTACTTATTCTAAATAAGTGTCTGGACTGTCAATACAGCAAGCTGTGGTTGAGGGGCAATGAGTGGAAAAAGTAAATTATGCAGAGATGAGGGAAAACCACAAGCTCTGAGTTTGGTACCTGAATATCTGATATGGGTTAGGGCTTTTAGATGCAGCATAAATCAAGGTAGGAAGCAGCTGCAAAATTCTGGTCTGGATCTGGGTCTCGGTATTGATCCTGCTTTCCATTGAGCTCACCAGTGTGATCCACATCCAAGGTTCCCATTTGCACCTATACAGACCAGAACAGGAATAAAATAAAGTCCTGTCTGCATTTAGGCTGGAGAAAAATAGCACAGAGTGCAGTTGTTAAAACATTTCATTCAGCACAACCATCATTTACTTTTAAAAGGTTGTCTGGAGAGCTTAGATTATTTCCTCATCTGAAACGCATTTTGGCTGCTATATGGCATGCATACTATTCTGATCCAGGCCTGACTGGTGGTGGTAGATTGCTTTGTAGCTTCTGTATTTATTTAAAAAAATAGAAAAATCAGTAGATTTTTTTCAGAGTCTAAATTTAACAACGCTAATTATTTTGAGCAATTTAAAAAGGAACATAAATCTCACTTGTTTATTACAGCTGCTTCATGAAAACAGCAGCTACAAATAATACTCTATAATGAAAATCTAGCTAACACTGTCATGAATTAGCCAAGAGAATGAACACTTGGGATGTGAATAAGGGCAGAATTTCCTTCTCTGGCAGGAGGGTCTTTGCATTAAGGAGAACGTGATTATTACCTAAATGCTGGTTTTTTTATCTCCTTGGGTGGAATAAAGACTTGGACATTTTTGCATAGATGAATATGACTTTTGATTGGAAAAAGGCCTGAACTCTGATAAATTTTTATGTACTTTTGCCCTTTCTCTAATACGTTCCTCGAGGAAGGTAGCTGAGTGAGATGCAACAAATATTTTAATAAATCAAAGATATCTATGAGGAGATGGGGAATATATTGTGACCATTAGCAAAGAACCTACTGAGCAGTAACAAAAAAGTGCAGGTCAAATGCTGGGAGTTTTGGTTCAGGCACAATTTAAACTATCTTCCATCCAACTAACAGTTGAGGAGATTCAAGGTGAGGAAATAGGCAGAGCAGGTGCTTATTCCCCATCACCATTCATGGTAAAGTCGTGGCCATATTCTTCCATCACTGTTGTGTTAAATGCTAAAGAAAACACCCAAGATTACACAGTCCATATTTACATTTTGTAAAGCAAAAACACAGAGAAAAATATTTGTATTGGTAATCATTGCGATTGGTCTATACAGGAAACCACCGAAGGAATAATTGAGTCCTTGGGGATCAGGAGCAGTAGAGCTTTAGGCTGAAGTGTTTATGTTTTGCCTTCCAAGTCACATTTGAGATGTTAATGTTGTTTGATACCTGTGGAATTAGCTCAAAGACGTACAAATCCAGGATAAAATTCTCAACTGATTTATTCCAGCATAGTTTTGTTGATTCCAGTAGCATTGCTATTGCTTTATTGTGTAAATTATGTCTAAAGTCAGGCCCCCTTTTTCAGAAATCAGCCCTGCTGACCTTCAACCCTGTTGCACTTCTGCTGTAGCTCTGAGTCCTTACATGGACAAAATATGAATTAGCCACTTCCATCTCTCTGATCCACTTTTGCTTATGAACAGCACTGGCTTCAGTGTATTTTTGTCAAATGTATACAAGTGTTAAGTAGACCTTACTTCTACAGGATTCTTACCCCCATGAAATCATCTGGGTATGGTGGAAAGCTCCATTTAGCACTCGTGAAGCCATGTTTTCTTGATTGTACTCACAAGTCATGGTACAGGTTGGGCTCATTTGGGGCAACTTGATTACAGGGGAAGAATTTTCTTGTAATTGCACACATATTCTTCTGCTACTTTAAGCATCTCTGATGTTTTCTTTATGATAAAAACTGGATTTCTAGTCTATTGCTCTTGGGCAGACTCAAAGAGAGAAGCTTTGTTAGTTTTTATGTCTCCTTTTATAAGAGAAAGTGCCCCCTTTCCAGCCCAGAATAGTATTTGACACCCTACAGAGAGCTGGCTCTGTGTCTCTCTAGGAGATTGCTCTTCCTTGCAAGAGAAGAGAACCTTTTCTGGTGCACGTGCTTCATGGTTTGCTCTTTCATGGGGAGCTGGCACACAGAAAGCTTGATTTTTGCCAGGTACTGAGTGCCTTCTGCAAGGTATTGAGTGTCCTCCTATCCTTTGCAGCCAAAAAGGAGTTGATTGCTCTTGGCATCAGTCATATCTGGACACAGAAGACCACAGGTAGTATTTACCAATTATTTATGTGCTTTCGCATGCCAGAGTTTGTCTGAATTGATTTTTATTGCATATGAGAGATTTGAGGCATTAATGACACTTGCCTGCCACTAAAAACATTTTTTTTACAATAATAATAATACAATAATAAGCATGACATTTATTGCATTGCCATGGGGAAATTAAAAACCCCCAAAATTAACTAGAGTCCAAGTAACTATTAGCTCTTCAGAGCTAATGTGTGAGTTATATACCCTGAATGAGCACCATATGCCAGTTCATTGTGGCACAGTGAGTCACAGGACACATTGTGGAAAGTAATAATTGCTTGGCATGCACTGAAGCACTCACTAGGGCTTTTTGTTTGGTTTTCTTAAAGGAATATGTTTTGCTCTGACAATAAAATGGGTATTGTCTGATATGCTGCCACCAGGGACTGTTGCTTATTTTGTACTTAACGTGGAGCTTACCCATTTGTCACTCACCACACACACCCTCAGTATCTTTTGATTTCCAACTGCTTGCATTGTATGTGTGCAGTACCAGAAGAGTGAAGAGTGAGCCTTCCATTTGGTATCATCTTGTCATTCTGTATTAATCTTCCTCTCCATTTTCCTCCTCATCTTCTTTCTTTGTCTGAAAGAGCCATTCAGATTGTTTATATGGAATAAACGTTCATCCTGAGCAGTGGGACACAGGGATTGTACAGTCTCCACTCTTGGCCAGAGCTTGACCAGATAAGGCCATCAGCAAGCCAGCCTGATTTTGATATTGGCCCTTCTTTGAGCAGGAGGCTGGGCTATGTGACCTCCTACCTGAATTACTTTATGGTTCTGTTTAATACCCACTTCCTGTACTGATTCAGTCATAGTGCTGTGCATGTCATTAACTCCTCACTCCCTGTCATTTTCACTCTCGTTCATACCTGCACGGAACAGGAGTGACCTCCTGAAGGTCAATGACATGACAGAAGTTTTACTTACATGGGAACAACATCAAGATGTAAATGGTGACCTCAGATGAATTAGTAGGTGAAATTTGGGTATCTGAAATTATTTTGAATTTGTAACAGGATTTCACTTGAGTTCTCTTCAAATCTCCAGTAAGTTCCAATTGAAGTTATCAATTGAAAAGTTTAAAGCATAATTATATGAGGATGATAAGTATTTAAAAGCAAATATCACCTTTTTATTCCTTTTCAGTGACAAATCTCATTCTCTAGCAGCCTTGAAGAGAGCTTTG
The DNA here is from genome assembly GCA_013397375.1 of Toxostoma redivivum. Classification (NCBI taxonomy): domain Eukaryota; kingdom Metazoa; phylum Chordata; class Aves; order Passeriformes; family Mimidae; genus Toxostoma; species Toxostoma redivivum. The sequence continues at coordinate 647,433 of VXBI01004729.1, read as the reverse complement.
GGGTATTTAGGATTTAGTGAGTCACCAACTGCCCTCGCTGGGCCATTACGTGCCGGTTTCCTCATGCAGCCGTAACCACGTGAGGGAGTTAATGCTGCACAGAGCATCTGCTCCTCAGCTCAAGGCCCTCCCAGCCCTGCAGCTGTCTGCCAGAAAGCTGGGACGTGCACGGGGCATCTGCAAGCTCCATCGGGTAGCAAATTTTCATGGTCGGCCATATGTTAGCCAAAAAACGCCCTTTGTCAATACAATGTTATTTTAATTGTGCTGAGAGAAAGCAAGATCACACTCAGATTCATCAGCCTAGGGGATTTCAAACAATGGTGTAGCTATTCTAGGGCAAAAAAACCCCTTTGAAAACTCCCTCTGTGGGGAAAAGAAATGGGAATATTTCATAGGGTTTCTCTTTCAAGTCTTAGAAGATAGGGTGCTTTTTCTCCATCTCTCTACTTTATCAACAAGAAGTAAATTTCTTATGCAAACACCTGATTTCCCATCAGGTTTTATCAAAAGTAAAGTTTACAAATGGGGCTACCATAATGGATTGAAGAAAGACTAAATATGAGCAATCAAAAGCTTTTGTTGTCCCCTTTTATACAAGGCAGGATTCGAAAATCAAGATTTAACAGGATAGACTTGCTTTCATTGCTGCCCTCCCTCTTTTGTAACCACATAAATACTCTCACTTCATACAGATCCTGCTTAAATGATGCAGAGTACTGTTCTTTCAAGTGTGAAAAGGGTTTTGTGCCAGGTAGAGGGAATACAGTAAGAAGACACTTGCTCAGCAGGGTTGAAGTTCCTTTCTCCTCTGCTCTTTGTGCAGTACTCAAGCAATAGGTTACAAGTCAAATTTCATGGGCAGATAGTATCCAAATGTGGAACTTCAAGCAGTACATCTGACTTTAAATCACCTAGGTGATTTCTCCTTCTATAAAGCTTTCACAAATTCATGTACCTCTTGTACAGGTCACCTCCAACAATTCAGACAAGTCAACCAAAGGAAATCTCTCACTTTCTACCATTAGTTTGCATGTGAAGTGTTTTTGTTGCTATCTCAGCTGTTTGTCAGGCACCTATTGTTTATAGTGGAACTGCAAACAATTTCCCACCTGTCCATTATTAACCTTTGCATAAGAAAACCAAGTAGTGAAAAATAATTGTAGTCAAGATGAAGACAGCTTTAGATACTAAAGTTAATGTGCCATATTGGTATCCTATTTAAGCATGTTTGCAAAGATGAAATTGCACTAAGAAAAATCCTCAGCTGGTAACAGGAGGAAGTTCAGTTTACAGTAGTCAGGCCAGGACTATAAAAGCAATCTGCAGTGAAACCATCATCTAACATTTGTTTGAAAAGATAAGAGATGGGGAAAAATACTTGGGCTGTTCAGATATTGTCATGTTGTGTTTGGGGAAGCTTACCTGCAAAAGCCAACAGAAAAACAAGTAAACAAGTACCTGTAGCCTGTGGGATTGACCTGGTATGAAGGTGGAACTGCAGGTACTTGTGTCTTGTACTGGAGCCAGCCTTTGCTCTAATACAATTCCCTTTGGAAGCAGCAGCTCGAGAGTGAATTCCTGTGGGGCTTTTGTCCAAGTAGCGTGTGGGCCTAGGGTTTTGTTCCTGCTTGGTGTGTGCTCTGCACTTTGCAGATCGTGGTATGCAGAAGTGGTTTATGTGTTAGTTTCCTTGGAAAAGTGAAGTATTTGTTCTGGCACTGTTTGGTTTTCATATCTCCTGACATAAAAACGAGCACAGCTCTCGGTCTGTGAAAGCAAATGTCAGAGACCCATGGCAAAACTGAACTGAAAATACATCTCTGGTTGGGAATCAGTGTGTATGTATCACATGGTATTTAAAAGCACGGTAGTTTAGTGGTCAGTACCAAAGGTTTTCTATTTGCAACTCAGAATTTCCAAGCAGATGGGAAGTGATGAAATTAGTGATTTTTTAAAATTTATTTTTTAAATCAAATCATGCCCATTGCACGGCCTTTAGGACATAGTGCTATTCCTTCTCAAATGCCGTCCAGGAGCACAGTGAGTGACTCAGGGCAGCCAGGGAAATTGAGAGGATGGGGCTGCAGCTGGAGACAGAGCCAAGACTGTTCTGGGATTAAACAAAACATACCATTGTCCAGCCATGCAAGCCAGCACCTGGCACCAGCTGCAGGAGAGCAAATAAATATCATAGTGTCTACAGAGCTTCACTTTTGTGTGTGTGTGAAAGTCTATGTTTCACCTGTTTTGCAAAGTTGTGCTCTCCCTGAGCTTGTTCATCAGCTTTGCCACTTCTTCTTTTTGCACGTCTCAACGCTGCTGTGCTGCCGTGTCAGTGGTTTCAATTTCATTTCCTGTGAGAAACTTCATATGCCTGAAGTTTTTGTTCCTTTTTTTTTTTTTTCCTTGAAGAAAAGAAAACAACAACAGTAAATTAAACCTCAGGGTGCTTAGGAAATTTCTGTGGCTGAAGACCTGTGAGCAGAGGTGCCCTGGGAGAGCACCCCAGTCACCTGAGTACCCTGGTTCATCAGCAGAGGGTTGAGACATCACTTCTTAAAAGATTACAGCTCATTTCTGTCACTGAGTTGTATTTTTGCTGATATTTACTGCTAGCATGGAGGAGAAGTCAAGGCTAAAATCAAAAGTAGCTCGCTCTCACCATTAAGTTTTAGCACTCATGGCCCAGCCCTCAGGGCTTTGTAACCTGCTCAGATTTTATAGCCCTGTAATGGGACTAACACTGCGGATCGCGTGTTTGTAATTGCTGTTTTCCTTGTACAGGTTGGCTGGCAGCTTTCCACCCATGGTGCTGTGTTGCACAACTCTTCCTTCCATTAATGTATTCTAGAAAAAAAAAAAAATCAGGTGTTGGGCAGATGGGGCACGGGAACAAAGAAGAAGAAAGGATTGTTCCCTTCCACTGATGGTGTGGGGATCTAGATTTCTGAGAATAAGGTACTGTATGACATGTTTGTACAGCTGCCACAGGTGGGATAAAAATCTGTCCTCAGTTATTGTTTAAAATGAATGGATAGAGGCAGTAAAAACACAACTCTGGCTTTGTGTGGCCTAGGCAGGTATGGCAACAGCTGATCAAAGCCATTGCTGGGTATAGAAGACTACTTGTTTTTCCAAAAATGTGTAATCTTACACATCCTTCTTTTTACTTAGAAAACATAATGAAAAAGCATAGTACTCCCCAATTGTGAGAAAACATTAGCTTTGGTAAACTCAGTTAATTTAAGGCTAAATTTAGAATTAGTGTGAAAGAAAAAAACAGGTGAGGGTGAGATGATTTATCCCCAAGAAAAAATTACTTTGAAATAACAAATTCATATGTTTTATTGCACATTTGCCTTACTAAATGACTACTTTATCATTTCTCTTCCCTGCGCAGGGGCAGTGCTCCATTATTGTAGCATGGAAATTGCTGTTATCATGTGTTGCAAGTGCCTTGCAGAAGTGTCACATAGGATCAATACACGATTAATCACATGCAAAAAGTTCAATAGGCACAGTGCACACCACTGACTGTTCGAGTTCATAAGCTTTGTGAGCTTTAAGGGGTTTGCCTTTTTTATAGCAGGGTGAAGGGCATCCCTTAATTGATTTTCATGTGGTTTATTTGTGGCAAGAGAACTTAATTGACACCAGGGCTTGGTAGAGAATTGCAATCCATTCAGAAGCAGACCTTCAGAATTGAAAGCAAAATACAACAATTCTTGTTCCTTTGGTCAAAAGGTGTATAACTTCAGGATACAAGGAGGCTGAAGAGCTGAGGATGTGCACAGATTGTTGAATCTTTTTCAACAATACCCATCTTGCTTGGAAAGCCATCAGCTTGCAACACCACATGGATAGAATGCATTTTGTTAAGGGCCCTCTCATAAGGACAAAGGCCTCAAGAGGTGGTGTCACCCAGTAAAGTAGTGGTTTTCCACCTTCACAGTGGGTGAGCTGCTGGAGCAGAGGGAGCAGACAGGATAGCAGTGGGGAGCTGGTGCTTCTTTCCAGCCTATTGACAGTCAGGAGGCTGTGAGCTGGCACACCCAGAGGCATTAAATTGGGTCAGCAGTTGGCTTCACATGAACGAAGTTTTAACTGGCTGTTCTCTTGCACAGAGTCACCAGAACAATGTGCTAAGGATGAGCAGTTTCCCTGCAGTCTCTACCTCTGCCAACCCCCCACTCCTTCCCCTTGGTAGTCTTTGCAAGAGCAACCCCTGGGCTTGCTTCTCTGAGGAGGGGACAGATCAGGAGCACCATGGCTCTCCAGGCAGGACACTTGGTTTTGCACTGGGATGCAGGAGACACTGTGCCCACAGGGGATTTCAGCAGGACACAGTCATAGCCAGTGTGAGCCAGCGTGCCAGACCTCTGCTTCACTGCATCCCATGCTCTTCCCTACTGACTGCCCTGTGCCTTGTCCCTGGGGAATCAGGCTCATCTCTGAGGCTGGGGAGCATCATCTTCGCTTCAGCCCCTGTTTAGGGTCAGGGTCATGTTCCCTCTGAAATCCATTGGAATTTGTGGGTATTCATTTTCCTCCTTTCCACCCCATACAACGGAAAAGGAGTTTTTCATTTCCTCCTGTTCTGGGTTTAGTTGTAACTGCTTTGTTCTTTGACATAAATAAGTAGAACAAAATGAGCATCTAGAGTATTATGTGACTGCAGATTTTCTGCTGCTGAAATCTGAGCAAAGATGCAGGATTTTATAACAGCTCAATGCTGTGACATGGTGCCTATTTGAAGTATTTGAAGAGCATGAATGGAAACAGCAGCAAGAAAAAAAGCATGTAGGGAAAAAAGATACCTTTTGTCCAGACCACAACTGATGAAAAAGAAATTGCATTAAGCCCTGGGCTTTTCTTTCAGAGTGGGCTTCAGCTTTATAAAGAAGTTCATTTTCCTCCTAGAAAACTTTCAGTAGCAGATTTTCCAGTCAATCTTAGAAGACTAAAAAAAGTGTCAGAGTGAAAGAAAAGGAAATGATGAAGTGAGAAGGGAGATGGAGAAAGTTGGAGTGAAAACTGAGAAAGAAGAAAGGACAAATGGATTCTAGGGTTTAAATAACAACCCAAACCCAGGGAAGAATATACAGAAAAAAAGGAGTCCATTTAAGACAGAACAGTGAGCTGTAGGTCAGGGAATTTTTAGAGGCACTTTTTAAGAGGAAGAGAGGCAGTGTGTGCAGTAAAGGGAGTGGTATTATTTTTCAGAAATCGTAGGTATCTTGTTCAGTGAAGCAGAATGAACTTGGATATGAATTAGGGACAATAAGTGAAGTCAGGTGCTCCTTGGATATTGGTGGGACATTGAGGGCTGGCAGACACAAAGGCTTTTTTTTCCCCCCCAGAGCAGAAAGACTTGCACTAAAGCCACGAGTTTGATCAAGGGGCTGTTTATTTTAATAATGTATCGATTGGCTTAACCACACTGCCCTGAGAGGGAGGGAGAGCTGTCAACATCAAGAATTACAGCTTTCAAAGTTCCAAGTAATCCTAGGAAATGAGCCAAACATAATGAATGCAGTTTTATTTGGGACCTGATCCTACTACTGTTGAAATCAATAGCAGTTTTTCCATTGCTCTCAATGAAAGTGGAAGCTGCTTATTTGAGGACCAGTTCTGATCTAGCAATTGGGGCATCTAATTTTGAAATATTCAGGAATCTGAATGTAAAATAATAATAAATCTTTAAAAGAGCCAATGCACAAATAGATTGGCAGTTCTAGGAAAGCTCAGTTTTTAAAGGAATGTTGACTTCAATTTGCAAGATGCAAAATAAATGGCAGAAAAGTAAGAGAGATGGCAGTGTCTAAAGAGGCAGTGAGATTAAACAGTGTTAGAAAAATTAATTATAATGTGGTAAACTGATGTCTTTCAAAAGTCATTGAGGCAGAAAAGGATGAGAGAGCACTGAGAAGCTGAAGATATACAGTCTGCACAGGCTGAACTTAGTAGAAAAGAGTCCTTGAAAGCAGAAGTAATGATGATACCCATCATACTGCAAAAATAGTCCATAAAATCAGTGGTACAGCCATACAGTCATTTTTCAAGCAACATTCCCATCAAGGTCAAAGATACTCTGAATGTATACTTTGCTGTTAGTTTTCTAACAGAAAAAGAAGCTAGGAAAAAAGCACATTCAGTTACCATTCTAGTCAACAATTTAGTATGTTGAATATTTAATCAAAATTTATAGGCATTGGCCAGAAAATAAGATCTGCTTTGCTGTGGTTTCTGGTGTTCAGATGCAAGACAGGGCGTGCATTTTAGCATGTGTAAATATTTACAAACACATATCTGTGTGTACAGGAAGACTTTGATTTTCCCATTTCCATCAGCATTTGGAAAAACACTGTTTGAAAGATTTGATTTTAGTGATTATAAATTAGGTGGCATCCACAATGGATTTGTCCTCGTGGCTCCTCCTGGAAGGTGTTCTGTGTATTGGTTGCTTGTCTTTGGCTGTAAGAAGCTTGGAGAGGATCATTACTGTAATCCCAAAGCAAAAACTGAACACAGTGTATTTTCAGATGTGTAATCCATGGGTTGTCTGTCACAAAAAGTCAGTGGTTCAGCAGTATTGGGAGTTGTGTCTGTTCTGACAGCTGTGCTGGCAGCCTTCCCTCATGGGCATCGCTCACCGTCTGCCCCTCTGTGCAGCGCCTCCCCCTTCCTCTACCCCTCATTTTTCTGCATGTTGTCACGGATTACATTTCAACACCAGTATTTTTTTAAAGGGTATGGGTTATCTGAGGTGCAGGCTCTACATGTGGTGATCCAATAGCTGTAGCCCACGGGATGGCCCAAGCCAAGCTGGCTGTGAAAGAGCTCCTCTTATGGCTGGTCTTATGGTATTTTCACCTGTGCACCAAAGATGCTCAGTTATGGGGGACAGCAAGAGAGCCTGGGTTATTGCAGGGTATTTAACCTGAGGAAATTTTTGCAAGGGACAGACATGTGACTCTCCTGTGGAAGGGCCTCCTGGCCATACCAGTGAGCAGTTACTTGAGAAGTGCAAAGTGCCCATGCCTTGTTCTATTTTTCCATATTTTACCAGCATCGATTTGATAATTGATTTCTCCATCCTCCGTTAATGAGGGTTTGTACCAATGTATGTGACAGCAGTTCTGGGCCTGGCCCAGTTTGGATTTTTTCTCCCCTTGCTTTCAGATCAGGCTCTCACAGTGTGACTGGGCTCAGCCTAGGGGCACACCATAAATAGCAGGCTTGACTGCTGCTTTTTATTTATCCATATTGAGTTCATCAGATGAAGCCAAAGCTTCCTGGGGCCATCAGAGGCTTCCTGGAGGGGGTACTCTCCCAGTTAGATGTGGCTCCTGGAAGGCAGACATGTGTCTCCAGGAGGCAGACATATACCTCAGACTTGGATCGCTCCTTTTGGACTATGTGGTTGTAAGAGCATTTTTTCACAATATATTTCCTTGGGGGAATCTGATAGACTTAGATCTCGGATACCATCCTCACTAAGTGATACAGTAAAAATAACCTATTATTCTCTGGTTCTGACCTGGGCGGTGACAACATATTGTTTCAGCATCTCTGTCAGACTATTTCCCTTAAGAGCCATTTTAGCCTCACCCAGTGGGACATAGCTAAAGGAAATGAAACTCCAACCCCATTAATGAAAAAGACAATGCCTTTCACTAAACAAACTTACTTTTCTTGGCTTTTCTTCACCAGGGAGAATCGCCCGTACCCCCCACCCTTGCAGCCTTTGTAGACAGTTCCTGTAATTGGGAATGGCTGGGTGGACACCAGTGGTTGGCAGCAAAGGGGGATAAATCCAACATCCCTTGAACGTGACATGGGCTGGGACCACAGTCCCAGGTGGCCATTTAGTGACAATTCCTGTGGTACTGGTGGACCGTACGTGCCTGCCAGCCACAGCTGCTGGCCCTCCAGACACAATTGGGATTTTAGCAATTCTATACACAGTAAAGCTGGGCTGTTGCTAATTTTGTGTAAGCCTTGACTAGGTAGTGTGCCCCACTACTGAGAGCTGGTGACTTGAACTAAAATTGTGGTGGCTCATCTCCTGCCACCCGGACAGTGAAATGACCCCAAAAGCAAGAATGACCTTGAGGGTTCATGGACTAAGGGAGAGATCATGATCTGTCAGCACACTCCAGCTAAGGCTGAACCAAAACTTACGCTTACTAATTAGGTTTTCAAGCACAGCCATTACCCCATACTTTGGGGTATCTTGAGACAAATTAGAAATCCCTTTTTATAATGTAGTTCCACTCAGTTACAAAGAAAGAGTCTAGAAAGGCACCATTTCACATTTTGTGTGTGGGTACTTGGGACAAACCACAGGGTGATCACCTTGTCCCAGGGAGAGTCAGGGTTTACAGAATGCAGTCAACTGGTCAGCCTTGCAAACTCTGGGTAGGACTGACTAACACCTGGGTCAAAGTAAATCTGCAGGCAAGAGGATTAGAGCTGGCAGAAAAAATAAAGAACTCTGTGTCACGAGATAAAAGTAGATTGCAAAAAATTGCAATTCTGAAGAGTTTTTAATCTTAGAGGTGGCTAATGCTGCAGGTCCTCTTAGATTTTTTTTACATAAGGGGAGCCTGTGTTCCTAGCGTTCTGTTTTGGGGTATTTCCAGTATCAATCTCCATGGGGAGCAGTTAAGCTCCTATTTCAAACCTAATCCTGCAGGGATCAATAAATCTATATATCTCTGTACCCTCTTTAAGCAGGTTTATGGCTGTCCCACCAGTTCACCAAAAAATTGTGGGGGGAAAAAAGGAGCATACCCTAAACACTAGGTGTAAGCCTCTCTCTTTTGCACACTTTCTCCCTCTGTTGATGAGTGTTTCAATAACCCCTGTGAAGAACAGCTTCCATGAGACGATCCAAATGCCCTCCATTCCTCAGCCCAGAATAGCCTGTTGCCTGATGGTTATGACATGCTCCTGCAGGATGAAAGATAGGGATTCAAGCAGCACAAGTAGCAAAAGAAAGCAAAAATGAGCTTTCTCCATACCTGGTAGCTGTTGCAGTGACAGCAGGACATCAGCCACCTCTTTGAAGAAAAGCAGTTGCATCCACCTTTTTTTCCCTCCCTCAAGAGAGGACTCCAGGGGTTTACACAGGATGGTGCCTGTTTGGGGCTTGGTATGAGATGCAGATGGCTCAGGGAGGTTAAGGTGCTTTTAGAGGTACCTCCAATAATCTCCATTTTTGATACTCAACTCAAGTTAGCTACTGTGAATTAAGCCCCAAAAGCAACTAAATGCCTAAAGACTGTTACAGAGCTAGCCCTACCATTTTGATTCTGTTAGTGCTTTATCTCATACCATATCTCTAACAGTGACCAACAGGAGACATTTTAGTGGAGTATGTCCTGCCTTCATCCCCTGCAGTGGTGATGGTCCATCACCTTGTGATTCACTTTCTCCTTCTGTGAGCTCTCTCTGCTGTTGATCAGGAGGTATTGCAGTGCTCGTGTCACCATGTGCACCCAGCAATGGCCTTGTTTAAAAACCAGTAGAAAGTCATAATGATTAACATTGTGGAGATTAAAGTCCCTCTTTAGATCATGGCCCGATAGGCAGCTGCTGTCGCAGTGCCTGCCTTGCAAAGGCACCAATGGGCCAGGGGGGCGAGTGTGGAGCTGCTGTGGTTTGTGGCACTGTTAGCCCTCTGAAACTTTCCGTGGTGAATGGAAAACATTACAGGTACAATGATGCATATCTATCTCAAAATCATGTTGGGATTAAAAACTTCCTGCAAAGCTAATGTCAGCTCGATCTGCGGGTCACTGCCACGAGCTCAGTCAGGTTAGAGATCAAAACAGGTACACAGGTACAGGGGAGGCTGGCAGCTATCAAACAGCATAATCTGCAGCATGATTTTTTTATGGCTGCACTCTTAATGACATGTATAAGCAGCAAATGGTTGTGGTCTGGAACAAACTTCCTGGTTTGCCTGGTTCTGGTGAAAATTTCAGTATCAACACACTATGCAAAAAATAACTAGTCAGATCCAGCTGAAGTCACTTGAGTTATGTGGGGAATGATTTGGCCACATATGCCTGAGATCTCAGTTAACATAAAAGCTACAAGTTACTCCTAAATTGTTTTCATTAGAAAATCTTGGTTAAGAAGGCACTTGTTAGAATAATTCTTTCTGTTATTATTTTTGAATGTCTATTATTTTTATAATAAATTATATATATAAATTATTAAACCAGCTATGATTTAATATGACTCATGTCACTGTCTTTTTAATTAACTAAGGAGCCATCATTCTCAGCAAACTGTTCCATTGCATAGGTGTGCATTTCACAATAATTGAATATAAAGGCTTATTTTTGTCCCTTTATTGATGTCAAGGGAAAATAGTGCAGTTATGAAAATGGAATAAACTGAAAAGATTCCTTCAGTTCCTGCAGGCTGATTAGAACACATGACTTTCCATTGCAGTTCTTATGAATGTATAGTTTTCTGAAAGGTTTATAGTCCTTCAGGGAATGGAAATTGCAGGCAATAAATAATATAGGATCGCTCTGGTTATTGGGAAGTAGAAGAATGGGTTTTATCTGGAAAGGTGAGATTTACTATTCTGTATTTCACATAAATGTTTTAGAAGGAACCAGACACAGTGATTTGTACTTTATTTTGGGCATGGAAGCAGCATTAGGCACTTGCCCAGGAGCACCACGTGCAGGAGCCAGCACGAGGAGCGCTCCTGGGGCACCCTTCCCTGCAGGCAGCAGGGCAGCAGTGCCAGAGCTTCACACTGCTCTGCAGAGAGGTGACCACACACTCAAGGGGACTTTGTCTCTCCTGGTCAGTGAAGTCAGCAGATGCATTTTCCTATCTCAGCTCAACAAACAGCACTGTTCCATATGCAATGAGTTTGGCTAAACAGTTCTTGCAGCGTTAGAGACCTCAGCTGGAAAAGACTGTTTAATAAACCCCTCTTTTCTTCTTTTTCTTTTCGTTTTCTGTGTAGAAAGCAGAAACATGGCAACAAAGGAAAAGCTTCAGTGCTTGAAAGATTTCCACAAGGACATCCTCAAACCTTCCCCTGGCAAGAGCCCGGGGACACGGCCTGAGGATGAGGCCGAGGGAAAGCCACCCCAGCGGGAGAAGTGGGCGAGCAAGATCGACTTCCTGCTGTCCGTGGCGGGGGGATTCATCGGTTTAGGCAACGTCTGGCGGTTCCCGTATCTCTGCTACAAAAATGGCGGAGGTGAGCTCTTATTCCATGCTCAGGAGTCTGTCTGTCTGCCCTATGCTCGCTGGTTTCCACCCAGTTTTTAAGAAGACTGTTTGTACATCTGTTTTCTGCCTCCCTCACCAGTCTTCAGGAGAGATTGTTTCATCGCTGAATAGTTTTTAGTAAAATTTTATTAGGGAAAAAATATCCAGCAATTTCAAATGTTGTGCAATTGAACCTTTCCTGCTCTTTTACTTCTGAGTAGAAGTCTGAGTTTTGACCAAAAGATATGCTATTAATACAGACCATTAGGATTTCAGACCAGGGGATTTCAGAATAAGAGCAGTCTGAGCCATGTGAAAGTATTGTGTGCCTAACAATCTGCCATTGTTATTGGAGATACTCACTTTAAAGAGGTAAGAAAATGCTCTTTCCAGCCTATACTCATCCTTTTTGCAGAGAAAATGAGCAAAAATACCCCAGAATAAGATTATTGCATAGTGATATTAAAGAATCAAATATATTTCTGTGTTTATATGTGCCTTTTGCCGCTTTTTTGATGATCTTGCTTAAGTTCATTCATTTCATCTCATTATATACTATTGTATTTTCTCAACAGGTGCATTTCTTATACCTTATTTCATTTTCCTGTTTGGGGGAGGTCTTCCTGTGTTTTTCCTGGAGGTGGTGCTAGGACAGTATACCTCCGAAGGTGGAATTACATGCTGGGAAAAGATCTGCCCTATTTTCACTGGTTAGTACATCTTGTTGTGCTTTACAGCTTAAAGACCCCTCTGTAAACCATATGTAGCAGCACCATTCCCCTCATGTCCATTAACTCAGCTATTTGCTCTAGTAATTAAGGGTACAATATTGGTTCCTGGAAAGGTAGAAAGTGAGGTATTGATTTTGATGCTATCAGCTTGTTAACTGGCAAAACTGCCAATAACCAAGAAAGAAATTGCATATTATGCCTTTTAAGGCAATTGCACATTTTGTTTAAGGTATCAGAGAAAGTGTTGTTTTGGAAGTGTATTCTTGTTTAATTAAACCATCTTTGAAATGTTATTTTGGTCAGAAAATCAAAATCCCTCTTCCACGTGAAAGCTTATCATTGGTATCATACTGATACAGTCAAAACCTGGGCAGCATTTTTTGGTGGGATTGGTCATAGGGCTTTGGTCATAGCAGAGCAGGTCCTGACAAATGTTGGTCTGATATTATCAAAGAACCTTTGCCTGCTCAGTGCTCACAGGAACAGTGTGAAGGCTGCTCTGGAAGTTAACTGGAAGGAAAAATGAAAGACAGGTTAGAAAAATAACAGAGGATGCCTGTCTTGTGTGTAGATTACCCTTTACAGCCGGACAGCCCAGGCAGAATCATTTGAAATAACTACACTAAACATGTGGCCCTGTTCAAATCCCATTTGGAAAGAGTGGGTGCTTCACACTGGCATGTCTCTAGCTCTGCCACTGTTGCTGTTTCAGGCATCTCTCTCCCCTGATGTCACCCCAAGCAGAAGTGGGGGTTTTCTCTGAGGCTCACCCTCCCACCTAGTGCTCAAAATGCTGCTGAAACTGATGTAATTGTGCTGCTTTAGCTTAATTTTCTTCCTCCTCCTCCCACTTTCATGAAAACCTTTTTTTTTTTATTTTTGAGGAGGAGGAAGAAGGAATGTTCCTTGATTAAATAGCAATCTCCTAGGCATCCATAAAGAGAAAGTGTAGCTAATGTGACTAGCTGTATATGCTGAAAGAAATGCAGATGTACAGAATAAATAGCACTTGCTCTGTTTGTTTCCATCTGACATGAAAATAATCTCTGGTCATAAAGACTCCTGCTGCAACAAGGTTTTAAACTGCAAAATATGAGGCAGGTATCCCAAGTGCTGGAATATCCATTAGGGTGATGTTAAAGGAAGCATCATAAGTTCTTGTAAGAGACAGTTCCAAATTCTTAAGGAAAGTATGTTTATTTTGCCTGTGGTTCATAACTGGCGAACTGTGTAAACAGAGATTGATCCAGGTAACCATAAGATCCACAAATACCATGCTTCCTTTGCACAAGTGAAATTGAGACAGAAACAACTACTTTCACATTGATTCCTTTTTAACTGATTCAAGAAAAGTCTTTTTTTATTTCCCACATAGACTGAGCCCAGCTAGTTGATAACTGAGTGGTGCAGGTGCTGTCCAGCTGAGCTGCTGCGAGGAAAGTTGGCTTGGGAGACAGTGTGGCAAGAATGAGGCTGCCCACATAGGTGCCTAAGAAGTAAGATGGTGCAGCAAACAAGCAAAGCCTGATGTTTTGACTTCCCTCTACTAAAACTTGAAACAGCTGGGTTAGTGTTTAATTGGGTAGACTCCGGCAGTCCTCCCCTCAGTGTCACAAAACCATAGCCAGAAACTCAGCCCTGAGTGCCAGAGATGGTGGCAAGTCTGTGCTTATGTGAGGTTGAGCTGAGTTTCCATCAGCAGTAGAGAAGGGCAGGATACAAGCCCACAGCACAGTGGGAATGGCACCAACCCCAGGAGATCACAAGGTGCAGCAGCTGTCACATCTGCACGTTTTTCTTTACTCTCCCCTTCTTTCCAGGAATTGGTTATGCTTCCATAGTGATTGTGTCCCTTCTGAACGTGTACTACATCGTGATCCTGGCCTGGGGACTCTACTACCTGTTCCAGTCGTTCCAGAGCGTGCTGCCATGGGCACACTGCCACCAGAAGTGGAACACGCCCACCTGCGTGGAAGACACTCTCAGGAAGAACAAAACGCTTTGGATATCGCTGAATGCCACTAACTTCACCTCTCCTGTCACAGAGTTTTGGGAGTAAGTACCCCCTCTTCATGGTGTCTTCAGGGTGGTGTGTCAGAGGTCAGTCCTGAGATTTTATGGAAGCCCAGTGGGGACTGTTAGATAGGAAAACTCTGGGTGCCAGTTTTTCGACCAGTGTTTGCTACTGGTTCTCACCTATCTTGAGACAGACTGGTAGGTCTGGGAGTGGTGGAGGCAGGTGATAGATGTGTAAGTGTATTTATCCTAGACCATACAGGGAGCTTTAAAAGCCCAGTACAGCTTCTTCTTTGGAAGAAGACTTGTTTCCTTCTTGGCTGGATTCTCTGAGTGCAGCAGGAGAACACAAACAAGTCAATGCAGATGCCCTGATAGCAGGGATTTACAGTGGAAACAGTGACAAATCATCACCTTTGTGGTTGCCTCTTCCCCAGCTGTTAGCATTTGCAGTACACTTTGTGAAGCTATAACACATCTCTCTTCAGTCTGATAGCAATGTAAGGCTTTGACCACAGTAATAAATCTGACAGAGGTGGTGAACATTGCCCTGTATTCTAGGTTTCTCAGGTCATTTCTATTACAACGTTTTTCTCTGCAGTCTCTGAGGAGACTGTTTTGCCAGATGCCTGAATTTCATCAGTCATAAGCTTCTTATTCTCATTTCTCTGTTATTTTTCAAGTTTTAAATCATATTGCATAACGTGATCTCTGAACAGGCATGACCTCAAAACTCTGTGTGTTTATATAAGTGTGAAAACATAGCAGCAGAGGAAGACACCTGTCAGGAAACTTAATTCCAAAGTATCTTCTAATAGTCTATTCATAAATTTTTTGCTTGTTTGCTTGCTCAGATAGTCACTTATGGGTAGAATCAGTTTCTGGCTCAGCTTGGCTTTTTCAGCATGTTTAAAGTGCAGTTTCATCTCTAATCAACTTGTACCTACTTCACTATTTTTAAAAATGAGCATCAGCCAAAGCCCCAGCAGGAATCATGTTCATGCAGAAGTTTGGCATGCATTAGATTTAGAAAAAAATAGTCTTAGGAACTGTGCTAAAATTTGTAACACGAGAGCTAAAGTATAAAGGGGCAGATTGAATCTTGGATTGGTAGTTTGTTAAAAGGCTCTGGTGGCTGATGTGAGAGACAGGGTGCAGGCTCTGAGAGCAGTGTTTTCACCATGACCTCAGCATTTCCATGTTGAGGGGCAGCTGCTTTCCCAGGTGACCTCCTCCCTTGTAAATATGGAGGAAGTTGGAAAATGATTGTTAAATGGTACCTTTGGACATTTTGGGAGAACTGAGAGGCAAGTTGCAGTAGAAGAGGAAGCAGCTCTCCCTCTTTTGGACTCTCCCACAATGACTTTGCACTGAAAGCCTTGAATCCAAATGAATGTCTGGTTCAGGTGTTCCAAGGTCTTCTCAAGGCCTCCAAGGAAGCAGAGGTCTACAGTGCTGCCCCTGAAATAGTTGCTCCCCCAGACTCCCAAAGCACTGTGCTCATCATTGCTTTTGTGCAATAATTTTGCTGACAGTCCTCTTGTACCTACAGCTGTGAGCTTGAGCTCCTGATGTGGCCATGGAATTGTCCTGCTGCTCTGGAAGCTCCTACTCCTGTACTGCACAGATTTGAGGGCCAAATTGTCTCCCTGGGGGCCCCAGGCAGCATGTTCACTTCAGGAGACTGAAGATACTGCAACAGAAAGGAAGAGGGCTGGGAGCTGGGAAAGGGGTTGTAAAAGAGTGAGGGCTCCAGCACGCTGGGGAACAGCAGAGCTGTCTGTGGGTAGGGCAGCCACAGGTAAGGGGAATGGTGTCCCCATGGGAGCACGTTTAATCAACTTCCCTCTAAGGGAAGCCAGTCCTCTGCAAGCCAAATCCTCCTGTAGATATAGTCAGGCTGGAGGAGCCTGAGGCTGGACAACAAATCCTTGATCCTCACACGCTTTGCTGTCCTCAGCTGTGCCCTCACTGTTTCTGTAGCAGAGTTGGAGCAAAGGTTACTCAGCGATTGTGCTTCTGGAGTAGCTCTCCCTGCACTTTGCAGCCACTTTAATTTGTGTCCTCGACAGTTTTAGACACTGTAAGCTGAACTTTTCCCTGGAGTCTTGCTAGGGAGGAGTTTGGCTTTGTAATCCTACTAGGACAGTCATACTGCCCATAACTCACTGTTTCATCATGGTCAAAACTGCCCTTAACAGAGCAAGCTGCCTTCAGGAGTCAAGACACTTAGAGGAGTATTAAAAATAGCTGCTGTCTCTGCATAAATAACTATTGATGTCTTAAAGTAAGAGCAGAGATCACGCAGCACTGTTGTAATTAAAGTAGCATAGCTTTCACATGGTGCAAGCACTGAACATTCCTTTTTTTTTTTTTCTTTTCTTTTTTTTTTTCCCCCAGCCATGCTACTATTCTTTACAATTCTGAAATTAAAAATAGTTTTAAGAACTTTCAGGTACCATGCTGCCATAGACAATACTGGCTGCCAGCCAGTCAGCTACCAACATTGAAAGGACAGGTAAATAATTAGTCTTTAACTAAAGATATCCATCTGCTTTGTGGCACAATTAATTCCAGTTTAATTCAGAGGTTTGAGAATATTCGGTTTCTGAAACCCAATGCCATTTTTACTGTGGGACATTTATATAGTGTCCTCATCTGTATTGCTTTGTTAAACTAGTGCTGCCCAGGTATAATTGACCACATAGATGCATTAACCTCTTCACGTTGAACTTCTCAGCCTGGCTGGATGTATAGTGCAGCCTGACATTTCAGTTCATTTGAATTAATGTTTTGTGCAAATCACATGCTTGCTTGAGCAGCAATAAAAGGGGGTTAAGAAAATCAGGCTTTATATCAGGAGACTTACCTCTTGGTATCACATGCTTCAGGTCTTATTTCTGAAGGTTTTATTTTGAAGTTCAAAACCTTAAAGGCTTACACACATATTAATACATAAGGGATAAGTGTAATAGGGTAATTATGGTTGAACAAAACCTCTGATTGTCTGGTACTGGCCAAGTGTTTATAAATATTTGGTAATCAGCAGACTTTATTCGTCCAAATCCCAAGAAAGACCATCACATGCTAATGGCATGTAATCCTAAAGGAAGCAACACAAAAAACTAAACAAAATCTAGAGTAGCTGTCTCTGCCTTTAAGAGCAAACTTGAGAGTTTTTAAAGTTGTTTCATATTCTCCTTCTAGTATTCTTCTGTACAACCTCTTCAGTGTTAATTTTTCTTGTCCATCCAACATGAAAGGGTGCTTCACCTTTCCTGTTTGAAAGGTCCTGTCTGCATTCACTTGATTAATGAGCTGGAATATCCCCCAAGGATTGCATAACTCTCTTCACTTTATTTTTGTTTATGTTGTAGGGCCTGTTACAGCTCCTGTTACATTTCCATATTGCATGCACCAGAACATATTAGTGTTCAAGGGTCAAGAACTCCTGTTCATAACAACCTCAGCCCCAGCCTGTTGTCCCATTGATTATATATGAGTGACAGTTAATGACAGCATCAGACTATAAATCTGAATGAGTAACAACTCTGTATGTGAGTGGTGTGAAGGTAGCTGAGTGGGCTTGGCTGAATCTCAGTAGCATGGGGGTTATGTAACAAAATTGAAGAGTTATCAGCACAGCCCAGCTTGTGCTTCTTCCTGAACTTGAATTTACAGGGTCCCAAATCCAGGTTGAGTGCTTCTGCAAAAATATGTAGGACTAGAAGTTATAAAACAATTGTAATGCTGAAGCTCCCCTAGTAATTCTGAGCATATTCCTTGAGGAAGTCAGTCTTTGTGAGGTGGGATAAGCAAGAAAAGCATAGAAAAGCAAGATATCTGGCTCTCAGTAGCCCACTGGAGTGTCCTCCAAAAAAATCTTGAAAGAATTGCTGGGGCAAACTCTAGGAGAGATGGCTACGTGCTTTTAGTTCCGCAGTAAAAAGCAAAGAAGTCTTAGCTGAATGCATTAATAAAGCTCTCTATTCCAAAAGGCATTTGCAGTTAATTATTCACTGTTTCCCAAGAGCCAACTCTATAGATTGCCTTTTTAATATCAGCTGCCCCTTTGATTGGAAAATTGCCATTTATTTTTTAAAAAGGCATAGAAGGTTGCGGCTGAACTTTGTCATTTTAGAAATGTATTTTCTTCTTTTGTATATGCACAGCAGGTTTTTCCTTTGTTTCTTTAGGCTCAGGTGAAGCAGAACTGCAACTTTATGCCAAATATTCATTACTGAAGGGTTTCTCATGACTATTGAATAGCTGTGCTGATTAGGGCAGACTTACACTGTCTGGTGCCATTAGTCCTTTTTCATAACAAAATACACACACGTTCAGAGGCAATAAAGCATTTGGTGTGAGAACATGGTCACACAGGTAATCCAAGTGAGTCTGGCAAACAGAGATGCAAAAACAGATGGGCGAGGGTTTGAGTCCTATTAAACTGGTCAATCCAGGGCTCTTTCCAAAAACTAATTGCAGATTTTCCATCAGTGACTTCATTCACTGTTATTTCCATGGTAATAGCAAAAAAAAAAAAAAAAAAAAACCAAAAAAAACCTAAAACAAAACCAGTAAATTCATTAGTTCAGGGGAAAACCAAACCACCACGGTCTGTCTTGTACTGGATCTCCACGCAAAGCCTGACCCAGTACAGCACCAGACTGCCCTGGACTCTGCTCTCCATGATTCTGGTGAATGAAAGTGCCTGTCTTTTACAGCTGCCTGAAAGTAAAATTTAACTAAAAATTAATAAAAAAATTTGTTAGGTAGCAAGTTCACTTCTGTAGTCTTGGGGCAAGGCATTTTTGTGGCAATAGAGGTCAAAACTTTTCCTTGACTAAAAACCCTTGCAGAAACTCTTCAGAGTTTACTGGATTCATTTGCAGAACAGTTTTAGCTCAGTGAACAATAAGAAACAGTTTGTTCTTTTTCATATTTTGACAAATGAAGTGTTGAGTATGACAAGGCCTGCACAGTGTGTGAAGACAGTGTATGTTGCCTGAAATTATTTGCAAAATAATTTAAATTCAGTATTTCATGGTAAGCCATGGGAATTTTGAAAAGAGAGAAGCCTTAATGAATATCTCCCTCTGGATCACTCTTTTAATGGTCAGATGTTTCTCCCTTAAAACACAGCTCAGGAATTACTTTTTATTTATTAACCTAAGTGAGGGAATAAAGTTTCCTAAATAATCTGGTGTTAGCTAAATGAGACCCTGGTGTTGGGGATGCTGAGGGCAGGCAGCAGCACCCAGGCAGTGTTTGTTTGGGGGGCCCCAAGGGTAGAACAGATAATGGCTCCAGCCTTCACCCGGCAAAGCTGCATGGCCTGACACTTCCCTGCACTGCTGTTCCCCTTTCCTCCTTGGAAAGGCAGCCTTGCTAAGGAGCTGAAAAGGAGCAGAACTGTGGATACAGGTCAGATGCAAGTGCCCATGATGGAGACTTGGTGTGTACTGCTGTCAGGCAGCTTCACTGGGACAAGCTGGTCTTCAATCTTCAAGAAAGCAAATACTTTTTAATCTCATACTGGGGTGGTTATAGGCTGCTCAAAGGAGCTTATATTTTTTTAATGTTGTACAGCATATTGCATTAAGGAGTCCCACAAACACAGATGAGATGTAGGGTTGCAAAGTACAGCTTTGGCATAAGCCAAGTGTTGACTTAGCAAGCGTTTTGAGAGCAGAGATCTGTCTGTGCATCAGCTGCCCTGCACACCATCATGTATTCTCAGCCAGCACAACCAGAGTCTGCATCAACTGAGCTCCTGCATCTCTCTCTTGTTTTGTTTCCTTTCAAATATTCAGGCGCAATGTGCTGAGCTTGTCCTCAGGAATTGAAGATATTGGTATTATCAAGTGGGATCTGGCACTGTGTCTCCTCCTCGTCTGGGTGATATGTTTCTTCTGCATTTGGAAAGGAGTCAAATCCACTGGGAAGGTATGTGCTCTTTTACCCATTCTATAATCATTGCAGTTGGAGATGCTAAGAATACTAGGTAATGCTGCTCTTGGAGATGTTCACCATTTCCTGGAAAAACTGTATTTTTCCATTGAGTAAGAGAAGAATTCATATTCAACTGACTTTTGAAGGTCATTACTAATGTCCAAAATGCCTGTGAGTCAAGTAGCCATTACTGGAAGGGTATCAAGAAGCAGATACAAGCACAGATTGAGCCCCACTTCAACTCTCAGAGGATGAACATCCCACTGCTGTCATGAGTGGAAGGTCTCAGGCTTGAAATCTGGGGTGGTGCTCTGCACTGTGTGTTCTCATTCCAGTCAGGTTCATTCCAGTGCAGCAAGATGGATGCTAACATAGCTGTGGTAGGGGTGTTGTGGATGCCCAGCAGTTTTGAAATGCTGCTTGCTTACAAAAGAGCTCTGTGGAGGCACACAAGACTAAATTTAGGTCCTTTTTCAGGAGCACTGTCACTAACAAGGATCCTGCATAGCTTGTGTGTTTGGTCCCATCACATACTCTTCAGAATCATGTTCTCCTGTAAAGGATAACAGTTGCATCACTCCTGAACGTTCTGTTCCATTGCAAGTCTTGGTCAGTCACTTGGTGTGAAGCATAATATTATCACCCCTTGCATTCAGTACTGTTTTAATACCTATTTTCTTAAGTTTTGAAGCCATTGTGTTTGTGTAATTCTTAGCTTTCAAACTTGTTGCTTGAGGTAGTGTTGAGATAAGTCTGAAAGAGGAGGAGGGATCTCAAGGTACCCATATTTCTTCTCAACTAGGTGGCAGGAAGTGACCCCATTAGTGCCCTTGTTAAGAAAAAGGCTACAGTGTGAACTCATCTTTTATAAGACCCCAGAGAAGTCAGGGGGAGAAATTCCAAGTGCCTCAGCTGCAAAGAGAGCATCATTTAGCAGTTTGAGCTTATTGCACGCTGCAGAATCAACCAGGAGACAAAACTTTGTAGGAAGCCAGACCTCATGAGTTCCACTGTTGACTAAACCACATGCTTTACTGCAGTTTCTGCCTTGCTTTCTGTGATTTTCATCAGTAAACTTCATTAAAAAGCTGGTGCCTTACCCTGGATTCCCACCATCTTTCCCCCGAAGATTTTACACTTCTCTAAAGCCCGCATTGCCAAAAATGTTTGTTTCTCTATTCCCTCTGACTGATGTGACTCAGTGAGGAGATTGTACAAGTTTTATAGCAAAGGTGGATGCAGTAAATCTCCTGCAGCAGCAGAGTGGAAGTGAACATTTCTTTAGCAAGCCTGGTGTCTGCTCAGCTCCTGTAGCACAGAGAGGCATTCCAAGCTCCCTGTGGTACTATTTCCACTCCCCATGAAAATAAAAGGTTGAAAACGGATCTGTTAAAATCAATTAGCTAAAAATTGTGTTCTCTGCAAATCCTGCAAGCTGGTCTCATGTCTAGAAGGGGTGGTTGGTAGGAATTCACTCTCTGCTCTCTGCAGTGTTGCAGCTCATGCGGGTATGCAGCCAAAAACCAACAAAACCATTGGGAAGTCTCCGGTTGACTCCATTAACTTTGGGGTCAAACTAAAGTAAACTGTAAACTCTAATGGAGGACTTGAATTATTTGAGAAGTCTAGTTTACTTTAGGAAAGGATTGTTTATAGCACTTCCCTACTTTCCAGTGTGTTAATGTCTCTTTGGAGAGCAGGGTGGGGGTGGGGGGAAGATGTAGTTTTAAAATCTTTTAGTAAAGCATTGAACAAATAAATATGAAATCATGATGAAAAATATTAGTTATGCTTAATCTTTAGATAATGTGCCTTATCTTAAAAATTCCTGCAGCCTTGTGAGAGAATCTCTACCTGCAGTGCAAAAGCTTCTCTGTGAGTTTTTGCTCATTCAGCTCTAGCAAATATGTCAAAACTTTTTTTTTTTTTGTAAGACAACTTTGATATATTTCATAGTCCTGGCTTATTTAAAAAAAAAAAAAAGGTGCAGAAATCCCCCTTTTATCCTGGTTTTGGCGAAACTAGGCTAATGTGCAATACATGTTATTTGTGGAAAATATACAGAAAACTCAAAGAGAGGATTAAAAAGGGCATGTATGAAAAAATTTCCTTTCATTCTATGAAATCAACCCCGCTCTGTGAATTATTATGGCAATGCAGGCTTTGAGCTCTCCTCATTATTCTCAGAGGACACACTTATGAAGAAAAATGGAGCATCCTGGGAGCTTTGCAGTAGTTAAGCAAATTCTGGAAAACAAAAATACATTTTAAGTCATGGCAGCAAACTGTAATTACCTGGGGGAATCATCTGACTCCAAGAAAAATGCCTTTTCTTGGATAGTATTGACTGTAGCACAGCAGTTATATAAAAAATGAGAGAAAGCAGTGATGAGCAAAGAAAGCAAAATGTTAGAGGTCAAAAAGTGTGGTCTAAAGATAGAACTGTCCAAATGCAAGCTCAATTAACCCTCGTGCTGGAGATGAAAGTAAAGGGCTCTTTCATCAAATGAATGAGGAGATAACAAGAAGAGAAGAAGTAGGCTGTTATTCAGAGAGAGTGGGAATAGAGGTTAAAGATAATGAAGACATATTTTCAAACTGGATGAATAGAGCCTTAGTTTCCAGTAATGATGTTGCTGAATAGGCAGCAAGGGCAAGAATGAAGTTATAGGGCTGGAAATTACCACTCTTGAGGTTGATGCCAACCTGAAGGGCTTGATGTGTTCAAGGAGATGGGAAGGAAGACACAGGAGCATGGACTAAATTACCTTCATCTCTGAACACAGGCCCTGGGGAAGCTGACTGTAGGAGCAGTAGTGGGACTGCACACCAAGGTCAGAGCTTGCGAAACAGTTTGCAGTTCATAAATTTTAAAGTTCCAATAAAGAATGAAGTAATGTTTCAGGGGCCCTCAGTGAGGAAACATTTTCACTTCCCTGGCAGACGTGTGCTTGCCATGTGAGGAGGACAAACGCAAAGGCAGAATTTGAACAAAAGTCATGAATTATATAAAATCACCTCTGAGTGACCTCTGAGGGCCCTCTGGAGGGATTCATGCATTGCCTTCAGACCTAAGGCAATAAGGTGTTAAAGACCATTAAAGTAAACGTAGACACAGAAACTCAGGTTGGACCCTTTTTAGGTGTGAGGGATATTTGAATTCCCAGTGTTAGACTTCTCTTGATTCTGGAGCTTTGGCTGCCACAGACTAAACATTCATTTTTTCTTTTCTTATTTCCAGGTAGTGTACATCACTGCCACATTCCCATTCATCATGCTCCTTGTTCTGCTCATCCGTGGCGTGACCCTGCCTGGAGCTGCAGAAGGCATCAAGTTTTATCTTTACCCTGATATCTCACGGTTAGCTGACCCACAGGTACAGAACCAGGAGTGGGGAGCAGGATGATTTCTGTGCAAAGGGGGATGGTGGAGGGTGATTGTGCTGATGTAATGGCCGTCAATTTTTTTCCACAGTCTTTACAAGTCCAAATATAGCATGAACTTTAATGCTGGGTTATATTTTCCAGAGATCTGCTTGAGAAGGTCACTGTTAAATGTGTTAATGCATCTTTCCATGTGTATGTTTGTGTGTGTATGCGTGTGTATTTTTTTTGTGTCAAAGGACTCTGAGGCTGTAGACTCTGTCCCGTTATACAATCTCAGCTTTCTTGTTGGTAAGGTAAGGGAGATGCATTTTTTTAATGAGGATAGTGTTTAGTTTCAAAGGAGAGACACGTGAGCTTCACAGATGGAACAACAAGCAACAACTGTGAGTACCAATGTCACTTACCTCCCACTGCTCAATAGGAGGAGATTGGGAGAGGAGTGAATGAAATTAGAGAAGAATGAAAAGCCATGCAAAGGTGGGGAAAATGGTTTCTGAAGCACAGGAACTACTGTTTTCTTAGCCCTGGCTAGTGGGAGCCAGGCTTGCTCTTTCTGTGTAGATAGAAATTCTGTCTGTGCTCACAGAGTGCAAGTGTGGGACACTTGAGCAGCTCAGCATTGTTTCAGCCAACAGTGTTCATATGAGAAATCAAAAAAACATACAATATTCCCCCATGATAAAAGAAAAGAAAACAAGGGATCTTTGAAAATAATAAAATGTTGGTCACAGTGATAGGAAATAACATTTGACTTTGCTATTTCTTTCTAATGAGTATTTAGTTAACATAAAACTCCAGTGGTCACTAAAGAACTGAAGTAGGAAAAGGGTAATTGAAAGAAACATCATGAAAGTTTGGTTCATTGCCTGGTCTTGTCCTCTTTTACAAGACACCCTTTTCACAGGAGACATTATATTTTATGATTGAATCTTCTTTTATGGGACTCTATCATTTTTATGATCTACTGATAGCCCTAACCAGAGTGTCAGCAGATAATGCAGGAGAGGTTTGTGTGAGCTGGCTGGCTCCCAGTCACGATCTAGCAAAAGCATCACTCTGAGAAGACAGTAGTCAGCAAGGTGCTGGGAAGTGATGGTGGGAGGGAGGAGGTAATGGTCCTCAGTCTACATTCTCACCTACTCAAATTCCTTATTGGTTTCCACTGGTGTTAGCAGACTTGAATTTGCAGAAAGAAGAGAACAGATGGGATTCAGAGGATGTGTTTTGATAGCTTGCTATGTATTTACTGGCCAAGAAGTTCATAGTGCATGGTTATTTCACTCTGTATGTGTTTGTTTGTTTTAATGTTATTAGGACAAAGAATCATGAGACCAAGATCAGATATGTATCTTATAAAGTGCATTGTATTTTGCTTGTTTTCCCCCCACCCCTATGGCTTTTTATCTTGCATTTGAACAGGTACAAAAACAACCAGAAAGCTAGAAAAATAAACAAACCAAATACACAAACCTGTTTCTCAAGCTTTTCACATCCTCAGTTTAAGGAATCTGTCGACTGACTCTAATTGAAATTAGTTACAAGAGAAATGAGCAATGTTATAAATACTTCTGCATTTC
Organism: Toxostoma redivivum; assembly: GCA_013397375.1. Classification (NCBI taxonomy): domain Eukaryota; kingdom Metazoa; phylum Chordata; class Aves; order Passeriformes; family Mimidae; genus Toxostoma; species Toxostoma redivivum. Next base: position 622,515 of record VXBI01004729.1, on the reverse strand, counting down.
CTATTGCACTGAAACACATTTATTGTTGCGCCAACAGGAAGGATCGGCTGAATGACTAAGAAATTAGAAATACTGAGCATCTCTGGGGAGGGGAAACAGGAACTATTGTAGAGATTATGTTCTTCTGGGTTCTGATGCTAACAATTTTCTTTTCCCTGTGAAAGCCAAACTTGCAAATGTGTTGTTCTCTTTCCCTGTCTCCCTGGTCCTTTAGCTCTCACCCTCAATGGAAACAATTGTTTTGTTGATTTTGCTTAGTTTGAACTGTGTGTTTGTGTTGATTGTTGCAATGCAACAATGCTGGTAATAACAGTGTTTCTATCTTTCCCTTTAGGTCTGGATAGACGCAGGGACACAAATCTTCTTCTCATATGCAATCTGCTTAGGAGCAATGACTTCCCTGGGGAGCTACAACAAGTACAAATACAACTGCTATAGGCAAGTTTCCATCCAAGGGGGTTTAGTGTTTTAGCTAAATGATGTAAATAAAGTAGGGACAATGGGTTAATTTTTTTTTTAATTAACTTGCTCCATGACATATGTGTGACTTAGGGACTGTTTGCTGCTGGGATGCCTGAACAGTGGTACCAGTTTTGTGTCTGGCTTCGCAATTTTTTCCGTCCTGGGCTTCATGGCACAAGAGCAAGGGGTGAACATTGCTGATGTGGCAGAGTCAGGTACGATGGTGTTGGTGGCAGTGGTGGTGGGCACTGCCGCCCAGCGTGTGAGCAAAGTTCTGCAGACCCAATCAGCTAACATCTAAGTGATAGAACAAGATTTCCCATAATTGCCTGAAAAAATAAGTACTTTGTTGATTTGGGCTTTAATCTAGAGCAGTGAGGGTTAGCCGGGGTTGTACTGTTTACTCTGTCTTGATTAACAGGGCAGCAAACACATTTCCTAGAGTCTGCTAATCTATTTGAGTTGAGATTAGAGCTAAAATAACTACACCGTTATCCAGGGTCCAAAATGTCATTGATTCAAGAATTTATTCCATCCTTCTTTTCAGACTACCTTTATTTTCATTCAAATGCAAATTGCCAATGTTTATATATTTTTCATAGCTTAGTGTTGCTTGCTCGCAGCACTAGAGTAGGATTAGCACCTTGGCTTTTTGAAGGGGCACACACATAGACATTCCCAAATCTCACTGAAAGGCAAGAGAAGTTGGAGAACTCCATCTCCAGGGTTTTGTGGACCATTTCACCTGCAGGAACTCTAGGTGTTGCAATCCTGCATTTGTCCTCTGTAGCTTCAGTGTGAGGTTGACAGAACTGTCAAAGTCCATTTTGAATCTCATGTTCACTTAGGTTCCCCCCTTATTTCAGAAGTGTCCTTCCCATTAACATTCAGAGGTAGAACATGCAGAGATAGAAGCTCAATCCTCATAACTTGTGACTGTATTTCAAACAAAACAGAAGACATTTTCCTCTGTGCATTTCTAGTCCATGAGGGCAGGTGTAACTATGTGTTTTCACATAGAACAGACAGATTAGTTGGGAATTACCATGGAAAAATAATGAATCAGGCCTTGACAGCCATAAGGCTTAAAGCTGATGAGATTCTAGTAATAACAGTGTCACCTGAGTGCACTTTTGATATTTCTTGCTAATTTTTTGAGCACTTTTAATTCAACTGCATAGTATTTGAAAGCTTTCTTCTGCAAACACGCTGTTAAAATGAAAGTCAATATATCTTCTAATAACATGGCTCTGGGAGTTAAGTCTTTAAGAAAAATGTCTCACTTCACAAGGGCTAATGAAAAATTAATGACATTGATGGCACCACTGGATTCTTGGGTGGCTGCAACTGGCATAGCTCTTGCAAGTGCAATTAGTAACAATCTTGGCCATAATGCTTATTTTGATCAGAGGTTGATTGCTTTGTTTGGAAACAGGAAGCAAGGGACTAATCCTATTGAATAAATCATAAATAGCCCTATTTTTTTTATTTATATGTAGGTGGATCAATTTCAAGAGTAGTATTTTTAAGTGTTTGTACATTAGGTTTTTATCTGGTCAATATTTATTCTAATTTTATTATTATACCTCTGATAGAGGCAGCTACATTCCTGTCACTTGATATTTCTAGAATTAAATGATTCTATAGTAACACTGGATTGTTAAGTAATCTTTATATAATCTCAGTATTTAAATAGCCTTTTCCTAGCACCTCAAAAAGCATTTTTTTAAGGAGGGGTTTAATAGCTTACTATAAGGACAGCAAGGGCACAGACTAGTTTCTGAACTCAGGTTTTGATTTTTTTTGCGTATTTTGTTGTCTACTCCTTTATTTAAATCCATGTCACCGATGGCCAGAGATTTTAACTGTCTCACCATGCAGTGGGTGCCCATCACTGCTGGCCTTTGGCTAAGTCCTAGGGGACATTTTTATGTGACAGTAAACACTACTGAAATTATCCAAAAGTATCCAAACCATGTCCCATGTGTTTTCTTGCTGCCTTTCTCAGAGAAAGACTGAAGACACTTGGTCCCCTGGGGTGAGTGTCCCAGGATCTGCATGGGGCTCTGGGAGAAGTTTTCATTGCTTCTCAGCACAGGATTCAGCAGGTGCTTGAGCCTCTCTTTTCTGGCCTTGCCTTTTTTGGTTTCTTTTGTTGGAGGTCAGAACTGCTCCCCTGTGTCAGGAAAAAGCGAGCAGAGGTGCTGCCACTTGGCTGCAGCACTTGGCAGAAGATGTTGTCTGCAGGGCTGAGACCCCATCTCTGCCCAGCGAGTTAAATTCCTCCTGCCCTATCCATGACACCCTTTGTTTGCCTTCCTGAAAGCCACGGGAACATCAACAAATTTGCTGATAGCACAGTCTCATGGCCACATTTTTAACCAGTGCCAAATTCAGTGTTAGTGCTATGTGCCTGCAACACACTTGTCAGCCAGGGCTGGCTCCTGCTGAAAGCACTGGTCACTGCTGGCCTTCACTGGCTTTAGCAGGTTTGCTCAACAGTTAACTCAGACTTCCCTGACTCCTCGGTAAAAGAAGATTATAAGTAAACAGTTTTTTTTTCTTTTCAGAAATTCTTTTAAAAATAGAGAGGAAAGCAGTGGGGGCTCAACAAAACCATAGTGAGTCCTGTCTAATCCAAGTGGCCTGTGTTTGGGTGGAAAAATACTTTACCACCCATGAAATTTGTAGCACTGTTACAACAGCACAAGATTTGCTGCTTTTTTTTTGGTTTTTTGGTTTTTTTTTATTTCATTTGCGAACAAATTCAGATTAAGCATGTCTGACAACAGTGCTTTGGCTTTCCTGGTGCCTGCCTGGTCTCTGCCTCTGCAGCTCTCCAGCCATGCCACAGCACCCCATGGCAATCGGCCAGTGCGTGGGCTGGGATCATGGCAGTCCTCACTGGCTTTTAATAGCAGCCACAAGTGCTTCACTTTTGCAAAACACCCTTCAAAACAACAGGGTTTCAAATTAAATACAATTTTAAGATTATTTATGTTTCAGTTGAAGGCTTGCCAGGAACATTTTCTTTCACATGGACTTTTTATATTTGAACACTTAGTTTCAAAGAAAAATCAAAATTAGCTCAGGGCTTAGGACACTTGGTATTAGTTGGTATCACAGTGCAAGAACAGTTTCACTGGCCAAAGCATACAGAATTGCAGCAAATTTTGAGGAGAGCGGTTTTACATCTGTCTCATCAATTGCACAGATCAGCTGCAAATGCCATCTATTAGCAGCTCTCCCTCAGAGAGGATCTACTGTATCCACTGAATTAAGGGGGAAAAAAGCAAAGCTCCCCAAAATTTGAGACATTCACCAATTTTTGGTATTTTCTGTCATATAAAATCTTAGTTCTGTTTCATTTAAAATAAAATTAGTTGTTTGATTGTTGGCTAATTTGTATTTATTTATGCTCAAATACTTTCAATGATTCAAAGTTTTCATTAGTTTGAAAAAAAGTCATCTCATTTTACCTCTTTCTCTTGCTTCTTTTTCCATTTTTCTTGTTGGAAAGGAAAAGTGGGAGGTAGGAAGAGCAGTGTTAGAGATTTTTCTGTACAGATCAGAGATAAGATTTTTTTTGGCCCCATACTGCAGCATCTTAAAAAAATTCCTTTTCCCATTAAAAATTACACGAGTCCGCTTGAAAACTGGCACTTTGAAGGCTCCTCAAAGTAAACAAGCAGATGAGCCAGGCATTCCTGGTTTACTCTGAATCATGATCTGCCCTCAGAATTTTTTGTCAGCCTCACCAAATTTCTTCATCTCCTCTGAGAGCCTACCATAAATGCTGAGTTCCTGTCTCCCACTAGTGGAGGGCTCTTCCTCTCTCCACAAAAGCTCTCACAAAGGACAGCTGGTAGCACCTGGCTCCAGGTGAGGGTGCCTGTGGAGATGAGCACTGTGCCTGTGCTCCATGTGTGGGTACCAGTGAGGTGACACCTGGTCACAGGGCAGGGGAGAGCCCACCTAGGGAGGAGCACTCCACACTTCGGGTTCCAGAGCAGAGAGCCTGTGCACTCAGCCCCAGCCCCACTGGTCCTCCTACACTTGCAGCCCATCCTGCAGCTGGGGCTGATGATGGTCATGCTCAGTGTCACTGTGGCAGGTCCATGTAGGCTGGCCTGGATAGGGGCAGATGGTGTAACAGCATGGGGAAGCAATTTTACACAGAGTGATTTTACACCCCAGCCGTTCCTAACAGCAGTTTTCTCAATTTTCAGTTGATAAAGCTGGGAGTAGCCTGATCACTCAGTGCAGCAGGGAGGGTTTGCAGAAGAGAAGGAGCAAACTCCTTGGAGTGCAAACCCCAGTTTAGAAAAGCCATGCAGGGTTTGGAGGTTGCATACAGAGGGAGGCAGTGGTTGCATTAGTGGAAATCCCAGGGAATGTTTATCGCAGTGTCCCCTTCCCTGCATGCAAGAGTTTCATCATCATCTTCATCATGAGCATATGGGCTAGCAGTGGGATTCTGCCATTCCCTTGGGTCACCCCTTGTCCCCCAGCCCCCAAGACTGTCCTGTGTCTATGCAGGGCAGGTGTAGGACACCTCCATTATTGGCATGTTTGAGACAGATGTTAAAACTGGAGATCTGTTAGCACTGGCCTCGGGGGTTTGCCTGTGGTTTCTGCTGTAGTCATGCGTGCTTCGATTTCAGATAAAAGAGCCAAACTGTTTCATTTCTGGTATTTCCAGCTGCGTTTGGATTTATCTGAACGGAACCAGGCATTCCTGAATTTGAGGGTGGCTACCTTTACCAAAGAGCTGGTACTTACTTCTTTTTTTCCCTTCCCTTCCGCCCTCCCTATTTTCTCTTTCTCTAGGTCCAGGCCTGGCCTTCATTGCCTACCCAAAAGCTGTGTCCATGATGCCACTGCCCACCTTTTGGGCAATCCTTTTTTTTATTATGCTTCTGTTGCTTGGACTGGATAGCCAGGTTAGTACAATGGATAAGGGATGTGTGACTTATTTTGTCAGCACTGCTGACTGAGAAAAGCTGGTTTTACAGGCATGAATTAAGAAGAAAATACCACTAATACTGCTTGAGAGGAATTTGTCTGGGTTGCTTTTTAGTGTAGGGCTGCACTTGATGAATCTGTGGCTGTTGATTGATAATATTGTGTTGCTCAGTAAGTCTTTGTCATCAGGAGTTAGCGGGGTCTACCACGCTAAGGAAGTACTTCCTAACCTAAATTTCAATCCTAGTCTGGCCACAAAATACCACCATTTTGGTCACAGTATTTTCTTACTTTGGGAAAAATCTTAATAATTTTAAAGCATGATGGACTTCAGTAGTCTGTTCCACAGAGTACTGTGTGCCATTGTGAACATATGCAGGGTGTGCACACCATCATTAAAAAACTAACACTTAATAACTACTAGGAGTATGGGTTTTGATGTTTGCCAAGTGCCACAAAAGTCAGCCTGAGGTACAAAAAAGCACATAATGTTTTGTACAGCGTATCCAGGGTGGCTTCAGGAACAGTGAGAGGACAAAGCTGCAGCCTTTTTTGGTGGCCTTGGGCTTGGAGGGGCTGAGCAATGTGGGAACCTGCTGACTTTCACGTCAGCAGCATGCATTCAGTACCTCCAAACAGGCCAGAAAACATCTCAGATTCCAGCTGTACTAATTTTATAGCACACACTGCTATTAATTAGTGAGTATGAAAAAATCAAAAAGTTCAGTCAGGAAGTTAGGTTATTTTTCCCAGTGGTTGGTTGTAGGAATGTTGGACTAAATACTGCCAAGGAACCTGTAAATAATTTCTAGATAGTCTACTTACAAGGAAACGTGTGACCAGGAATTATGCAGTAACTACACATTCAAAATTTGCTTAAGTTTTCTGCATTCAAATGTAAAGTCATTAAGATTAAATGTGTATATATATATATATTCATAAGGATGAAAGGTTTCTGTAACCTAAATGCTCTCTCATATGAGGAGAGCTTTGTAAATGGAATTTTTACCCAGTTGTTGTGTACCTAATCTCTGACTTTTTTTCATTTCATTTGCCCTAAATTGCTCTTTATGGCCTAATCTTTGAACTCTAGTGAGCAATTGCTCCTAAGTAAATGTGAAAGTACCCAGTGCAGTGGTTCAGCAACCCTATGCTTATGCAGATTTGAAGCTGTCTAGTAATTTTAAAAAGCTCCTCACTGCGCAGGATGATTAAAACTAATTGGAGCGCTTAATTTCTCTCCTCCACCCCTCTGGTTTTTTGGAGTGCAGTCAAGCAGGTTTCTGGAATGCCAGAGCAGTTTCAGATCAGATCAGCTCAAAGGAAAGAGTTGCATTTAAAAAGAAAACCAGTTTTACACAAGTCAAAGTAACAAGACAAGAGGCAATAAAATTTGGTGGAGGACAAAATCTGCAGGACAGTCTGTATTTCCATAACACAGCTTCAGGAAGAGGGTATGGTTGTTATAGGACATTTCTGGGCACTGTAAGAGCAATGAGGTGCCAGGTAGGAAAATGCAGCTTTTTCTGAAATAATCTCTGTCTTAGGTTGCCCATGATAAGTCATTAGTTAAGATGATGTATCTACTTAAAGTGAAGATCTTTTCTACAGAGGCAGCCTTGATTGATACCTCCAATCCATATCCTCATGTCTTCAGAGAGCTTTTGTACCTTGCCAGGTTGAAAGTACAGATCAGTCAAAAGATCCCTTCCATGGTTTTACTTGGGGAAGTTCAGTAGTTGCTTTCCTCCAGGTACAGAAAGATCTGGTTTTTTATTAACTTTAAACTTTTATTCAAATGCCATTTGGGTTATTTGCTTAACTCAAGTTACACAGTTGTATGGTCTTCCAATGGCAAGTAAGTATAAATACAGTTATCATGAAGCGAGATAAGACTTTTAGCTCATTTATTCTGAGCTTCATTTTTGGTTTACAAGTGCAAATAGTTTGCCAGATCATTGAATGAGGACTGTATGAACAGCTCCATTATTGCTGCAGAAGTACCCAGAGGCTCAGTCAGAGATACTCTGCTCACAACTCCACAAAGGACACGTTCAGTCAGGAAAAGCTGCTGTTTCACATCACAGGCTGCTTTTCCTTGGCTGGATTTTCACTAACAAACCCCAGAGCAGAATTATATCAAATTATGGAATTAACCTAACTAGTATCTGTGACGTTTCCTGGCACATCAGAAAAAGTTTGGGAGGTACTCTCCTAGCTTGGACTTTTGGAAGTGTTTTCCCTCTGCCTCTTCTCTGGCATACATCCTGTGTTCATCTGGAACACAGTGACAGCATAAAAGCCATGTAAGTGCCTTCCTGTCATCAGGCACATAAGTGCCTCCTTCATTCTTGTGGCTTGCATTTGCAGAGCCCCTTTTTAGCTCATAAGGCTTCTAGGTAATAAAAAGAAATTTTGAAAGCTTGTTCTAACTTGAAAGCTACCCCCACACTCCAGCCTCGGGGTTACAAAGGAATGGTTTCTATTTCTTTATTGAGAGCAGCACAGCAAAGGGCTGGGGTTTTGCTGGGGAGGGTTTGTTCAAGCAGGAGCCTGGATGAACTCCATGGCAGGTAATCTTCAAGTCATTTCTCTGCTGTTTTTCCCCTGTAGTTTGTTGAAGTTGAAGGACAGATCACGTCATTAGTTGATCTGCACCCATCCTTCCTAAGGAAGGGTTACCGACGGGAAATCTTCATCGCTATAGTGTGTTTCCTTAGCTATCTTCTGGGACTAACTATGGTGACTGAGGTAAGTAGTACCAGTGCTGCAAATTGCCTTCTTTTTTAGCCATTTTCAGGCCAGTTTTAGCTATGATTGAGACTGCAAAGAATTAGCTGCTCAGAGAAGAAGTGCTTTTTAGATTGACAGAGCATCTTGCATCCCTAGATCTAAAAGCATTTTGAATGGGAGTCATATATCTGTTCCCTTTTCACAGGAACAGAAATGTGAAATCTCATTAAATTCAATCTGATCTCAGATACCAGTCAACATGAGTATGAATATTAACATCTAGTTCTAAATGATGAAACATATAGGAAACCTTCAGCAGAGCACATTAAGAACCCATCCAGTGGCATGCAGGGAAAGAGATTTTTATCTTAGTTACACAGATTTGAATTAATTAAATACCACTGGATTTATTCTAGTATAAACAAGACAGGAATATGTTCTAGTGCCTGCACTGTTGTGATATTTATCTTCAAAATAAAATCCAAGACAGATTTGAAAAACAACTGGAAGAGCATGACAGTGGGAGGTAAAATAACACCTGTAACAAAGATGCCCAAACCCCACAGTTTTTCAAGTGAAAGTGCAGTGTAGGAAGAGCAGGGTCTAACAGCAGAATATAAAGTTAAAAAACAAAAAATGAACTGTTTTCATGAAAGTAGTTCTTTGACTCAATAAATAAATGAAGACCCTCCTGATGAGTTGACTTTCATTTTTAGTCTTTTTAAGGTGTTAATGTTAAGAGGCAACCACTTATTTCTTTAAATGCCCATCCTAAGATACTTGTAAGAAGGAAAGATTTAAGTGTCTCAGTAGATTATATTAAGTGGCTTAATTTTGTTCAATCGTTGTCTTGTTTGGAGTTATTCCTGCAGTAAACATTCATATTCCCTAGGGAAAGTAATGCCAAATATTTACCTTCACCTATTTGTTAGATGCTGTTTCTTGTTGGACAGGAGTCATTGGGATATGTTGGTAGATGTTACTGGGAACTGGGTCTGAATTCTTGGGGTTTTTTTTCCTGTTGGATCTTAACCAATTGTGTCTCTCTTTTTTACAGGGTGGCATGTATGTTTTTCAACTCTTTGACTACTATGCAGCTAGTGGTGTATGCCTTTTGTGGGTTGCATTCTTTGAATGTATTGCTGTAGCCTGGGTTTATGGTAAGTGAGAATCCTTTCATCTGATACCTTTTGATGAGTCAGTGACAATTTTGCTACCCAAATATTTAATCATCAGCCACCCCAGAGTCTTCTTCCCAGCAACAGACACATGCCATTAATATAAATTTGCCCTGACCTCTTGGAGACAAATTTGCATCTGGGATGAGTCCAACCTCCAATGTTTTTTCCTACCAAAAATGAGTATTCTTCCATTGCTAATTAATAAGGGCACAATTAAGCATTTTGTGTGTTAAGTTTAGAGGTGAGAGTTGAAAGTGTGGCCAGCCGTGAAAATTTCTGTTTATCTCTCAGAGAATTTCCTTTCAGAGCTGCAATGTCTGCAGGGACAAGCCAACCAAACAGAAAGTACAAAAAGAGAGCTGAAAGTAAATTCTGCCCCATTACTTTTGGCAATGCAAAGCACCACAGTCTGACAGTGGCCTCTGTAGCTGCCTGAGCTGTGGCTGAGGAATAATCAGATGTTTGCTGGTCAGGACTGGTTATTTCTCTGATTCTCCATGTATTCCATCTTTTCAGAAAAGCAAAACTAAGTCAGATTTCTGTAGCAGCAGGTGCACCGTTTGCTGTCAAGTATTCCCCATGGTGATCCCTCTGGGAAGGTAGAGAGAGTCTGGAGAGAGGAGAGGGAGTGTGACAGGGACAGGAGAGATTGACATCACACTCCTGCAAGTAATGAGGGTGGGATGAGAGGTTCCCCCAACCTTTGAGCTTTTCAAGAAAATAATTTGGTCTTCACAGCTGTGGGAAGCATTTGAAGAATACATCTGACACCCTCATCGTCCCTTTAAATACCCCTTGGGCAGTGTAGGAAAGCAGCTCTAATCCTACACTATTTACAGGGCTTTTATTTGCTTGATTCTTACAGGCGCTGATAATATTTATGATGCCATTGAGGACATGATTGGATACAGACCTGGTCCCTGGATGAAATGGAGCTGGATTGTGATCACACCAGTTCTTTGTGTGGTGAGTACTGACCTGTGCTCTTTCAAGTCTTACACTTGGTGCAAGTGCTAAGCCACCTTTCCCTGCTTCTCTTCAAGGGAAGGCTGTTGCATTCAGAGGCCAATTTGCAAAGAGAAGCTGAAGGCTTGAACATATCTCTCAAAGACATCATGTTCCCAGATGTCAGCTGTTAGCATGACCGCTCCCTAGTCTCTACTTGTGCCTGCATGAATTGCAGTTGGCTACGTTTAAGTGGATTTTTCTTAGGGTTGGCAAAATTCTACATTCATGAAGAGATGCCTCACTCTCCAAAGAGCAGTCCCTACATTAAGACATAGGACTGCTAGGTCATTGTAATAAAAAGACTTGAGCAGTCTGAGGCAGACCTTGGCTTGAAATATTTCACTGGGTGGGAAGAACATCCTGGTAATCTTGTAGTGTACAGCAAATAGTTGAGCCCTGAAGAAGAATTGGCAGTGTTCTGCAGCTGTTCAGCCCCATCTCTTAGCACTCTGTCGTCACACAGCAGATGCTATAAGCAGATGCAGATGCTCTTCCAATGATTGAAATGGAAGAACAATTCCCCTATTGGTTTAAAACACATATGGTATCCATCAGCTCTGCCTTTCACTGCCTGTGTTCTTCAGGGCCAGTGGTTACACCAGAGCCCTACTGCTTTTAGCATTTTTCGAGCCTCACTTTGTTTTCCTTTCTCATCCACAGGGGTGCTTTATCTTTTCTTTGGCCAAGTATAAACCACTGACCTACAACAAGGTCTACACATACCCAGACTGGGCAATTGGCCTGGGCTGGGTTCTCGCCCTTTCCTCCATGATCTGCATCCCTATGGTGATGGTCATCCGCATCATTCAGTCAGATGGGTCACTCATCGAGGTAAGAACAATCAATTGTCTGTCTGGAGGAGAAAGGGAGCTCTAACTTGTGTTTTATACAAAGTAATGCTTGGAAAACTGCCACCTTGCCCAGGTAAGGCAAATAAAGCTGTTAAAGATCACCTGTCCTCTGGGCAAACAGTAGAAAGAGAACAAACACAAGGCCTTCTGTCCTCAGACAAACACCAAGTGATTTTACTCATGTCCCACTTGTGCAGCTTCTAGCTTGGCAAATCATTACCTCCACGTGCAGACAAACATTCAAGGACTGGGGTGTTTCTGAGTCTCAGGTTTCTCTTCTCCAACCCCCAGGGACACAGAAACATCATCCTGAATATTGCTAGGAAAGCAAGATAAAGAGAGAGAGGTCTGGGTCAAACCAGGTTTTGTGAAAACTCATTGAATTTCAAGGAAATTCAGATACATCTGTGGTTTGTGAGGCTCTCAGGCATGACCTTCACTGTGGGGGACTAAATAAAAGTCAAACCCTCTTAACAGAGGGCTTCCCTTTTTAGCTTTTTAAATTTGTGTTTATTTTATTTCAAACTGAAACACTGGACCCAGATTGCCCTGGTATTTGGAAAACTTTGGGTTTGATTTAGACTTGACGTGCAGATTCCCTCAGGTTTGGATTTTCAGGAAATCTCTTGCAGTTCACTCCAGGCTCCTCTAATTATTTTTTTCTTGTGGTGGAAAGTTTTTAGAGGCTGTGCAAGCATGAAACTTAGCAATTCTCTTCAAAGTTTTCAGATTAGTTTTTTTTTTTGCCTAACAAGTCGATCTTAAATGCAGCTCAGGGTATTCTTGGAGGAGAAAGTGGGACACTTTGGGTTAGGAAAAAAGAGAATAGAATTAAAAGAATACCAAACCCAAACATTTCCCAGAGCACAAACCCTTGCATTTGTTTTCATCCAAGTGTTAATGGCCTTTTTCAGCTGTGGCCAGGGCATAAGTGTTAATTTTCCTGCCTACATTGTCACCATTGTCACCATGAGAGACAAGTCTAAAAGTAGCCAAAACACTGCTCAAAGACCATGTTAGGAAAGGAAGGAGAGTAAACACTGGTCAGATGCCATTCAGTCCTTCCTTTGTGAACTGAGATGTGGGACAGAAGCTGCCACTTGGCAGTGAAGGCTGGGCTGAGAGGCAGAGCTGTTTCTAAATGAGGAAGGAGTGCACACATCATTTGCAGCACTGAAAGCCCAAGGTGCAGGATGCTGAATAATGCCTGGACTTTCCTCCTGTCTGACTTCCCTGCCTCCAGTGAGGCTCTGCAGCTGAGCAGGAGTTGAAGGCTCTGCAGATCCCCAGACCCTTACAGAGCAAGGGGCACATCTCTGACAGCCACCACCCCTGTCCTGGGAGTGCACATGGAGACTCAGAGACCTGCTGCTCATCTCACCTCTGCTCCCCTTCTCTCTTTCAGAGGATAAAGGCAGTGGCTGCCCCCAAGGAAGTGAATCGATGGTCCAAAGAAACAGAGAGTGGCACCCCCTTCTGCCCCAATGGAACTTCGAATGGCGGATTGATCAAGCCAACTCATATCATTGTGGAAACCATGATGTGAGCTCTCTCTGTGAGAGGATAAACCTGCTTTAACTGCCGTTTACTAACCATAGATTCTCATAGGACCAGGTTTACAGAGCTTTATATTTGCACTAGGATTTATTTTTATTTCTCACAGAGAAAGTTATTTTTTGTGTGTGTGTTTTTTTTTTAATATTTTGTAAGGTAATCACAGCAGACGTCTCTCTGTAGAGGGAGAGCTTTCATATCAGACTAGACATATTACAAGAATTTACTATTATTGGGTTTTTTAAAATATATATATCTTTATCTCTAAATATTATACACCTTACCACTTGAATTGATTGTCTTGCCAGCAATACATTCAAGTCTCAGAAAGCAATTTTAGGTGCTGGTATGGTTGGGAGCAGGGTAACCTAAAGAACACACAAAAGGAGCTCTGTTGAGAGATACATTTTTTTAAAAAATGCTGTTTCATGATAATTTTCAAAGGTGTAGTATTTTCACCCTCTGGTTCAGCTGTGGTAAACGACAGGCGTCAGGGTCACTTTAGGGAGTGGGTACAGTTTTGTTTAGTGCAGTCCCTGGATAAGGACAGAGCCAAACAGCTGGAGTGGAGGGTTTGCAAGGGATGCAGAGAAGCTGGGTGTGAGCAGTCTTGTGGCTGTCCCTCCCAGGAACAGCACTGGGGCCCTGTCACACCGACCGATGAGAACATGAGGAAGGCATTTGCAGGATTTGGCATGGTTCAGCCTTATTGTTGTTGTTGTTTTGAAATTTTTTGAGGGGTTTTTGCTTTTTTTTTCTACTTAAGTGAAATGCCTGGTGTTTGTGTGTGAGCAGGGAGATTGAGTACCTGCTTCTGAGTTTTCCAGCTAACTGTAATTTGGTGTGGTGGCACTGGTGTAAACTTGAATTCTGCAAACTGGGAGGGCAGCCTGTCCCCAGGGCAGCAGGGGTGAGCACAGAGCAGCCAAGAGGGGAAAAGTAGCACCTGCTCTGTGGGTGCTTCAGGTGTTTGCTTCCTCATTTGGACTTTGGTTTGGGCAGGAAAATAAAAGAATCACTTCTGGACTCCATCCAGAGGTGAACACAAACCAGGTCATCCCTGACAGGAGGAACAAAACCACTCACCTGGTGTAACTGGTATTGGTAACAGACACATTATTAATAATAATAGTAATGATGATAATAATATCACACAGCAAACAGGTGCTTTTCATCCATGTATCTCAAAAATGCTTTTCCAAGTTCAGTATCCAGGATTTGCTTTATTTATTTATTTGGGGGAGGGAGGTCATTGCTGTTGGAGGAACAGACAAAAGGACTAAGTATGTCCCTTGTCCTGTGTTACTAAATAGCAGTAGTAGACCTAGAGCCCCCAGTCTCCTTGCTCATCATTGGTTTAAACCATGATTTTATTTTATTTTACTTTATTTTATTCTATTTTATTTTATTTTTAGGGGTGCTGGAGGGTGGCAAACATATTTATGAATCTTATCTGCTGAAGAATCAGGGCTCTTTGGAATTTAGATTAAAGCAAAGGGAACATGTAACACTGAAATATTTTGTGTTGATCAGAAGGAATTGGGTACCATTCCAGGTGAGACTGGGAAGTAAAGAGACACCACTACAAGGAGTATAGGAATGGAGGTTCCACTTCATGTAGTGCAGGTGAATGTTTCTGTGGGGAATTGGATCCCTGAAAACTGTATAAAACACGGACAAAAGCCTTTTTCTTTCTTTTTTTTTTTTAACTTGAGCAGGTTGTGCTGGGAACAGGTTCTCTGGCTAAACTCAGCCTTGTCTTGTGGGCATTGTATTAGAGGGAGAGAGTTTTTTCCTTATGATACCACAGGTAGTCTATCCAAAGGTATTTAGAAGAAATGCTTGATAAGAGCAGAGTTTGTATCTGCTTATTCTGCTGTCAGCTTAGTCTGTCAGGGCAAAGGTTGTCATTTATTTAAACAGGAACATAAACAGTTCTTAACATTCCTACACAGTAGCTTTATTTCATTTTTCCTTGTCCCATGTGCTAACTGGCCACAACAGCACAAGCATTTCTTAACTTGTTGGTTTCCCTGTAACAGAAACAGGGAGATTTAAAACTGATAGATGGACCAAAATAATTATTAAGTATTAATTATTAAAGAAAAACATCGCTGCATCTTTAACTTCCAAATCTTTCTAGTTTGAATTTGTAGATACTTTTCCAACAGAGAGCTGAGTTGCAGCAACAAAACTAGCCATGGAAGAATTGTGTTTTCCTTTATCTGGTTGCTGTATTATGAGAGTTCTGAAGGAAACTTTTGAGCAGCTGGAGATGGCAAACATCTAAATGGCACCTGCTGGGCCAGCAGCAGAAACCATCCAAGGTCACAGGAGGAATTCTGAGAGCAGTGTGCCCAAATCATCAAATTTGCCCAAAATAAAGAAATATGCATACAGCAGTTTTATTTTTTTAACAGACAAAGGCAAGAAAATGTAACCAAAGATAACTCTCTTGGTGGGCTTCAGCTTGGACTCTCATTTTTGAGTTACAATCAGTGTCTGCAATAAACAGACATGGGTGAAGAGGAAGTGGAAGGTTAGCAGGGTCTAAATGGTTTTTATGAGTGCAGATGAAACACTGATGCTTGATTTATTTCTTTTTGTATATACATAGTCATACAACTGTGTTTGAGATTATATAGTTTGCACATGACTTTTGTGCTATAGAGCTGAGACAAGCTTTAGTTAGGGAAAAAATGGTTTGACTACAGCAAAGATGTCTCCAGCAAGTCAGCTGGGTGTTTAGGCATCTCCCATGTTGTGGAGAGTGTCTTAGTGGGAAGAACCAGAGGGATAATACTACACCTTTCAAAATACAACTACCAGAGAATAGAACCCAGCCCCATTTCAATACAAACTGTGCCATTCAAATCAGTCGCTTCCATGTTCCAAGTGAAAAGCTCTCGCACATATGCAACAACCACATTGAAGATTCTGTGTCAGCTTCCCTGGCCCTGCTGTGCTCTTCAGCACGACTGCAAGGGAGGGCTGGGACTCACCAAGAGCCAAGAAATCATTGTTTTCTGGAAAACAGTTTCCCTCTCCCCTCCTTCCTCCCCCAACAAAAACAAAACAAAAAAATGTACTTAATTCTTCTTGTTTTATCTGGGGTTTGAGTTCCAGTGAGCACATTTGCATTTTTACAGTTTGGGGTTTTTACCTAACAATTTTATCAGATTTCTAAACTTTTCTTGGTGATAAATTTGCATTTCAACGTGATCCTCTGCCAAATTTATTAAAAAATAATTTTTAAAAAATGTTTGTGTTTTCTACCTATTTTGACTGCAGACAACTGACTTTTTTCCTATATTTACTTGTTTAAACTCTTATGACCTATTTTCCCTGTTTTGTGTAAATGAGGAACTCTTTGTTAAAGCATCATGACTAGTTATAGATGAACTGGTTTGGATCTGGGGAAAATAGTGCAGTTTTGACATGAGATCTTTAGAACCAGATCCCTGAGATTTAAGCCAGTATAAACCAAGACAAAACGCACACCTTTTCATGTTCCATGTACCTTTGTATTCATGGGGTCTCCTGGGCTTGAAAACAGCAGAGTTTCAGCAGTATTTATTTCCAGCTGAACTGAAATCAAGAGATAGTAGAAATGTAAAGGGGAACATTTCCCCATGAGATTTTTTCTGACCTGTTTCTTATTTTTCTCAATTTTCCAAACCTTTTCAGTTTACCTGTCACTAGTGATGATCTCTCTGAATGAGCATCTATTCTAAGGGACTTTACCAGTAGTCTGTATCTTAGTGTTTAAAGAGTATGATTTCATAAATTGAACTGGTTTTTCATTGTTGTTGTTGTTATTATTCTATTTTTCCTTCTCATCTATAGCTTTCCTTTTCATCTGGTCCAAACAGATCCACACACTTAGAAAAGTCTTCTTTCAAGTTTGAGATAGTAGGTCCACAATGGATTTGTTCTTGTGTTGTAAATGAAAATACAAAAGCCTGGCAGCTGTATTTGCCATCTGGAACAGTGCTGGTGGCCACCCCACAGCAGCAGCACAGCTCCTAGAATTAAGGGTGGAGGGGAGTTAGGTATGATCTGCTGGAACAACTCAGCAAAATTGATTTTCACTGCTGTTCTTGGGGAGAGGAGGAAACGAGAAAAAGTAGCTGGAGAGGAAAGATAGTGCAGCCTTACAGTTGCTGTAAGACCAGAAAAACCCCAACACCATCAGCAGAGTTTTTATTGTCGCTGCCAGGACAGCACCTCCTGCAGCTCCTTCCACTCCTGTGTTCATCCTCCTTGCCCAGCTGCAGATGCTCCTGGTTCCTCTTCTTTGTCTCAGTGTTAGATAACTCAAGTAGATCTGAAGACACATGGACATCTCCATTCAATAGATCTTTTCCAAGTCTCCTCCTGGTCTGTTTTTATTTGCTAAGGAGACTTTCAGTTTTGTTGAGGTTGTGTTTGTCACACTTGAGTTCAAAGCTCCCACTTTTTGCATCACTGGCCAACTTCCAGCTGTGGGAGAAGGATTTGAACACTTTTGAATAACTGATTATTAGCTTCCATGTCTGGTGGTCCCTGCAGGATCACTCATGGAGGCATAATGTATATAAAATGTTAAATAAGCTGTGCATTGAATGCAGTGGACAAGTTAGTTAAGCAGCTCAAGTACACTTGGAAGAAAGATGACCCTGACATCGTTTCCAAGGAGATTCAATGGAAGTTGCTCACTTTCAGTAAAAAGAATAAAAATAAATCTGTGTTTAAGTAGACTAGTAGATGAAATCTTCCACCCTCATATGCACGCACACAGTGGGGACATTGCTTCTATTCCTAGGCTGCAAATCATGTGTGTAAATCTTGCCAAGCTGTTCAGGATGAGGATTGAGGAGGTTTAGGCACCACTTGCCTGCAAAGAGCCAACCTGCCAGGGTGTCCAAATGGTCTTTCCTAACCGGGGTGGTGGAAGAGGGAAAGTAATAACAAAATCCTGGACCATGGCCCCTCCAAAGAAGCCTTAAGGTTTGATTGTAAACTCTCCTGGCTCCTTGTAGGCACCACATGGCTCCTGGCACGGGAGGTTGGGTGTGGTGTGGGTTCAGGCAGCTGCCCTGGACTTGTTTTCTCCAAAATCAGCATCCAAAGCCTTGTGGTTAGGATTGACGTGTAGTTGTGTATTTGTATATTTGCATGAGCAAAGGTCAGGAACTGTCAGACCCTGGTAGCTTGTTTTATTTCTTGTAATCAAAGATAAGCTTAAGAAACTAAGTATTTAGTTGATTTGGTGACACTTGACATTTAAGAAGCCTTGAACTAGTGCAAAAGAGATGCCCTGAGCTCCATATTTTGGTCACAAAAAATTTCTTATGGTGTTAGCAGTCAGTTTGAGTCTATGGGAAAGATTGCTCAAGAGAGACTTGAATATAACCAGCACCAGCACCCACTGGAAAACTGCCCAATCCAGCCCCACACCCTCCACCAGATTGTGGCTGTTTTCTGCCAGCCCAAAAATAATGTGTACATGGACAATGCTTCTCTGAAAAAAAATAAATCTCAATTTGTTTATTTCTATTAAAAAATAAACAGAAAAAGTCACATTCTTTGTGTGGTTTTTTTCCAGTTGTCATTGGGAATTGGTGATTTCAATTTACCCATGTTCTAAAACAAGAGCAGAAGTAGCTTGAGACATCATTTCACCCAAAAGAGGGACAAGCTCAAAATTTTGCAGGTTGAAAACTTTAAGAAAAGAAATCACCCACCCATCCCTATCAAAGATGGAAAACTTTGGTGACAGGGTTTGGAAAAGAGCCTGACCCTGCTGGTAATGTTGGGCAATTGAATGGCAGACACAGCCTTTTTGTATTGCTGCTGTGTCCTCATTTGAAATAATCAGGAAAAGTGTCAGAATTTAATTACCACGAGCTTTAGGAGTAAATTAAAGATAATTTTAAAGGGGCAAGTTTGGGAGGCTTGTTCCCTGTGGCTCTGCAGTGCACAGCAGGATGGTGCTGCTCACTTTAACATTTGCAGCACAGGGAAAAACATGGCCTGACTTGAGAAATCAGAAGAAATAATGGGAAAAAATAAAGCTATTTAAAGAGAAATAAAAGTAGACCTCGATGATCCTATGCTAAGGAGCTGTGCACGTGCTGTGTGTGTGTGCATTTGTGGGGGAAGGCTTCAGCCCTGTAGCACAGTGAGCACGATACACACTGTTCCTAAATGTACATGCTTCTGCAGCTGAGATATTAGAAAGAGTTGAACTTTTTTTTCAATATATAAAGAAAAAAAACAAGGAAAAAAAAAACAAACCGTGGCAAAATTATGTTGAGAGGCTGATAAAAAAAAAAAAAACACAAAACCTGAGGGGGCAAGTTGAGTTAGTTCATGACGTGCTCCTGTCCTGGAAGCCAGCGCTGGTCTCTCAGCATCGCAGCATCCCCGTACTGTTCTGAAGTGCTCGTTGTTCAGTAGGATGTTCTTTTTTCTCCAGTGTAATATTGTGATTGTTACCTGATAATGTTGCCAGGGACTTCACATTGTAAGAGGTGGTCCATCTTCTTTGATGTATTTGGCTAAAAAACAGTGGTGTTTTTTTAATTATTTAAATTCCTAGCAACTGTGACTACAGTAATGTGATAATGAGTAGCACATGCAGCGAGGAGGCGAGGGCGATGATAGCCTCCTTAAAAATGTCATCTGAACTTTTTTTAAAGAAAAAAAATGTAAAAATATTTTTAAAACATTTTAAAACATTTTTTGTGTGTTCCAAAATGGAATATTTGTATTTGAAAAAAAATCCTGGAGTGTAATTTAATCCTAAACCCCCCTAGCCTTTGTGTATATGGTAAATGTTTGTATTTTGCAGTTTTTGTTTTGCTTTTTAGATAAATAAAATGTATATGGATATTTTTAAGTCATCTTTGCTTTTTTAGATGAGTTTGTAATCACCTTATAACTGAAAATAAAACTTTCCTTTATAAACCAGCATGCTCTTGGATGATTGTTTTTGGTCTTTGAGTAGCTCAGTTTTTCCTTTAAACCTATTACTTATTTTGGGGTTGTCAGTGTGGGGGTTTTTTGCCCTTATAAAATACTATATATATAAAATATGTGTAATCACTATCTAACTTCACATCTGCCATTGTTTCACCCTGGTTGGCAGCACAGTCCCACACAGCCACTCACTCTACCCCCTCATTCAGTGGGATGGGGAGAGAGTCAGAAGGGTAAAAGTGCAAAAATTCATGGGATACAAGTTAATGAGTAGCAAAAAAAACTGGGATGAGGGAAAAAAACCACAGCAAAACACATCAGAGGTAAAAAACAAAATAAAAAACCCCAAGTGATGCAAAAGAAAGCCATTTCTCACCAGCCAGTGCCCAGCCCATGCATGGCACTACTACTGTGAGAGTTCAAATATATCAGAAAAGTCCAGTAGGAAGAAAGGAAAAAACCCATCCCAGCATTTATTTCTCTGGTGTATGGGACTGGTTATTTCAAGCTTGCTGATGGCCTCTTCAGTCAAACAGATGGAGGTTAAACCAGTGTGTCCATTCTTGAAGTCCTGATTTGAGATAGGGAAGAAAAAACCAACACGTATGTGGCTGCTACTCCTTGTGAAAATAAAACATTTGAGTATCCCTGCTGAGCTTCCATCACTCCATGCCCAGGATCAATCCCACAGCTGTCTCTAGTTGAGGTTTTTTGGCTTGGTTGCTTATTTTTTGCTGGATGTGATTGAGGACTTTGTCAGGGGTTTCTCCTCTCATCAGCACAGCCTGCAATGCCTGGGCTAAGCAGCCTCTTAAGAGCACAGAGAGCAACTGCAGCGTGTCTCAGGTTAAAATAAAACAAACAAACAGGAAAATTTAAAAGCCACGAAGTGCCACAAGCTGCTGCTGAAGTGTTTTGACCACCTGCCCTGGTGCCATCACCTGCCCAGGGCTGCAGCTGCTGCCATCAGCCAAGAACCATGGGAGGAGAAGAGACATCAGCAGGGGATGTGCTGCCCACTGAGGCACATCCCAGGGAGCAGCTCTGTTCTAAACCTGTATCTGGGGCACACAGGGGACCATGGGCACACACTGAGCCCCAAGGCTCACGTGTCTGGGTGCTCATTCAGCCCCCTGCAGCCCCGGTGCCTCAGCTGGCTCCACGTGGTTTTGGCAAGACCTCGGTGCAGGGCCCTGTTCTGAAATCTTTGCCCCAGGAGGGCAGCCAGAGATGGCAGATAAGGGTTGTTTATGTGGCAATGACTCCCCAGCCTAAACAGGAGCATTCCTATACCCTGCTCAGACTCCAGAAATTTCTCCATTGCCCACTTAGCCATGAAAGGTTGCAAAACCCAGCTCACCTTCTCTGTGCTGGTGAGCAGAGATTCCCTATGCCCTCATCCAGGGAGCATTCCAGCCTGTGCTGCCCACACTGGGAGCACAGGGAAGAAATTCTTGGTGCACGGATACAAGAACTGTGTTCTGGGTTCATGGCAGTCATTTCTTGGGATGTCTGGTTTCAGAGGTGGGGTAATTTGGCTACCACAGTGCAGATCCCCGAAGCACCCCACTGGAGCTGCAGGGCTCTGAGCACCAGATGGGACAACTCCTGTCAGCACATCATTCTCCAGGAGTTCTCTAGCCCATCCCCAGGGATTGACCACAGCTTTGCAAATGCTGCCACGTCACGGCTGCCACGTGCTTTGCTGCGTCAGTGTTTTGTCACGGAGCAGCCCAGCTTGAAGCCAAGATTCCCAGTGTGGAAAAGCTGCAAGCAGTGCTGGAACCACATGCATGAGCATCTCCAGCTCTTCCCGTTAACAGCTACAGCAAAATTGTCTCTATGGGCACAGAGAGGGGAGCCACCCAAGTCCTGCTGCTTATGGTGGGTGACAAGGGACAACCCCAGCCCTACACTGGTAGCCCTCTCAGCAAAACCCTCTGCATGGCCTCCCCCTTGTCCTCTAAGTTATATTACAAGCAGGGTCCCCTGGCAAGTTAAAATGTTATTGGAATCAAAGTGGTGCTATCATCCTCCAGCAGAAAGCAACACAAACCAAAACAAATGCATTTCATTTGCTTTTATTTAGTTTAAAAAAAAAGTCAGTCATTCCAATCCCATTTAAATACAGAGATTTACAAATAGGTCCAAAACAGGACTAAAATATTCTTTGAAATGCTGTACTTTTAAATATTGTGCTTTCATAGATACATAAGAAAATTAGAATATAAAAATACTTTACAAGGAATACACTCTAATATATGGATAAAAATACACATTTAAGTAATGCATTTCATCTTCATATCATTCAAAATGCATAGGAAGGGATACAAGGACCAAGTTTTTCTTCCTCCTTTTTTTTTTTTTTTTATTTTTTAAAGCCTTTAATAAAAGTCTTCATTAAAAACCTATGAGAAGCCCCAGTGAGCTTCCACTGCTCAGAATATTGCATATAAAAACACTTTCGGCTGCACTGTCAATGCTCCACAGTATCAATTATGGCACATTATCTAGCTGTGGCAGCAATGGTATGGGATATTGCATACTCAAAGAGAAAATGGCTACAACAACAAAGAGCTGGATGGGGCCTGGAAGAAACACCTGGGTACCTTGTGCTGTCACAGGGGGCTGTTGGGGACAGACCTGGCTCAGCAAAGCGACACATGCTGGAAGCCCACCCCACCCCCTGAACACAGCACTGGTGTGCAGGAGGGGATGGAGGAGCTGGCAGGACAAGCAGGGCACGGGGCAGTGGCTCTGGAGTGTGTGACTGAGTGAGCTCCTGGGCTCCATGGCCAGGCCTCCCTGGGGAAAGCGATGCTGGCCTCATGCCACCACCAGGACACCAACACCATCATAAAGTGCTAATATGGGGAACAGGGCAGGCAATGAAACAGCACAGCCCCTCTGCCACGCAGGGCTGGGGGCTCTGGGGCAGGAGGGGAGCAGCCACAGAGCTACAAGAGGCCAGCAACAGGCAAAGGGGCACACAGCACCCAGCCCCTGGGGACACAGGACACAATCCCCATCCAACCAAGGGCTTGTCATGCCTCTGCCTCAGGGGGGACAGCAAGGTTTCATTGATCAAAACATCACGGAATTTTGCTATTCTGCTATTTACTTCCAGGCACAGGCCAGGTTTGCAAGCAAGACATCTCCATAAAGCTCAGAAAAACAAGGGGGATCCAGGCAGGTACTCAAGGCCTTTAGCCTTGGATATTGGCCTCTACTCTGTAGTCACTACTGAGCACAGGTAACAACACTGCTCATGGGAATCAGCCACACAAGGTGCCTAATCCTGCTACGGGGTGAGCCAGACCTAGAGGGGAGTGTGGATAGGGCTGGCAGGAGACAGCTGCAAATAGCAATTTTTGCACAAGAATTGCATTTAGCCACTCTCAAGCACATTTTGAAGTGTCTTTTAACCAGCTCTCTCCACAGCCATGCACTGGGAGTGCCAGGGGCTGCAGGAATTGATTTGCCAGGAGCGTTGAAAGGATGGAACTGGGCACAACGTAAAAGGAAAGGCATTTCAGTCCTGCTGTATGTGATTAACTGAGCAAACAAAGAACATAATAGCACCATGTGTGTTTGTAGGATGGCCAATGCCTTTCAGGGTGAGGAGGATGTCAGAGGCAGGACTCTGCACACTCGATGGCAGGAGCACGGGGGGATGCCCTGCCATGGGGGATGGCTGTGGATGCTCCTTCCTCCCGTTGGCAGCTTGTCCCACTGCCATTGCTGCCACAGCCCCCGATGCACACCCAGCTCTGACCTTTCCAGCAACATTTGGCGGTCTACAGGCTCACTGAAGACCCACCTCCTCACTTGCAGGTTATGGTACACAAAGCATTTACAAATACCAGTGCAAAAAAAACCAGGAAAAACACCCCAAATACCACAAGAGCTCAGCAGAAGCCTTGTCTGCTCTGCTCCTGCTGCTCAGAGCGTCTGCACACTCGCCTTGACCTCGGCGCCGCGGGGCCCCTGCGCCAGGAGCTCTCTGTTCCCCTCCGAGGGAGTGTTGGCAGCCAGTGCCAAGGGGTTCCGGCTAATCACCAGGTCCAGCTTATCTCCAGCCTCTGAAATCAAGGGAACGGCCAGACAGCAGTCAAAGTCTCTCGTTCGGATGCGGTTTACCTGCCGGGATGGATTTAGGACATGCCATAGGGAGGAACAACAGAAAGATCATGTTTGTTAGTCAGCAGATGCAAGATTAGTGCTAAACCCCAGCTGGAAAAAAAAACACAATTCTTGGGGGTCCCTGATTCCAGGTTCACAGTGGAGAAGAGCAAAAGCACCCCTTCAGAATGAGCATCCATGCTTAGCTGAGGAAGGATGCAGTAACTCATAGAGCAAGGGAGAAAAAAATTCTAGACAGGCATGAACCCTGACCCCCAGTGCCTGGGGCAGTATTACAAGTATTAAACACTGCAGGGCTCAAAACCAGTTCTCTTGTTCAAGCCTGTAGAAAAAATGTTGCCGCTTTCCATTATTTTTTGCCATAATGGCTTTTACTGGCCTTAAATTTGTGGTGCCAAGTATCCAGCACACAGAAAACAAATAAAGGCCAGAGACTTCTGGCAACCATTTTCCAGCCCAGTCAGAGGTAAATCCAGACTATACCAAATAGTTTCTGCTTCCCCTCTCCCCATTTATATCCTTCATTTCACAGGAGTCTGGATGCATTTAATGTGGGCTCAGGAGGCAGCTGCAAATTCTCTCTGTAGGATTCAATCGTGAAAGCAATTACTGCTGGCTCTTGCAGACCTTCAAGCACATTTCTAGGCTGGGTCATGTGAAGAAACCACCCCAGCTCTCTTGCCTACAGCTACCAGAACACCTGGGCTTGGTGCCATGACAGCTCTGGGACAGATCAGGCTGGCAAATGGCAAAGGGATGGAAAGTGGAGAAGGGGAAAAGGAATTTCCCATATGC
Source organism: Toxostoma redivivum (assembly GCA_013397375.1). NCBI lineage: Eukaryota > Metazoa > Chordata > Aves > Passeriformes > Mimidae > Toxostoma > Toxostoma redivivum. The sequence goes on along the minus strand of VXBI01004729.1, from coordinate 597,860 downwards.
CTTTGGAGTGAACATAACCCCTGGGGCCAGGTGTTGCTTCCTTCTTTGGGTAAGGGCTGGATATTTGGCTCCATACAACCCTTCCATCCCAAGCCCCTTCCCAGAACTGATGCATGCCCACAGTGCTGGGTCTGTGAAAGCAGCAGTGTCCCCCCACCCTTGCCAGTGTCCGCACAGAGACCCCAGTACTGTCCCTTACACCAGAGGGACAATTTCTAGCCCACTTGTGGACAAGGAGAAATAAACACGAGCTTGCTCTGCCCCTGCTCTGTGCCAGGCAGCTCCAGTACAGAAGGGTCACTAAGTGCAATGCCATGCTCCAGTCAACCCATGCAGCTGAGAGTGGAGGGTCTGTGACAGCAGGGACGAGGTGTTTCACTGGCCTTCAGGCACACCACTGTGCCCACAATCAGCAGCACTTGCAGCATCCTCAGCAATGCATCTCTGCACTTCCTGGGGGGAGTCACCACAGCACGTCTGCAATCCCTCATTCCCAAATCCATGTCAGCGTGATGGCAGCTGCCTCGTGTGCCCGTAGGTGTGAGCTGTGCAGCACAGCATGTGGGAAAAGGGTGTCCAAAGTCTCCATGCCGCTCTGTTTAGGATTTTGGGCACACCTCCCAGAGCACTTGGCACTCACAAAAAGCGGCACATCCAACATGGAGCAGAAAGGCAGCCCAGAGCCTAATTAGCTTCTTGTTCATTCTTGCACCATCTTTTATTTGAAGCTGAGAAGGAATAATTGTATAGCAGCCAACTGGCTAGAGACCATAACAAGCTTAAACAAGGTTCCCCACAGTGCTGCCTGTCCTCCAGTTACCTGATGTACATAAAGTATAGGCTCTAATCAGACTGCTGAGAACCCCCACCTAGAAATTAGTAAAACTAAACATCTAAGTGTTTCCAAATATGGTCACAATATCTGCATTTCTAAATGGTGGCAGTTTTTCCACAGAGGTTGCACTTCCTTCAGTTGCTGTTTGAGTTGCCTCAAAGCTAAAATAGTTGGTTTTCATCCACACAGAGCTTCTCTCCAATCTCCAAAACTCACCAGGCTTTTTTCTGTCCCTCTGGTAGTTCAATATTCCCAGGGCACAATTATTACAGACTGTGCTTTTGACCAGAGATTTTATTCTGTTTCTGCATCAGCCATTTCAGATGAAGCATTTTTCAAAGAAAAATATCCATAAAAAATACCTTGCTTGAAGGATGTGTTTCCTAGAAAACTCCTCTAGTTGTCAAAGGCATGCACAGAACTTCATGAACATCACTTAATTCCACAAGGGGCTTCACAGGAACACATATTGGTCAATACAGTCTGGTTCATCCAAATACCAAGAATAGGACTAAGGGTGAGGAAAGGAAGAAACACAGCTTTTTTCTTGTTTTGAGCAGATCAAGCTCAAAAAGGCCAGTGCCAGAACAGGCTGTGCCCTGGACCAGTGCAACCTAGGAGTACCACCTGGGGTACCACCTGAAGGTACTACCTAGTAATTTCTTATTATAAAACACAGGTCCCATTGAGTGTTGGTGGCTAAGAGCTCACCTAGTTGGCTAACTATTACCTTTCATTAAAGTTAGTGCTGCCATGGATGGGTCTCACTTCTCTCTTCCTCTCAGCCACTCATTCACTCCGTCCCAGCCTCCAGAACTGCATTTTGCACTTATTACCTGAAGCACTCTGTCATATGGCTTGAGGCCACACTGATCTGCTGGCCCATCCGGACGGACCATATTTACATAGACACCTTTTTCTAACAGGCCATCCGACAAACTGAATCCAAAGTCTTCACTCTCTGGGTCTTTGTGGAGTGTCATCTGGAGAGGCAGAAAGAGAAGAAGAAGGTTTCAATGCAGCAGAGTAAGGAGGTGATGTACAGGGCTGCCAGGATGGGAGCAGCATGAGTAATGTGTGCACACCTACAGCAATTCTGCTCTGGTTCTCCTGGGCAGGTTTTTCTTAGCCTAGGGAGATAACACAGACTGAGCCTTATTTACCTGATACCATCATCACAGGAGAATTGCTTTGGTGACTGGCATAAAACCAACCCCATGACAGTCCCTTGCTCTTGGATGTGGAAGGAAACACAAGTATTGGAATACAGACAGCACTCACATCTCACCCAAAGAGCAGCAAAAAAGTGTTTTTAGTGGAGCATCACCTTCCCTGGGCCAGGTTGTGCTGTGTATCTTCTGTGTGTGCCAGACCAGCACATGAAAAATCAACATGTTTACTGGGAATTTTTAATATAGTGAGTCAAATGTGAAGACAGCTCATTTTTAATACATCACTCAGCAGGAACATCTAAAATTCTCAATATAGTCACAAGATATTATCAGATAATTCATATCAGTAAGTGCTGATGCTCTGAGGACAAGAAATGGGCAACCTCAGCATCCTTCCTTGGGACACATCACGCTTTGGCCTTGTCTAAAGGAGAAGGGCACTGCTGTGTATCTTGCCATGGAATAACACTGGAAATCAGGGACAACTGATTCCCCACTAGCAAAATCTCCCTTTGCCTCCCATGAGCTGGGAGTGAATCTCTACCATGGCTCACAGTCTATGACTGTACTCCTGGCTGGGTGAGCCTCTCGATCTGCAGTCCTGGGGAAGGACAATGCTCAGGATGACACACAGGCACATCCCACCTAGCCTCAACCTCATTTCCAAACGCAGCCAACACCAGATGCTCCAGCAGAATGAAGAGTCACCCTATAACATGCCGAATTACACAGCTCTCCTCCTTCAGGTACCAAGGAATTTTATTTAAAGACACATTTGCCATGCCCTGAAGGGCAAAAGAAGATCAAACATGGAAAAGGTGTTTTTTTCCAGGTAGCATAACTGCAGGTTTTATTCTGAAGTCACATTAGGAAAGAAAAAGGCAATCAAATTTTTGAAACCTCTCCAGCTCCCTTCCCTGCTTGCATTCTACATCAGCAGCTTCTACAGTTAATTACTTTTCCTAATTACAACTGCCTTGCACAATGGTTAAACTGGCTACATTCAGCTGGATGCTGAAATCAAACCAGTATCCCATCACTGAAGTGGAGTGGAAGCGGAGGGAAGTAGTTTTTTATTTGAGAAGTGGCCTACTAAATGGAGTGTACCACAGGAAAAGAGCTGATGGGTCTCCAGGGGGCCATACTTTGAGCTCTTTCACTTTTATCTGTAGCACCAATTAACAGACTCCAAAACACAAGGACCTGGAAATCTTATATATAAAGAGAAATAGCAAAGCCCTGGTTTGAACCCTGCTGAATGATGGCAGCTAAATCCCATTACCCTTCTGAAGGGGCTCCTTCATCTTAATCTGACCTTCTGGAAACCTTTGCTGCAGACCTTGGTGAGGGCCAGCTTTAACTAGGACCAATTTCTGAAGGTCCCTCTGAGCAAAGCAGATTTTTTACAAGGGTGCAAATGTTCTACAGCTTTAACCATTGAGGTACTGCAGTTACACCCATCCTTGGCGACACAAACCTTGTGAAACTCAAGGGGGGTCGGGGACATGATTTCCTGCATCTCCTTCTCGATCTTCTTCATGTCCAGGTTCCTCTCGTTCTTCTTGGCGGGGGAGCTGCTGCCCTCAGTCTGTCCATCCGTGCAGCTGGAGTTGGCTTTCCTCAGTGGGCTCATTCCCGAGGGGTTGACAGAGTCCAGGAGCAGCTTGCTGCCCTCCAGGCCCAGGTTGTGCACGCTCCCTGTCATGATGGACGCCTGCAGGGCGAGGGCACAGCGTCACTCTGCTGAGCCAGCAGCAGGACAGACGGACCACACGGCCACGAAAGCGCCACAGACAACACAGAGGCACCACTGCTCTCATTAATCAGAAAATAACTACCAAGAAGCTCTTCCTGTCGGCTGTAAGAGCCATTTCCAGACCTCGGGAGCCTGCTTCCAGGTCTATGGCTGAGCCACTTTGTGCTCTCCATCCCCACCCCAACTGGGAGCTTAATCTCAGGAAGAAGCATTTGTGAAGCACTACCTTATTTTTCCATGACCCCTTCTACACAAACAGGGCCAGGCAGGCCTCACCTTGTGCAGAACCATCTTGAGAGAAGGAGGATGAATACACCATTCTCAGGGACCTCTCAGAGGAATCAGTGTCAGCCTGGTTCCCCAGCCTCTCTACCTCTGCAGGCTGTAGCTCCTCTCCAGCATCACACAGTGCTGGCAATGGCCCAGGGGAGCCAATGCCTTGGACTCCACTGAGGCCAATTCAGCATAGAAATTAGAATTTTATCTGTCAGTAAATAGGAGCTGTCACTGAGCAAAACTGAGTTAAAAATATGAAATTAAGTAGTATTTAAGCCTGGTCATCCTTGATAGCATCCATTAAAAGATGGCCCTAAGTAGATTCGATTCCATTTGGCGATGCTTTTCACTAATGAGATTATGCTGATCAAAGCTAACGAAGGAGTCGAGAATCCATTCTGTGGAACCTCAGCTGCCTCCAGGTCATAGAGTCCATTTAAACAGCGTAATGAAACCTGTAATTTCAAAGTTCAAGTTCAAAGGGTCTGCAGTCTCAATAAATGTCAAAATGTAGAGAAATTAAAGGAAAGGTAGAGAGCAGACAGCAAAATTCTTCAACACTAATCATGGCAAGTCAAAGAGCAATTGCTCCTGTGAACAGGGGAAATATCATCCAACTAAATCTGTAATCAAGACCCTCCAGCTCTTTGCTCCAAGGTGGAACAAAGGCAAATAAAGTGAATTATGGTGGCAGTAGGAAAATGCCAGCACTACTCATATTATCACAAAAAGGGTTGGATAAAATACAGGAAGCCTTTCAGCTTTGCACTTTTCAGGTCTTCATATACGACCTGATCAGCTCAAGTTTGGACAAAACTCAAACACCTGGTACATGGAAAGACACTGACTTACCACATACTTGAAAGGCAGACTAACAAACAACAGCACAGCCAACCAGGGTACATTTGGTCACTGCCCTCAGGTAGCCTCAGCCCCCAGGCTGTTTTGCTGTGCTGTCCCAGTGCTGCAGAGCCAGGGAGAACAGAAAGGTCTGTGCAAACCATGCCACTGCCCTCCCCCACAGGCTGCAAACACCACAACCATCCAGGACCCAACAGCACTGGACTCCTTCTCCATCTTCACAGCATTTAAATCCTCCTTGCAGCATCATAAGTAATTTCCTAAAGTTTTTTCATAAGCTTTAGGTTTAGTGTAAGCAGCAAAAAGGGCAATTCCAAGACTTCTGCAGCCTGTGACTGCTCTGCATTATTTTTCCAATGTCTTGGCTGCCCTCAAAGCAAAGCAGACACACATTTAACTGGAAAAAGGTTGTTTCTTCCCATACTCATAGCCTGGAAGTGGATTCTGACCGTGTGTGAACCTGTTTCTAAGCCATCATAGGTCACCTTGTATGACTCTTTTTCTTATTTAAAACCAAAGTATGAAGGGCCAATTTTTTTTAAAAATACAAGCAATTCAAATCTCTGACTGTCATAAAATCACAGGAGGCTGAGTGTTGGGGCTAAGAAAGCTGCAGTATGGCAAAGGTCCTAATGAGCACTACATATCCCACAGCACACTTCACAAAGGCTGAGCACATGGAGAGGGGGGAATGGATCAGTAGTATTTTGGATTTTACAAAAAAGGAGTTGAACCCAACAGATTCCTGATAAAAACAGAGCACTTCCCTTCTGTCCCCAAAATTTCCAAAATATTCTAGGAACGTGCTTAATACACAGAAACCCTGGAGCTTTCAGTAAGATTCAGAGCTCAGCTTTCAGTAAGATTCATGTTTAAAAGCATTTCTGTAACTGTCAAAGCTCCAAACAGCATAAAACAGCAATTGCACCACGGATCCCTGGAAAACAAAAGAAAGTCCAACAAATCCCTTCTTTTGTATTTGGATACCAGCAGAAAATAAATGTTTATGCTTCATTTCAGAGAGGGGTACTTTCTCTTAAGCAGTCAACAACTGTTCAGAAAGGTTGAGAACAGCTCCCTAAACTTGTTTCTAAATACATTCAGATCCAGGAAATAAATGATCAAGGGAAAAAGTTATAGTCTGGGAGGGCTGGGGATTTGGGTTTTGAGTGTCTTGTGGGGTTTTTTTTAAGTCAGCATTTTCTTAAGCAGTTAAGATAATAAAAACAGCATTCCATGCTTCAACACAATACATTTAATTGAGATTTCCTCCTCCCCTTACAGTTGCTAAGGATCAAGGAGGAAAGGAAAATTAGCAAGTCCCTTGTCACAATACAAACCAAAACAGGACCTTCCTCTTCGACCTTCAATTAGACAGAAGTTGCCTTTTTTCTCTGAAGCCTCAGCAATATGCAACTGTACATAAAACCAGTCCCACTGGGAGTCATGGAGGGCATGACCCAGAGAATTCTCCCCAGTCCTCTGCACCTGGAGGGCACAGGGAGAGATGATCTTATGGGGTCCTCCTCCTTCGTTCAGGCTGTGGGAGCTGAGCTAGAGAAGGGAGCAGCACATGCCCCATCCTGCAAGGCAGGTTTGCTTCCTGCTGCTCACAGTCTCAAGGGGGCTCTTTATTTGCATCCCATGACTTAGAAATCCAGGCTCCTCATCCTATAACCGGACACAATAACATGACCTCCAAAGCATTTTGGATAAAGAAAAGAGAAAGTGGTTTGTGAAGAGAGGAAACACCTTTATTTCTGCAGGAAGCAATTACTTTCTCAGATTTTTCCATGGGGAGGGCTGGCTGAAAAGCTTCCAATTACCTATTTCACTGAAACAGTTTCCAGCAGAGTGACAGCTGAATGTGAGATACGTGTGCCTGTCAGCACTTGAAGCATGCCAAGGCTTCAGTCCCAATGGGGGCTATGGGGCTCCTTTTGCTTGGCCTTCAAGTGCTTTGGACAGACAATATCTTTCCAAGCAGAGGGTTTACCACTGGATAGGGAAGGCTTGCCAACAGTCATGTGAAGATTATTGGCCAGCAATGGTTTGTGAAAAGGGCGTGGAGTTCCTGGCAGGCAAGACATGGGCTCAGGGAAAGAGCACATGCAAGCAGCTGTCTAATGAGGCAGAGTTACCCATTAGCACAAAGCCTGATGGGAATTAAACTCAAACCCTTCTTCACACCACTGGCAGCTCAGGGATGCTATGGGCAAGTAACATCTGGGGAAACAGTCTAACATTTATGGAAAGAGCAAAACAGTCAGGTCAACAGCAAATTCAGAAAGTGCTTTACCTCAATCTCCCTCAAAAGTTCAGACTGGCCGCATGTTTCCAAATCCTCCAAAGCTTCTCCAAAAACACGCCAAAAATTGTCCTCATGAGTGGTCTCAAGGCCATTTTGGCGGTTGGGGTATCTGTTGTAACGTAGGAACCAAATATTGTCAGCACTCTTCTGCAGCGGGGTGAAAGCTGCAAGGCTACAGCAAGTGTCTCACCAGTAAAAGCAGACTTGAAGAGTCTTCATATACAAAAGCAAACAATATGAACTTTTCAAACAAGAGTCCACATACGAGACCTCCATGCATTTACTAACAGGGCAAGTGTCCTTCAAAAGAAGCATTAAGTTGGTGTAGTAATGTCAAAGTTCAAAGGGTAAATTAAAAAGTGCCTGTAGGAAGATTGTAGGTTTAGGAAGACTTTTTGGTGAAATAGAGAAGTGAAAGAAAAAAGGATGCGTTATGGGTAAACCAGGAGCCTCAGAGACTGTTAGTACAAAGGCTGATGGGATAGAGCTCAGATCTGAGACACAGAACACCTGAGAAGAGAGAGAAAAACACAGAGGGTAACAGACATGGTGAGAAAATGATAAATACATTAGGTCTCTATGAGAGTAAATAATGCAAAGATGTATATAAAAATGACTGTCCTGGGCTGGACAAGCAAACGCACACTACAGCCAGCAGTATCAACAGTGTCATGTACAACCCATACAAACCGAGTTTCATTTGCTTTGGGATGGCCAGGGAACTGAGCTGTTACTTTCAGGAGATCTCTCTTTTTTTTGCTGTATAGCAGTCTTGGCACTTACAGCTGTGTAAAGTTTGCCACCAGTTCTGTCTACAACAGAGAGTAAGGTTAGAGAGAACCTCTCTCAAGCTGGTACAAACAGATGTCAATGTGAACACCGTGTGCTGGGGGTTCTGCAATTCCTCACCTTGGCAGTTTCAGCACTTTTTATCTCTGACCACAAGCCAGGGTCATACCTCTAAATCAAACAGCAATTAAACATGGTGAAATCCTCTGAACAAACAAGCAGGTGATGCTGGACACTGCTTACTGAACACCAGACTGCAAAACTCAGACCACCAGCGCTGTGGTTAATGGGAGCCTCTTGAAGGAAACTCTCTGTGAAATCCAGATCATGATAAACACACTGTGTCATGGGAAGAGCCCCGAGGGGACAGTGATATTAGAGCAGCCCTAATGCATCTTATAAGGAGCTGCATGGATGATGCTCCAGCTCTGCACCATCTGGTAGTATCTTGCATGGTTTGATGGTCTTCAGCTCCACAGACAGGAAGGGACACTCATCCACCAGAGCCACTCAACAAAGTCAAAACATTTTACTTGAGCACATGTCACAGACAGCTTGGCCTCCATTAAATATATAATGACCCTTTGGTCTTTTTCCAGATGTTTTACAACTGGTAAGTCTTTAGCATACACTTTTCCTTTGATCCACTGGTTTAAATGGGAGTCTGTAGCAGGCAGAAACTCACACATCCTTTTGCTCCTTGTGGGATCATGGACTTCCTGAAGAGAGCAGTACATGACATGGCTTATTGTATTTTAAATTCACCCCCTATCTTTCATCAGCTTTTAAAGGACAGTAGCCTTTATGCCAGGCAGAAAGGTCAAATAAACACCCAGCAAGACTTTATAAAAACAAACCAAAATTTCCCCCAAAGAGGAATTTTTGATTTTTTTCCCTTTACTCATTTCCTTCCTCTGCTCCCAGGCTCCCAAAGAGGCAAATGTCCCTTCTAGTTACCAGTGAATGCCTCTCAGAGCAGCAATACACAAACACATCCAGGACACAGATGAATCAGAATGGGTTCCCACATCATTGGATCAGCAGGTTCTTCCATGCTAAAGGCTGTCAGGGTTTGATTTTCTCTCTAATCAAGAGGGCCCAGCAGCATAAACCATCTCACTTGCACTTTGACATCAGGGCTCAGAGTCCTCACTAGGGACACGGGGGTTTTGAGAGCTCAGATTTGCCAACTTCAGCTGCCAGCAGCCTTGCCGGGAGGGCCACGAGGGATCAGTGACCTCTATGAACTGGCTCTTGCTGAGAGGCAAAACAAGAACAAAGTCTCCAGTGCTGCCAGCCTTCCTGCCAGCTTGATCATCTTTAAATAGGTGGAAATGGCCATGAGATGTTCTAAGGGTTTTGTTTGGACAAACAAAAGTCAAGGAAAAAAACAGGAGAAAAAAAAACTGACAGTAACAACACGACACACACAACTATGGGTACTCTGGAGGATGTCGAGGGGAGGGGAAGTTTTGAAGCAATGGAGCTTTTCCATTATGTGTGGCTCAGTGAGGGGCAGCCTCTGGCCAAGGCAGATCCAGCAGGATTTTCACCCAAAGCATGGGGCAGCTGCAGCCGCCTCCCTGACCTCAGGAGGTATTACAGCATTTTCCCCATGCTGGCTGAGCTGGGGGATTAACTTGACCATGCTTACTCAGTGTAGCTTTGTTTGAGCTGTTGGAAGGGCCAAAGTGTGATGGCGAGAAAATCCAGCCACAGTTTTGGTAGATTTTAACATGGATATGCAACCTCACCCTGGTCCTCCAAGTGTCTGGTTGGCCTCTTTTGCTTTGTGGCACTGAGCTGTTGTGAAGCTGCATCCTTACTCAAAAAAGTCTGGCCAACACATACAGGGACAGCCCTGACCATATCTATTTATTACACCTAAACTACAAAAATCTTCAGCCTTTACATGGCAGAGTAAGAAACATGGTAGGAGCCTGTGGTCCATGCAGCTGAGACCACCCTAACTCCAGACACAAATGTCACCTGGCCATGGAAGAGGTGTCACAGAGCTACACTCAGGGTAACCTGGCAATGTGGAGGTGGCCCAACACAGCTGGTGCACCACCAGCATCCTTCCCCATGGCTGCCTGACGCCAAGTCGGACATTACTGGCCACTCCATCACATTTCCATGCTCTCTTTGTCCCTACAGTGTCACCCAAACTTCCAAAGACCTCCCTGCCTCCTCCCACCTCTCCTTACCTGCTGGGCTTGTCCCAGTCATCTTCACTGAAGCTTCCATCCATGTAGGGGTAGTTTTTCCTGGGGTCTGCTGGAGGGGTGCTGCTCTTTTGCCTGCTGTGTCTCCACTCGTGTGGATGGAGGGCTATGCCAGCAGCCTGGGGTATGAACGTACCTAGGGAAGGCAAGAAGGGGTGGAGGAAGAGAGAGGGCAATACCTGGTCAGAACCCCCAAATGAAGTAGGACACACAGAGCCAGGAGAGCCTCGTTCCCTAGGTTCCAAACGCGAGGTCACGTGGATTGTACACTTTCCATCTCAGTTATCCAAAAGAAATTCTTCCAATCTCTTCTGGCTTTAATCAAAGCAGCTTCTCAGGACATTGACATGGGATGCCCCATTTCTCCTTTTCTCCCCTGCTTCCCAGTAGTTTTACGGTGTGGATCTGGGATCCACACACCTGGGAGTACACATACCCACAGATGCAGATCCTACCTCCAGCCAGTTCCAGGTGTGGTTAACACTCCTGTTTCCACACTGAGCCCAGCAGAAATTATGTTGTTGAATCAGTCACAATTAAATACAACAAGTTCTTCAAAGGGCAAAGGAAGATCCTGACAAGCTTCCCTCAGCGGTGGTAACGAGGAAGAGTCAGCTCTGATCCAAAGAGCTGCCAGCCAGAATTCTCTCAGAATTCCCATGCCTTTGGGATCAGCTGGCACAGGTACAGGAAGCTGCTTCAGGAGTGTGTGTGAAAGGCAAGGAATAGGATGAAAAACTCTGCTGGCTTGAGAGCAGAGGAGGCTCATCTACATTGCATTTGACAGGAGATCAATACAGAATGTTAGTATGAAATCAGACAAGTTTCACTACATCTGCCCCCATGGACTTTTCCATACTGCAGTGTCTTACTCCAGAAGTGAAAAACCATCACTACCAAGTCATAAGATCCTCAAGTCTAATGAGAAGATGCCTAAACAGAAAGCTTCCAAAACAGACCATTCCTCAGCAGTGTCAGTGCTATCTGCAGTAGAAATAATCTCCTGAGTCCCCTGCTCACCTCCTACTGCCCATTCAGTGTTTCAGAGAAACCCTCAGAGCCTTTCCAAGAAACACTCCCATCACACACTGTGCCAAGCAAACAGGAAGAAGTAATGGAGAAACATGTAATTAAGGGAGACTTGACGTCCTAAACAGCTAAGAGCACTGGAAATACCCAAAGATAATGCCAACACTTTCTCTGAAAATGCCAAGGCCTGTAATTTCACTTAACTGATTGTTTCCTCTGAGTGTTTTTAAAGGTTAGACTTCTCTGGAGAAAGCCCCAGGAAAATTGCTTGCCAACATCTTAGAGCAGTGAAGAAGCACTCACTGCTGCCAGAGCAGGACAAGGGCCCTGGATACAGGTCCCTCCTGCAGCAGGTGGGCAGCAGGGCTGGGCTGGGCACAGGGACACGTGTCCAGATCTGTCACTCGCCATCATTACAGATTCACCTCCTTCCAGAGAGAAGGGCTGGATCTCTGGGGTTCAGAGCCACCTGGTGGCATGTTCCTACCAGGCCCAGCACAGCTTTCCCTGCCAAAACCCTTCCTTGAGCCATCTCCTACTGCTGTGGATGAACCTAAAAGCCTACAAGGCTGCAGAGCCTGGTCTCCAGTTCTCCATTTGGGGTATAACCCCCAACCTCCAGGCTCTTTGATTCCCAGGTTTCTCTGCACCCTGCCTTCCATGCCCATCCCATGGGCAACCTTCCATGCCCTTCTCCCTAGCTTCCAGCACCCCGCTTCCCAGCCAGCACCACTGCACCACCATGCAGCCAAATGCAATTACCAGGAAAGACAAGAGAGCCCCCGAAGCAAAGTTGCAGTGTGTGGATCTTGGGCAACTTGGCACCAGCCTGGGTCCCTGGGGCGCTGTGCTCAATTACTTGTTCTCAATTTACTGGCAAAGCAATCACTTCCCAGTGTCCAACTTGTGTTAACATTCAATTAGATGGAGAAAGATTGCAGCATTATGAAGGCCAGGGGATTCCTCCTTAATGAAGCCTCCAGTCCCAACTGTGCTCCCAAATTAAGACTTCAGATGAACAGAGGCTAAAGGAAGATGCAGGGAGGGGGAAAGACACACCTGGGCAGTGCTGTCCTTTGACAGAGCGCAGCGGGCACAGCACACTCACACTTTGCAGCAGCACCCTGCAGCATCCCTCCCTGTTTTCACATTCTGCTCTGGACAGGAGTCTTTCCATCAGTCTCCTGTTGATTCAGGATTTTGGTTTGTTTCAACACGGGCTAATGCTAGCTTATGTCACTAAATCTGAACTGGTTATGTCACTGAATCTCAACTATTTCCCAGTGCTTTTCTCCAAGTAAAAATATATTCCCATGACTAGAGTATCCTCTGTTCCAGTTCCACATCTGCTAGAAGCTACAGCTGAATAAACCTGACCTCAAAGACATCTATTCATCTGATCACTCACTAGAGAGTTAGAGATACTTTCTTGTAATATTACCTTAATTATTTTGTTAAGCAAGTACTTCTAGTCACAAGACATTCTTGTGGATTTTAAAACATCCTGAAGAGGATTATTATGTCCTATGAGGCCTCTCTGGAGAAATAAAAGTGAGCTATGGAACAAATACTCTGTAAAACATATGGCCAGTGAATATTGTCTCTGATTATGTGAATTATAAAGTGCTGTAATGGTTTTGAAAATTATGGGAACAGTATGATGCCATATAAGCCAGAACAAATGTGCCAATAAAAGCCTAAACAGATACACCAACTCAAAGCACCACATGAGTGCATTCTAAAATACATTTTGTTCCTTGCTGGAAGCAAGAGGCCATACAAATGTGGTCAGGCCACAGGCTTTGGCTCATGTTCTGAGACAAGACCCAGACAGAGCAGAGAGCCCTATGAAAACACAGCTCTGGCTTACCTTGGCTTCCATACCCAGCATCAATGGCAGAGCCATCCCAGGACTCCACAGTATTGTCCACACTTGGAATTGTGGTGGAGTATATCTCAGACAGCTTGCTAGTTTTCTGGGAGTCTGTCAGCTCATCTTCTGGGTCGCTTACTTCGTTCATGCTCCCCGACTTCTTGGGGTAGGATTCTGCAAGCAGAACATCCTGCTTTAGCAGGCACGAAGACCAAGCCTCAGGGAAAAGTTTATGCTGACATGGGAGCAAGCCCAGGTACTGTAAGTCTTTAAAGTACCTCTTTAGCTCTTCAAAAGTAGCTGAGAAAGGCATGTGCAATGAAGCTGAAAGGATTTAATGCATTACTCTTATCTCAGGCTGAATCAAGACAAAATGCCTTTCTGAGTTTTTAGCACATGGAATACAAGAAGCAGCCATGGGGATTTGAGGATTACCACGTATTGAGAGAGTTGGGACCTAATCTCAATTCACAAGCACATCTTCCTGTGCTTTTGGAAGCTTCCTCCAAACAGCCCTGCCTGAGAAGTGTTGGCTCCTGCAAGCAATCCCCTGTAGCTTCTCTGCTCTCAGAGGGCCTTCTTTATACTCAGAGCAGCACCAGGGCAGGTGCTGGCTGCAAACCTGGTTACAAACAGATGTTTTAATTAGACTCCAATGACTACTACCACTGCTGAAGTTATTGCCCTCTTCCACAACTGTACTATCTTGTAAGAACTCAAAGCTAACCATCACCTCTCCAGAGCCTCCCATGCATGAGACAACAGTGGAATTCCTGGGTGTGGTATTTTGAGGCTGACTTTCCCCTGATCAGTGATTGGAAAATGGGAGCTGAATGTGAATGATGAAGCCCAGGCCTTCCCTGTCATTATTTTAGTGCTAACAGTCCCTTATTATCATTATATCAAATTTCTTTTCAGGCAAAAGCTATGCAAAGAATGATTTCTCAGCACAAGCACTTCTTTGTACTGGCTATTTTAAAGTCCTTGCTGTTTAGGTATCTTGTCAGCTATCCACACCCTGGATCACTGACCTGAGGGATAAAAAGCCCTCTGAAAGTCTGCATTTGTCAATGAGGACAGATTCTTTTACCAAACAAAGCCCAGTGTCCTGAAAGTCCCTGTTTTCCAAGCCTTCAGAAGATTGTTCTCCATGATTAACTCAAGATTACCTTGAAATTTCAATTACACCTGCTTCATTCTCTGAATGATTAACGAGTCTCCAACAGGCACTTGCATGTCAATTATTTCACCAAGTGGCTGCGACAATGCTATGTGTCAGCAGGAGGAAAAACAGAGCATTTCAGACCAAAGACTAAGACATTTGGCTAGAGGGAAGAGACTGGGGTTTCTTGATGAGGAATCCATTCCCCAGTTCTATTTGCCATGTCCCTACCCCCTGCCCAGTCTTCACCCATTTGTAAAACAGGTGCATTTCCACACATCTGCAAACTGCTTTGAGGTCTACAGAAGTTCTATATTTAAGAGTGATGCCACTTTTTCAGATGCAGGTCAGGCATCCCAAGGGCCATGCTTGCTTGGAAAAGCTTTATCTCTTGATTTCCTCTAATTCCCACAGCACTGTGGGCCACTGGCTGGGTAACTCTGGCCAAATCTACAGACTGCAGAAGCATTACACCAAAATAAGAGGAAAATACTGGGTGTGGGAGAGACTGGAATGAAGCCAGAATGCACTTGTTACTTTCTGAATTTAATGAAAAAGCCTCTGTTTGGCTGTGGTCATGCAACTGGGGAGAAAAGTTTGCATGATCCCTCTTTTTTTTCCAATCGCCCTTCTGTCCTCAAAAAAACAGTGACCTGCCAGTACTAAATATGCTTCTGCTTGTTTATACTATGTCAACAACAGCTTCAAAGCCCCAGGGAGCTTGGCAGGGAAACCAGAAGGGGATCCCTAGAATGAAGTTAGATGTTTTGAAAGATGATCTTAGAGCCCCAAGCCAGGAAAAGAGGTGTAACAGATTTATTGCCAATTGTTTTCAAATAGTTGAATTAAAGATGGGGGGCAGGGGGAAATTCATCGATTCTACCAACTCAGACTCTTTACTCATTTAACAGGATTATATTTTTTAAAAATACCACATTCTTATACTTCTAAAAGTAACTTCTGCTTCACTTCTGTGTGAAACACCAACACAGACAGGGAATGGCAACAACAGTACAAGGTGTCAATCTGAATTAAAAATTACTATTGCCAATAAACCTGCTGTTTCATCTCTTCCCATCACCACAGAGAGGTCTTGAGTTGCCTTTTTTTTTATCTGGGAGTCCAAAGTACAAGAAACACACATTTTCCCACTGTGCCCACCCATGCCCATGACCACATTGCCTCATCTCACCTTCCACAACACAACAGAATCTCCCCAGCAGTGCCTGCTCCATGGCCCAGGGTCCCTGCTGGGGTGAGCCTTCCCCAGCCCAGCTCCCCAACTCACTCTCTGTCTGCTTCTTGATCTTGAGGGTGACAGTCTCTCCTGCCATCTGCAGCAGGTGAATGGCCTCGCTCAGCGGTTTGCCCTTGAGGCTCACATTGTTGATCGCTAAGATCCGGTCCCCAACGTGGATGGCTCCAGTTCTGGAGGGAAAAGGCACTGTCAGAAACTCCAGAGAAGCAATTCCTCTGGAAGACAGAACACTTGGCTGTTGCTTGAGGCAATTAACTCTCAGCACCTTAAAATATGTCTTTGTTCCCTCTTGGTACACTCTATACCCATGACTTCCTCTACAGCACATACCAGGAATCTGGGTCCTCCCCCACTTCCATGTGCACAGACATACAAATACTCATGGGAACACATGGCCCCCTCAGATCCCAGCCCCTCGGGAGATGGGGCTGCAGACCAGCTCAGAGACAAAACACTTCAAAGCAATGGGGTTAAAAGCACAAGCATTTTCAGTATGTGGAGTCCAACACAGTCATCAAACATGGAACTGAAGGACATGTTCACCCTGATGGAAAGAAATTATGAGACAAACCAAGAAATCAATTGGAAAAAACCCAAACCAAAACAGCTTAACAAAATTGCTCATGTGTGTGCAAACATGAGCTGAAGCAGCTGCAGTTAATAATATGCTTAAAGCTCACCCTACTCAGCTACACCCCTGTGACTTTCTCCACCAGCTTGGGAAGAGGTTGTGTTTTTATTGCTCAGCCACGTTCCAGCACTGGCTATTGCTCTCTCCTAGATAAATCCTCAGGCTTCAGCAACAGGCATGAGCAAACTAACAAGTCATGGCAACTCTCCCCCCCTCCTCTCCATCCTTCCCCATCCTTCCCCTCTGTCTGTTCACAGACAAAGGTTCACTTTACCTCTTCCCAGGGAAGCTGTGGGAAGAGCAGGCAGGGCAGGATGTGTCCACTGCCACCGACACCACCAAGGCTGGAGCTCAGGCTCACCACTGGCTGGACTGAGTTTCCCAAACTCACACTCCAGCTCCCAAATGCCAGCACACAAGAACAGCAACCACCTCCTTCTCCTCCAGTACTGCAGGAGATTCTGCTATCAGGAACCGCTGTGATAAGGCCAGGAGGAGATGCAAATCTGGACTGAAATATCTTTTCGTCCATGGCAACTTGTCTCCCTCAGGTTACATCTCCAAACTGGACTGCAGCTCCTGCAGAACTGGAATTTGATATATCAACGGCTGCTTGGCTTCCCCCAAAATATCAAAGTTCTGCAGACACATTGCTGTGAAACATCCACTCTAAGTACATCAAATCAGGAAATGCAGCCAAACAGCAGGCAGGAATGCTCAGGCTGCAGCTTCTGCTGCTGCTGAGATACTCAGCAGTGCCATGATGGTCCCACCAGCCACTAGATGTCCATCTTGTCCCACTCAAATCAGCCTGGAAAAACTGTCAGGAAATATTTCAGCGTTCAAACAAATTACAGATCAAATTGGGACCAGAGTATTTGTCTTAAAAGTTTCATCTATTGTAGTAAAAAAAATCAAGCTAAACTGCTGACAGTTCATAGCCAATCTTTTTCTCACTGCAGTGCTTCAGCATTTAAGAATTTCCTGCTGTACTCCTGAACCCAGCACGGGAACACTTCCATCCAAGACACCAGCCCAACCATCCAGCCCTGAACAACACGATGGCTCTGCAGTAACTACGAAAGTCTCTCAGCAGGGAAAAATACAGAAACAATTAATGAGAAAGGTCACATTCAGCCAGGTATTTTTCTTCAAGGGGGAGAAAGCACACCAAAGCTCAGTGCTCTCAGGGCCCCCCTGTGAGGCCAGAGAGACAGAAGCTGAGCAGGACTGACGAAGAAAGCAGTTTCCAGCTAGTGACTCTCATGCCTCTCCATTATCACCAACAGTCCTTAATTCACCTCGAATAAAAAGCAGCCCAAGGAGCCATGGGCTGCATGTCCCTTCTTGCTCAGAGGGGCCATGCAAGAACAGAATTGAGTAACAGGTAAGTGGAAAGATGTAAAAGGGGCTGCAAGCACTTCCCCAGCAAGCACTGGGGAAGAGGTGGTTGCATGCATGTGGTTGGGATTAATTTGGCATATGAGCAGGGTCACCATCCCTTTTCCTACCTGCCAACATGGCTTGGTGCTGGATACTCCCGGACCAAACTCTCCTCCAGCACCCCCATGTACTTGAGCAGGTGGCAAGAAAGGAGGCTGGTCTGGCACTTTGAAATGTCAGCAATAGCCAAAAGTTCCTCTTGGAGAACCATTACACCTCAATCAGAATTGAACAATATTGTTCAGGCATGCTCCCTTGGTCAAGAAGAAGGAAAACACAAGTCCTACGGCACAGGATGAAGCCATCTGCAGGCACTCAAGGAAGGGACACAGACATGGGAGAGAGCCACAGCTCAACACCAATCTAATAGTCTGAGCTGCCTTTGTAGATTTCTGGAAGATCAGACACGAGGAAAAAAATGTTCAAGGTCAAGATAAAGTCATCTGACTCTGAAGCCTTTTTGACTTAGGCAGCCTGTCACCCACAGACAGATGTGTGACAGATCCTAGAGGACACCCTGCCTCCCCCACTGTCAGCAGTACAAGATGCAGTGAAGGCTTTCACTTGCGCCTCTACAAGAATGGCCCATGGATTCCTGTTATCAGGCACTGGGATCAGATCCACCCCATGTCAGTGCTGCCAAACCACGTCCTGTGCTTCAGCAAGAGCATGGATTTGGATTTAGATCCCCATCCTTCAATTAGAGCCTGGCTAAGGGCATCTGTGGCACAGAAAAAGGTAGAGACATCAGGAAAGGGACAATTTATGATAACACTAGAAGTACCCCTCTTGCCTTGACAAGGTCAAGTCACCCCCTTCTCTTACTCACAGGAGAAAAAATTGCACCTTTCCTGCAAGCAGCCTTCATCCCAGTGCTCTTCACCCTCCCCACAGGGAGCCAAGGTTACCCAGAGACATGCCTGTGCTGCTGCATCCCCACACTGTTATCTGCTACTCAGCCACAGTGAATGTGCTGAACAGCTTCATCACTCTTCTCACAAGACTTTTCATTGCTCACTGCCTGCTCACTCCTGATCAAAATTCAGTAGCACTGCAGCACTCGTCTGCACTACATTTCTGGACGTAGCAGTCACCAGTGTGTATCTGAGTTCGAAGGAGGAACAACTGTGGAATTGTAAAGTGAACTGAGATCAACAAAGGTACCAGACTCTTTTCTGACACCTGACAGCGTTTGAGCTCGCTCTTCTTAACCTCTCTCACACTGGGTAGCAGGTACAGTACAGAAGTGCTTCACAGAAAAGCCTTGGATACTCTGTGGTTATTATTTTATAGGGAAAAAGACCAAATCCTACAGTGGCAGGCAGTGATATAAAATCCCCAAAGAGAAGAATCACTAATGACCAAGTCCATCCCCTTCCTTCCCAGGAGAGACAGACCTTCTGCATTCTGCACCAAAGGGAATCAATGGAAATTCACAGCAGTGTGCTGAGAGCTCTGGGAACCCAATGCAGAAAAGGACATGGAGCCATTTCACAGTCCAGCTAAGAGGGGGTGTGGTCTTGAAACAGAAAAAACCAAAAGGCCAGATCTGCTGTCAAACATCACCAAGGTCTTGCACTTCACACAGTCTGTTCAGGGGTTTTTTGTTGCTGTTCTGCCTGTCAGGCAGCACAAAGTAAGAGACCCTTAGAGAAGCATGAGTCAGGGCTGCTGAAATGATCTATTTACAAGTCACAGTTCCCATACAGAAAGATTAATTAAGATAGAGTGTATGACTCAGTTCCACCTTATACTATCAGGAATGTCCTGATCCTTTAAATCCCACACATCCCCAGATATTCAGACCCAGGCACACAGTAACCTCCCCAGTGTTTGAAGGTAAATCTGCTTTATATATTTGGTATAAATGCCTGATGCTTGGGCATGCCAACCTGCACTGAGATACCTCACATGTAATACACTGAGCAACAAGCAAGGACAGGTCAGAATACACCTGAGATCCCTGGTTTCAGTAGGACACACCACTGCAATGGCCACAAGCAAGTTTAGCCACAGGGGAGTCCTGGACAGAGTCTATGGTGGCTTCATAGGCAGGCTGGGCACTCTCCTGACACAAGGTGTGCATGGCAAATCACAGCCCAGGAAGCACCCCTAAGGAAGAGGGAAAAATAAATATGTATTCCTGGCTGCAGAATTCGCCTGACTCACTGGATCTGACTTTTCCTCAAGTGTCTCTTTCATTGCCCCAGCAGCACAGCCCCCACCACCCTGCTTCATGTCACTTGGTACCTTCAGAGCACCTTTCCTTCTTAGCAGACTAAGACACCAAAGAAGAGCTTATGACACCAGAGGAAACTTGGCATGGTTCAAAACCCCTTCTCAAATCAATTCAACTGCTCTGCCCCAAACCTCACCTCTCTGCCAGCCCTCGTTTAGTCAAGCCCGAAATGACAATAGGATCAAAAGGTTCCTCCGTCCCAGAGATGGTTATTCCCAAAGGGCCCCCATATCGCTTCAGCTCCACCGTGTAGATAATAGCACCAGTTGTCTCCTGCTCATCTGAAAGAGAAAACAGGAATGCTGAATTTCCTCAATAAAAGTAGTCATAGGAAAGACTTGCAGCATCTAGAAGCAAAAGCCAGAAGTCTTCAGTGACACTCATACCAAATAGGATTTTAACCTTCCAGACATCACTTAAGGGCAGAATAACAAAAATCAACTATAATCAATTGGAAAGCGGTGACTGGAGAGCAGCAGCCCTTATCTTTGTTAGTTTGCACTACCTATTGGGAAATGTCATTACAGTGGACAGGCACCAGTTTGCATCAGGATTTCTGTACCAGAGTTATCTTCATCCTTCCTAATCTTCAATTTGACCAGGTCTTCACACTGCCTTAAAATCTGCACAGCATCCTCCATTGAGCAATTGTCGAGTCGGATGTTATCAATGGCTAACAGCTTGTCTCCCGGCTCCAAGGTGCCAGTTCTACATAGAGAGGAAAAGAAAACTAAGAGTACATTTGTATTTGCCTTTCAGATCCCACAACACATTCAGTTCTGCAGTAGAAATGACAATATTAACTTTTTACTGTCCTTGATCTTTTCTGGAAAACAACTGTGAGTTCAGTCTGGGACATCTGTTATTTTCAAGAGAGGAAGTTTGTGTAGAGAATGTATCCACACAGAACCAGCCAGGAAGATTAGATAAATATCCTGGGTAACCTACAACCCTGAAAATGCCTGACAGATAACTGACAGATATTCTACCCCTTTTGGAAGCGTGAGCACTCTTAGAAATAAGCCAAGCAGCCACACTAAATTCCTCTGAATGCCCTCCTATGAGGTGTTGGGACCAGAGGGGAAGTCAATAAATGCTGAGTTATTTGCACAGTTCTCCACCAGTGCCCACAATTCACTCACTCTGTTCACCAAAGCATGGGCTGAGACATGGCAAACTACCTGATAAGCCAGAGCACCTCCTGGGATATATGAAGCCCTTTCCCACATGCTCTCAAATGCTAAACATCCATCTCCTAGAGACTCAGCAGACATCTAAACCAGTGCCCTGGTCACCTTCTGCATTAGCTCAACTCTATTTGCTTCAACACAGACAGTTTTTATTGCAAACCCCACTACGGTTTAAGAAAAACCTCTAGTGCTGAGATCTCCTTGGATTCTGGAAATACCCAGACGCAAGTGCGCGTGCTTGGGCTACATTCAGCTTCTCTGGTAGACACTCTAACTATCATGGAGGGCCATTTTGCTGTGGGTTTGACAGATGGAAAATTCTGCACTCACCTGTGTGCTACACTCCCCTTCTTGATGTCAGAGATGATCAAAGGATCCCCAAGCTTTCTACTTGCAGCTGCAAAAAAGACACATAGGTACAAAGCCTGGTGTTGAGCTTGGTGTCCGGGGATGGTGGATAGTTAAGGGGGAGAAACAGCCATAAGGAAAGGGGATTTATATTCCCATCACAAAATGATGCTTCACAGTTGAATTCTGGAAGCCTCTCCAGAAAGTAAGAAAAAAAAAAAAAGCAAACAAACATAAATCCCTGCAAAGTTTGTCAGTTGCCCCTTGCCCAGGTTAATTTCCTTTGGGTTCCTGAAGGAGAGGATGTGTGGTGTCCAGCAGTAAGAGGTGCCAGCAGGAAGAGGTGGCACTGCCAATCCCAGCACTATCACCCCTCATCATCCCCCACACACAAGACAAGGGAGCCAAAGGCCATGGCTGCAGTCAGAATTAGCACTGCTGCCTGGAGAGTATCCAGCTCAGCCCCATGCTCCATACAAGCATCCCTGTGTTCTTCAAGTAAAGTGGGCTGTGAAATTTTCCAGGTGGAAAATAACCCAGGGAAAAAAAGCACAATTTTCCAGCTGGTTCAGCTCTCTAGGGCACTTAATCATACAACCAGATGAATCAGGGGCTGTTTGTGCTGGAGCTGGAAGGGGTGGGTGGTTTTCAACTCTTATCTCCTGGCTGACCCTGATAACTTTTTCAGCCCACGAGATGTGAGTACACATCTCTGGGACCATTTACATTTTCAAACTTGCCTGCAAGACCTGCTGCTCTCCTGAGATACCCAAGGGAGACTTATGACTCAAACTCCTCCTGACCTCCTTGTCATCCACACGCCAAACATACACCAAGAAAGAGCATCTATTCCACCCTGCATCCTCCCCTCCTGCCTTGCTATGGGAATTGCATTGCCTCATTTAAAGTTGACAGCTTCTCACAAAAACTGTGTGGGAAGAAAGAAACTCACAGCCTCTGAACATATCAGGTGCAGGGCAGAGATTAAAATATCTGTGAGGCACGTGGCACCAAACATACAGAGATCCACCTGCCTGAACAGCAGTTAGAGAGCACCCAGAAAGTCAGAGATAGTAAGTGTTTACCAACCTCTCTGCTCTAGATTTTTCTGTTGTTTACATTCATTTGTGATATTTAAAAACATATGTCTAACCCAACACCTTCAAGGATATCCTCTCCCAGAAATAACCAAACCTTCTGTACTAAGAGAGCAAAAAGACAGCCAATCTCAGTTGTGGCAGGGCTGAGAATCACAGTGAGATCAGACAGCAAAGAGCAGACCATGACTGATTTTATAATAGTCACAGCAATGTGACTGCTGAATGGTACAGAGCCTGGAGGAATTCTTTTCTCCATGTCTTTCTGGAGCCTGATACCAGACAGTGTTGGACTGGACACTCATGTTTGCTTCTGTCTGCAGACCTAAGGGAGGGGGATGTGTTGTGGAGATTCCCAGAGGGCTTGTGCCTATATTCAGCCTGTCCACAGCATGGACCAGACTGCAGACAGGATAGGACACACTGGGCACAGCTGAGCAGTGGGAGTAAGGATGGGCTTCAGGCAAAAACAGTGCAGAAATCCCCATACTGACTGAGTAGGCCACAGACCATGGACAAACAGCACAGGGATTGAGATGTATCACTCTGGTAACTATTACTGTTGCTCCCCTTTTCAGTATAGGATATATATTTGCTGCTGACAAAGGTGCACAGAGTGTCTGAGCAGCAGTGAGGGGAGACCCTGCAAGCACACCCCAAGCCCTGGGTCAGGTGGCATTGCTGCATGTTTAATCACTCCCTAGCCTGGTTCTGTCAAAACAATCCAGGTTAGCAAAAATACTTTTCCCTGCAAGGTTTGTTTACTAGTTTCAAAGCAGAGGCAATGTGACAGAAAGGGGTTAGGGAGGATCCTAACCTGTCCTGGTGGTGGGCTGGGATGGACTTTTCTAACCTAAGCCACAGCTGAACAACGTGTCCAGTGACCGTGAACACCAAGAGAGCAAAGGGGCGGGGGGAAGGGTAAGCAAGTATAGACAACAACATGCCTCAAGCTCTGCGGGATTTATGTTTATCTCAGCATCCGCCTTGCAAGTCCTGTGACACGTGGGGGGATCCTGCACACACTCAGTCTGAGAAGAGAACAAGACCTTGTCCTTCTGAAGCTCCACATTTGGGGTCAGCACTGAACACAGCACAAGCTTCCCATAACAGAAGCAAGAGTAACTAACCAAGTGCTTTGTCTATTCCAGAACAAAGCAAGTTTTAAGGAAAAATCATTCTGGGTTTTGTTTGTGGGCTTTTTTTAGAAGCTTTGCTTTCAGAACAGATTTTCTTGAGATGTGAGTTAAATGGAAGAGCCCTATACAATTGCATACAACTGTCCAAATCAACAGAGAACTCAAACTTTAATAAATGGCAGCCCTTGTAAATGTAAAATGTTCTAAATATTCATCACAGAATCATCATAGAATCACTTGGATTGCAAGGGACCTTAAAGATCATCTAGTTCTACTCATGGAACAGGGACACCTTCCACTAGACCAGGTTGCTTAAAGCCCCACCCCACCTGTCCTTGAACACTTCCAGGGATGGGGGATCATCACATTATATAATTACTTAATGTAAAATGCAAAGGCTTTATAAAACCATCAAATCTGAAGGGTAAGTTAGAGAGACTTAATGAATAACCATGTTCTCTCAAGAGGCATAAGATACAAGGTTAAGATAATGAAATCTCACAGCACAGAACAGAGGTTTGCTGTTTATTCTAAAAACCTGTCGTTACTGACTCCATTAATTAACCTTTGGCATCCCAAAGACCTTCCTGTCACCCCAGCAGAGTGTCCAGATGGGCTTCCTGCATGTCTGCTGGGATCTGGTTGCTCTGAGCACCCCTGAGACCCACATTTTTAACCCTCCTGGGCCATTCACGCAGGGTGACAATGCTTCTCTGTGCAACAGCTGCCTGTCTGACAGTGAGAGAACTGCAATTTCACTGAAGGAGTAGCTCAGTAGAGGTCAGAGCCATTAGATATATGAATCCCTGGTGAGATTTTGAATAGACAATTTCCAATTTGCCTGCAATTAAAACAACACCAACCTAAAGTACATCATTATTAGGGCTGTGGTCTTTGGCATTAAGACATTTGCACAGATGAGTAAAGCCTCCTTATCATTCATTTATCCTGTTAATGTGGTTATTTCTCTTCAAAGGACATTGTCTTGGAAACTCTGCTGCAGGAAGACACAGTTTGGACACTCAGCCTTGCCTCTGGGTTTTGCTTTCCTGTGTGTGAAATGGAGATGGCAGCAAAGGAAGTCAAGGGAAGAGATGGAGGCAGGAGCTGGTACAGAAACCCATGCTCATCTCAGCAGGAATCCTGGCTGTGGCCTCCATCTGCCAGGGCAAGCCACTTCAGGTGGAAACAGACTCTTTTTCAGACACATTTGTATTTTCAGTGGATTTACCAGTACAAAAGATAGTTTAAATCTGCTCCAGTGGCCCAGAGAAGGCTCCATAAATCAACAGCTGGTAAAGGTAGAAGCATGTGGTGGGAAAGAAATTCAAAATGAAAACCCTGCTTGGCAGTGGTGTCAGGGCAGTGATAAAAAGGTGAATTGATCAATACTGTTATTTACTTTTTATAAATTGCTTTCAGTCTCTCTGCTGGGATTGTGGCTAACCCGGTGTTTACACTGTGATGGATGATGAGGCCAGGAACACATGTCTAGTTTGTGTTTTTAATAGAATGCATAATGACTTGTACTGGTAAATTATTCCCCTCCAAGGAGCACCAGCAGATATTTCACAGGCATCAACCCGTTAAAAATGCCCTTTATTATTGACCAAGCCAAAGCAACACTGCCAATGTGTAATTAAAGAAATTGTAATTATGCCATAAGAATGCATTTCAATAAGAAGCATTTTTAAATTGGAACTAACAAAATCAGAAACCGAATAATCTCAGGATAGCTAAGGAATGAGAAGAGGGAAAAAAAGTGAATCAGAATTGATTACAAAGAGCAGCAGTGAAAATCAAATCCTCAGTACCCAACTTTTCCCTCTATCATTCATTAAGTTTAGCAGCAGGTGCATAAATTATCAGTGCCTCCAGCAGGATACTGCCTCATCACAAATCCTTTTCCTTTCACAATCTCCAGGTAGCAAAACCAGATCAGGACATCCCACCAGGATAAAAGCACTGGAGTGAATCAGCTGTAGTGTGAGTGAGGGGGTAGGACAGGGGCTGCTGAGCTTGCCCCCCCTGCAGACATGCTCAGCTGGGCTGGTGGCAGGACACAGGCTAATACAGAGCCAGCAAAACTAGATTTGCTTGGGTCAGAGATCCATCTTCTCACTAGGACAGTGATTACACTGCTTAAGCGACTTAATCGAAGTTATCTATCTACCAAAATTCGGGTTTTATCACCTGCAAGCAGATATACTGCCTACTCCTTATCTGCAGTACTTCACACCAAGGGCACAGGAATTGATTTGTTAAGATATATAAAGGTAATTTGATAAACAAGCCATATAAAGCATTAATGCATATCTAAAATTAATGACAATTTCAGTATCTCTTTAAACAGCAACACCAACACACCTCTACCCTACAGTGAATGTCACAACCAGCCCTTGGAGAGAATATTTGAGACAGAAAAAAAATCCCAAACTCTCAATACAAAAGGCAATCTTTTGTGTAATCAACTATCATTTTCCAGAGGGTAGTAACAAATCTATATCTTATTTTAAGAGGTGAGGTATTGAACGTACAAGAATTCAACTATTAGCTTCTCACTGCTGGAGATTTTAATTTGTAAGAGATTTCAACCTTCAAAGGCATAACTGCATCATTAGAATTGGATGCAGCCAGCAAAATCAGAGCACTGGAGGCATGTGTTCTGCTAATGGAGGTGACAGTTCAGGCTAACAAGGGCCAAATCTTCACATCCCTGTGTCAAAACTCTCAGTTTCCCTGCATTTGCATCCTCACCATTCAGAGCCTCAGAGGTTGCTGCAAACAGGTAAGCTTCAGAGTTCTTGGAGTAGAAAGGAGCATGCTCTGCTCTTCAGCCAGAGCAGCTGCTCTACAAGCAAATGCCCTTCTCTCTGGGACAGAGGCTGAGGGGCTGGAGCATGGAGAAAATGAGAGTTTCACTGGCTTCACGTCCCTTCACCCCTGGACAAAGTGCATGGAGCAGCACACACACAGCAGCTCCAGTGCTCTTCATTTAGCATATGGAGGAGGCTGAAACGAGGCTTGAGATCCCTCAGGACTACAAAGCACTGTCAGTGAGAGCCTCACCCCTTGGATTTTGTACTCATCCTCTGGGGAATGGAAAGTGAAATAGTGCCATGCATCTTGATTTGCTGTGTCCCTTTGCCACACTGTGTTTGAGCAGGGGGACAAAACCTATCTGTGCTCTCAGACCACAACTGGAGACTCATCCAGCCCAAGCCTTCTCTTTCTGGAAAACCTTGAGATCTCTGAGATTAAATGCCCTCAACAAGCACCTGCCCCTCACCAGGAGTAAGTACAGCCCCTCTCTGTATGTTCTTCCCAGAACCAGAAGTATCTGCCCTCGTCATACACAAATCTCCTGGGTTTTCAGCCCTTTTATGAGAAATTCCAGCAGATTTATGGTTACTCCTGCAGCCAGCTCCATTACATGAATTCTTCCAACACATCCATCAAGAATTTGCTCTCCCCCCACCCTTTACTTAGTCCATTTCCCAATTAGCTCTGAGAGCCACAGCACAGCAAGAACTTGATGACATTTATTTCTGTAGTGCTCCTCTGATGAGGTCGTAACACTTTCTGCCCATTTAAGAAGGCAGAGGCAAACCTTCCTAGGCAGAGGAATTAACTACAGAGAAGCCAGCTGAAGCAAAGAGGTAAACTCAACAAAAGCAACTCATCTTACATCTGTAGTGTAGCTAGACTACAAAGTTCATAAATATATGAACTGTGGGCAATTCTGTGGCCACGACAGTGCAGTGGGTCTTCCTCTGACCCCTTCACCTTTTCATCTACTTAAGCTGCTCCAGTTTTACAGAGTAGGGAACAGGAATCCAATGCAAGAGGCCAGCAAACCAAGTCCTCTCCTTTAAAACAGTAGTTATATACTTTTCCATATCAGAAGGAAAGCTGTAAAAGCTGTTTCTAGATCTACACAAGCACTCAAGTCAGCAGAACTGAGCGGAAAGGAACTGAGCAAAACAGAAAAGGGTTATTTTTACCTCTTTTCTTTTGCTGCTTGCATCACACTCCTGCATGCACATCATGTCTCTGCAGGAAGTACTTAACATAAGGCTGCTTGCTTTGGTTTTAATGTTTAAAACTGGTATATTTATCTGCCTGGTCACAGGCAAAGTGAAAAAAATTATGATCTAATTTGCTAAGGATCATGTGGACATAGGTTTATATAGACTAATATATGAAAACAAAATTAGGATTCAGGTTGAATTTCATCCTTGCCACCACATTTTCTGGGTGTCTTTTTCTCCATTTGTAAATATAATTTTGGCTTTCTCTCAGGAAACAACTGCACTATATTTTAGGTTTATGCATGTGCTTTACTTAAACAATGTCCTACAAACATATTCAACAATCAAAAAGATCAAACCAATTATAGCATTAAAAAGCTGCTTTGTAGTTGGATAATGGGCATCTATTTAAAACCCGGGGGTCAGTTTCTTTCTATTAGCAGTGATTTTTAAAAAGTGTGTGAAATCTCTTTTTTAAACAAATTTGAAATGAAAACCTTTCCAACATAAAAATATGTTTGAAGTGTAAATGCACATCTGAAGCAGATCCCGTTCAAATAAGACTTCACAAATAAAAACTTATGTTCTTGCCAGAAGCTCTCAGGTTCATTTTACTCTCTAGCCTCAGACACAAACTAAACTTTGAAACTTAATAGGGCCTTGCTGGAGCCAGTTTTGCAACCAGATCCATTATCCTAGGTTGCTCCCTGAGGCTGGAACGCCAAGGCAGTGGCAGGGCAGCAGGCTGGAGCCCAGCACAGTCTGCACCGTGCACTGCTCCCCGCCCGTGAAATGCCATTATAGACAGCCTGCTGCTTTCAGAAAGCACTTTGATGTCTTCAGACAGTAATTGCTACCAAGCCAAATGTTAAATACTGTGCTGTTATTTCTCAGGATTGTCCTTGTGGCACAAATAGAGGAAGCTGATACGAGGCAGAAGAAATATCACAAGGTGCAAAGGCATCATCCTGTCAATGTTCCAGTCACTCCTGAGAATCACCCCACTTAGACCAGAACACCTCCAATTAACTCTAACTAATGCTGTAAATGTCAAGAGGTAATTACCATAGCTTATCTCTTTTAATGAAACCTAGTTTTCAAGTGTCCCTTGCAACTCCATTCCCCAGACACAGCTGGGTCCGTGCTCCTGAGGGCTTAGACAAGAGATCCCATTATTGCAGTCTCACAAGCTGCACCATTTCAGATCAGAGATGGTGGCAGTCTCTGGGCATGGCAAACCTGAGATGATTCAACTCATTTTACGCAGAAGTGAAAGAGGGATGAGTGATCAGAGACCTGCATGTGTTCCCATGCAGGAAAAATTCACTGACACAAAGCATAACAAGACCCCACGTTAGCCAGAAATTTGGGATGGATCTGCCTGTATCATTCCCCTACAGCATCCTCTCCAAAGAGGCCAAAAGATCTTTAAATGAAAAATGATGCTCAGAAGAGAAACAGATAATTAATCAAGAGTGAGGAGAGAAAAGAGAAAAGAAGGAAAAAGGTTTATGTTCTCTTCTCTCAGTGCACACCAAGTCCTGGCACCTGGCTCTCCTTCTGCATGACTTGAGTTTGTCAATGAAACAATTCCTGGCAATCCCTGGAGTTTAAAGTGCCTTCCCATATCTCTAAGACCCATTACCCTCTTCATGCTCCTCCTCTTGGCAGTTTCCCCTCTCTACCCTTCAAGTTGTGGGGCTCACCTCTTACTTGCTCTCCTCCCTCCATCTCTTTTTGCAAGAGTCCCACCAGACTGAGGTAAATATTTTTAAAAATAATACAATGCCAGTGTGAGCAAGGAAATAAAAATAATATTACTAATTACATATATATATAATATACTACTACTCTGCACCACAGACCAAGTGATCAGTTGAGACACATCCTTTGTCCCAACCCTTCATGCAGCTGCTTTTCTCTGCAGCTGCCAGCTCATGGAGGCAGGAACCACACATCTGATTCATTCTGGGATAAATCACGAGCACTGGAGAGCTACAGAAACCCCACATGATCTTATCTCTCTCTGTTGAGTCCTCTAAAATGCCTGTGGAAAGCAGAGGCTCTTGCAACTGCTACTGCAAGTCTGAGCAATACTTACAGCTGATTGTAATTCCAAGCTCTACACCTCTTTTCTTGGGCAATTTAACGTGGAAAGTGCCGCTGCTGGGTATGACAGACTCTATAAAGCCAAAGACAAACAAAAAAGAAAAAAAGGAGAAAAAAGAGAGTTTTCAGTTGCATAGATGGTTTCTTTGGAACCAAGAAAACAAGCACATAAAGCACTGCTTTATTGGTTCAAATAAGGTTATCTGAGGCCCTACGGACTTCAGGTTGAAATTTGGATTCTCATTAAAAATACATGCTCTGAACATCAAGTTGAGCGCTCGCATCACACTGTATTTCAAAACTGAAGCAGCTCTGTCAATGTAAAAGAAAAAAAATTTCTTTTTTAATACAAAGCTGCACTTTACCCCTAGTCTATAGCTTTGGCTCCCTCCTGGCTTCAAGGCCATAAATGAATATAAATATTATTCCTATTAATGGCCAAATATTTAAAGTGTGTCCTCTTCATCTACTCCTTAGGCTTATCTCAGCCAAGCAATGAGCACAGAACATTTATGAAAGGATCAGAACCTACCACCTCAGTGCCCGTTAGAGAAAAACAAGAAATGGAGAAGGTCTTCACAGCTTTCTCACCCTTCCCTCTGAGCCTTGTGAATATACTCCCTCCTATGGGTTAGCAGGCACTGGCAGAGTACTGAGGGCAGAGAGGAGCAGCAGTTCAGTTCCTTTGGGAATGTACCTGCAACATCGAATTCCACCTCGAGCACCACTTTGTTGGTGAGCGCCGCGTCCCGCAGGAGCTGGTTGGCTTCCTCCATGGTCCCGTCCTCTGTGGCGATGCCGTTGATGGAAAGGACTCTGTCTCCGACTTGCAACAATCCACACCTGCAGTTCACAGTGGGAAAAGAGGGAACGGGAAGAAGGAGACAAGGAAAAAAAGGAAAGGAGGAAAAAAACAACCCCACAAGCAGCCATGAGTTACTTTTGCCAGGCAAATCTGTTAAAAAACAAAGTACTGACATATTCTGCAGAAGTAGCCTCAAAGAGAAAGTAACTCTTTGCCCATCCCAGTGTCCCTGGAAAGGCACAAGGAAGAAAACCTTTGTGTGTTTCTAAAGGTCAAACATACTTTGCTCCTAAATAACCATTTCTGGTCACATTTTTTGCAATAACAAAGGGGGGAAAAGTAACCCTCCCCTTTCTAAAAATCAACACCATGGCTGAGAGATGAGAATGATGAACACAAGGGAATGTGACTTCCCTCCCTATCTAACCACAAACAACTCTTTCCATGCACCTGCACCCTCTGGAACACAAACCAATGGCACTGAAAATTGCAGAGATTCCTCTGCTTAGTTCATGGCAAATACTGAAGCTACAATCCAATAAACTCACCGAAATGCCTCAGCAAATTAGATAATCATTTATCCTTTCTAATTGCATTTCTGGAAGCCAAATGTACAGCGATACTGTTTAACTGCCTTGAAAGGCCAATATTATTCCAGTGTGATGGCCTGACAATATAACCAGAACTGACCCTTTGGGGCTCTTGGTTTAGACCCACTTTCTCCAGGAACAGAGATCAGCAGGATTTTTACTTTGGAAGGAGATCATGATGGCAAGGCTACATTGGAGATGTACTGCTACAGAACAGTTTGTCTCTTGAGACCCCCCTGCATTTATAAGCAAGGTATTTTTCACACATTCCTACATTCAGTATCCACCCACACTCCCTTTTTTTTACATATACTGCAACACCAGCAAGATGATCCTCCAAGTTATCTCCCACATTATCTCAGTCAGCTCCCACCTGGGGTAGCCCATGGCTCTACAAAAACAAGACTGCAGTGTTCCCTGCAACATGGGAAATTGCTCATCTTCCATCTCCTCTATCTGTTGCTCACTTTAACTACATATTTTTAGACTTTTCACTTATCACCTAGCTGTCCACTACATCAGAGCTTGGGAAACCACTCTTCACCCGTCACTAATGTGAGCTACAGAGCGTTCGCCAAAAGAGGTTTAGGGTTATGGCACGAAGTCTAAGGTTCCCCCCAAAACGTGGAGTTATTTTACCACAAAGATTCTCCAGAAGACATTGGTTATCCTGTTTTAAGCCTTCTCTTTATTCCCTTCCTGTTTAATGATCAAACACATCTTTGTTTTCCCCTTTCTTTCACAGATACCTCACAGAAGACAGCTTGTTTTTTACTAAACCTTCCAGTCACTCTTCATCACTCACACTCAATTCAGTTGTAAGAAAACACAGCACCACAGCTTCCAGGCACACAAAGGCAAAGGCAACAGGCACTTGGCTGTATTATTCACATCCAAACAACAGGATGTATATGAAAGGCCAAGTTATCAAGAAAAAAGTACACACGTCTGAATTCAAGAAAAATGAACAAGCACAACAGCTTGTGCCAGTGGCCCATCAAAAGCTGAGATATGAACAAGTTTGGAGAGAACCCAGGGAGGTTATTTTACTGCTAGGAAGGCAAATTCACACTTCTGCCTGAATTCATGCCATCCATGGAAACACACTGGCTACTTTATGAGATGCAAATTCACAGCTGTTTGTTCAAGGAGATTTGGATTAGGACAGACAATTCCAAGATGTATAAATGAACCCACCCTTGCAAATAAATCATATCAAGTTTAATTACAGTCCTTTACTGGACTTGGGGCTATGCAGCCACATAGACACACTTAGAAATATCAGCTTATAAATACAAAGGTGGCACCGAGTATGACACAGATGACTCCTCTGTCACCAAGAGACCCACACTGCACCTTTTGCAAAGGAGGGATCAACAGCTGCATCACTCAGACATCACAGTCATCTCGAGGTCACACAGGGACACAATCCACTTTGGCACCACTGTTTTAGCCACAAGGGCTGGGAGCTCATAGGATACTTTTACACTGCATCAAAGCAAACTTTTGCCACCTTTCCTACCAGAGCTGCCTTCTCCCAAAACATCCATTTCTCATGTTTCTTCACTCAAGGTGCATTTGCCTGAGTCTTTTACAGCCAATAGCTCTGTTAAATCAGAGGTATTTTATTTCTTTTACTATTAGCCTCAGTCAATCACAGTTGTTTAAGCCCTGGTCCAGCAGGTTTGTAAAAGTTTGTGGTGTCATGCCACAACCTCCTGGCTTCATTTACCAAGTACAAGGAGGCCTGACATGTCTTGTTAACCCTTCAGAATCATTCCAGAGACATCCATCTCCAGCTGTTATGTGTCCTTGCGCTGGGAGTGGAGCCTGGGAAGCCAAGGGTCTTGCAGAGCCCTCCTTGGCTCTGCCATGGGATCCTACAAGAATCTTCAGACAGTTTTTCCAAAGAGAAGGCATTTGTCTCAGAGACACTCAGTCTAACATCAGCACCGAAAAAGTGCTTTCAGATTATGGGACCAGAAGCGTCTTAAAATCAGAAAGAACAGGAGTACAGGCATCTCCTGGAGTGAATGACAGCCCTATGGATAAGTTTGAGTCCATGATGGGAATATCTCCCTGGGGTAGAACAAATTTGCATTTTGCCATGACTCATTCCTTGGGCTTAAAGACAGCAACAGAGCAGCAGAGGTGTCTTGCTTGATACGAGCAGCACATATTCAAGCCTTGGGCAGGATATACACTGAGCTCACTCAGCATCATCCACATCTGCATGGTCACTCCAGCTGTGGGGGGAGCAGCTGTGACCATGGCCACACTGCTGGATGCAGAAACTCATCCATTGTGCCCTTACCTGCCCCTGGGCCAACCTGCACAGGTCAGACGTGCACATCTGTATGTGTGCACATCTGTGCCTGCATGTTGGTGGGTGAGTCTCAGCCCCTTATGTATCAAAGCTCTGCTGACAGCTTCAGCCAGCTGCTAAACTTTGCTTTTGCAAACTATTCATACCCAAAAGGCAGAAACACAATGATCAAACAACTGTGTCTGAGCAGAGCTGGAAAACATGTAGCTCAGCAGGAAGCATTGATTTTGGATACAGGATGGAGAAGTCAGATACTCTCCCTCTGCTGCCAATGACAGCTGGGGGAGGAAGGACACAAAAGCTGTGTGCTTCAAGGCAGCCAAGAGGGGATGTCAGGCTTCCTTCTCTCCCACCCTCTCTGCTGAAAATGGGACCTGAATCACTGCCTCATTCAGAACCCAAAGGCTTCATCATGCACCCTGGAAACAAAACAACGGGTGGGGAGGGAGGTCTATTAGAGGCTATTTGCAGTAAAACAAATCACAAGTCAGACAGGTGGGAATTTTTGCATCAAACCACTTGCCACAAGCTAGCACAAAGCAGACAATAAATGTGAGGCAGCCCAACATCCCTGAGAAGAGGGTGATGCCATGCTCTTCCCTGGTGGTATTCACACTTCCTGGGCACCCTAGAGGCAACTCCTCCACAACAATCCAGATGGACTAAGCCAGTGTGGATCATGCTCTTGTACAACAGCATGTTCAGATCCACAGGTTTAGCAGAGTGTGTGAACATCCAGGCCAAATTTAGGCTGCTAAACCTGATTCCTGTATACCCAGAGCTCACCTTTTTAACAAAAAGCAAAAACTACAGCACAAGAAAGAGCACAGCCCAGCCTCAGTTGGGTAAAGGGGATGAAAAAGGCTCTAATGTCTTGGGCTGCAGTTACAGCAGAACCTCTGAAGAGCAGAGAATAAGGTATCTTGAATGATGGAGCAAAGAGCTCTGTGAAATAGCAAGAAACAAAAAGTGAAATGAAAACATTAGACTGCCTTTTTCACTCCACTGCAAACCTAGTGCACTTATCACTTCAAGATGGGGAGGAAAGACAGCATTTTCCTGCCAGCTAGGAAGAGCGGTATGGCTTAGGAAAGAATGAAATACACAGCAGAGATTTAATCCCCAAATCAAATCCAGGCTGCAAATGCAGAGAGGATTGCTCCCAGTCTCCAGAAAGCAGCAGCCAGAAGAGCGTGAATGCTGCCGGCTGGGCAGTGCAAGGGTGAGCAGCGTGTGTGACACATCAGAGCCAGGCAAGGCTGCACCGCCAGCCACTGCTTTTCCTCCAGGCTTGGCAAGAGGATAAAGCAAAGCCAGGCAGATTTCAGCACATCTCCCTCATCCCCTGGGACAGCAGGCTTTGTTGCTGCCTGATTTATAAAAGGAGTTTGGTGCTTTGCAACATGAGCCAAATTCGCCCACAATAGAGGATAAAAAATCCGTAACGCCATCACCTTAATTTTTAAACCCTGTTTGGAAACAATCAAACAAACAAAAGGCATAACAGGCTTTTGAAATCTCTCCTAACTTGCATCAAGACAGCTCTTTCTCCTGTGCCAGCCCCTTGTCATTGTCCTCCCACAGACACAAGCACCAGGTACTCTTGCTCCACCTTGCCTCTGCTTCTGCTGACCAGAGAGGCTGTGACACAGAGACTGGTCTGCACAACAAGGACTTGCATTTCAATTTGCTGACACTTTCCCTGCCATACAAATCTACAACTCCCCCATGTGCTTTTTTTCTGGGCTGGCTTGGAGACACCAAACCTTCTGCACATGCTGATGGGGCGATCAGACTCCTCCAAGAAAGGGTCTGCAGCAGGCATTGAGTACTGCCACACTGCTGCACCTTTGGCACCCTTAGCGAAGACAGACCACAGTGGTAATCATAGGTGGGAAGAGAAACAAGCACATTAAGGGACATTAAGTTTCAGCCTAACAAAATCAGCTCTCCTTTAAACCCCTTAAGAGATCAAGCCATGCTAGGACTTGACCTGTTTAGTAACAAAAGCCTTACCAGAAGACACCTAGATTGTAGTGCACAGACTCGAGCAGACTCTAAATCCAGCCAGCAAGGGTATTGAGAGCAGCTGAACTCCAGGGCTGAGGCTCCATCACTGGAGGAGTCACTGCTCCCAGTGTCCTTGGGGATGATAGGGAGCAGTTAATGCTGTTCCTGCCTTCTGCACTTTCCTCAGCTTTACAGAGCCAAAAGCAGGAGGGATTAACTGCAGCACCTACCTGCTCCTACAAGAGCCCTATCTCTGTGGTTCAAAGCCTTGTCTTTATGGCCAGCTTATATAGCTGGGCTCTGCTACAATGAAATCAGTCAGAAAACATTTTGCAAGGGCCACTTATTTAGACCTTTCCCCTTTTGCACCTATACAAAAGATTTATCTTTCAAAGAGGAATTAAAAAAACAAAAACAAAGAAAGGGAATGGGAATGGCACTCTCACACAGACACACACTCCCTTCCTCCTCCTCCCAGACCAGCCGCAGCCTGGTGCCAAGACGTTCACCTGGGGTGCGAGGGAGGCCGCGGTCAGCCGACGAGTGCAGAAATGGCAGTGACAGTAAACCATGCCCAGTGAAGAATGGGAGATATTACAAGGATGATAGTAAATATCTAAATGAGCCTCTGAGGAGAGAAAACAAACCAAACCATGAAATGTTCAGTAGCAGCACCATCAGCATCCAAGGGCAAGGTCTCTAACCTCTCTGCCGGGCTGTCAGGCTCAATAAAACGGACGAGAGGTGGAGAAGACAGAGTTTCAGTAGCAAAGATGCCTCCCTGGAGCTGAAGTCCGAAGCCATTCAAAGGGTCTCCCCTGAGGATCACCTCTGTTGTCTCCGTGTGGACTATCTGCCCACCAGGACCCACCGTGCTGGAGGCCAGTGACACTGAGAGGATGAGAGAGGCAGAAGGTCAGGGCAGCCATGGTCAACATAACAGCCTGGGTCCAGACCTTGGTCTGGTGGTGGTGGGGACAGTGACCAAGGAGGAGGGAGGCACTGACAGTGCTGAGACAAGTGGTTTGACCGTGGCTAATAGCTGACAACAAAGACAGCAAGGCAAGCGTGCATCCCACTCCAACCCAGTCTGGCCCAAGACTGCTCTTACATGAGCTCTTGTGCTCCTTCTTCTTCTGCCTCCTCCTCAGCATGGTGGTGCGGGGGCTCATGGGGTGCGAGCTGCGAGGTAGCGTGTTGGAGTTCTGGCACGGGAATCCCTGCACGTTCATGGTGGGAGACGAGAAGTTGGCAGCCACCAGAGCTGGGGAAACACAGAGCACGTTAGGGGCGTGCACAGGGGGCTGCAGCAGTGGGGTCACTCACTAACAGGGTCACCAAACACCTCATGGGTTTGGAGCAGCTCCTCCTTTCCAGCTCCAGGGCTCAAGACCCAAGGAATGTTTGCTTCCCACAGTTTGCACACAGTGCAATGTGTCCTCTTCCCTGTGTTACTGCCACAAGACAAGAAACTTGGGGCAGCACAGAGCCCACTCATGATAAAAAGTGCATCTACGAATTGTGAAGTAGCCATAATCCCGCTGTTAACAAGCTGTATGGCACTAGGGTCTGAGCTGGATGTGTTGCTGGATCACATTCCTACACAATACCAGACACCTTTCCCTGTCCCACAGAAACTCATTTTTGCTGTATGAAACCAGGCACAGGAACAGAGGGTTAGAGGATGGGTACATGGGTCTGCCCAGCACACTGCTCTTGTTCCAGTCACCAGATCTGTGTGTGCTGGGCTGCAGATACTGATTTTGAATCTCAGCACTGGGCTGTGGAAGCAGAATCAGATGACTGAGGAGGAAACAAGCAACAAGTCACATTATGGATCCGAATATTAAGGAAATGAAGGGGCACAACAAGAATGAGCACAGGCAGGATGAGGGCAATGCCATGCACTGAGGTTACATTTGCAGTAATCCTGTCCAGATGTCTGGTTCCAAGTGGGTGTCTTGCAGTGTCCAGGGTGATGGGTGTGACAGTAGTTGACACAGGGGTCCCAGCAGTGATGGTGGTCACTCTTCTGCACCTTAACTGATGGCATCCAGGGGAGCAGCAGTCACCACAGGCAGGAAGGAGAAAGAAGAGAAAGAAAAGTTAAGAACCATAAGCCAGGAGATTGTAGAAAAGAGCTTTATACTCACTCTGAACAAGTCAGGACCCAACCACTGCGTATCAAGCATCAGCAGCAAAAACGCAACCCTACGTAACCTCATGACACTTGATGCAAAGTGGCAGAAATCCTCCCCTTTCCCACAAAAAACTCTGCAGCCTGTGCCAGCGGCCTGACTCAGCCACGCTGGCAGCACACACATGTCATTACCATTTGCAGTCTGTTGTACAACATGCTTAAGCTCCATCCAGCCAGGAGTTTCCTGCAGAGGCCACCAGCACCAGGGAAGGCTCCTTGTGCTGTTTCTCACCTTGCTGGCACAGCTGCCCTCCCTGTCACAAGGCTCAACACCTTCCCCTCGTGCTGTAAGCACTTTGCTTGGCTTCAGCATTTGGTTGTTTAGCAGCTGCTCTTGCACAGGAATGCACACAAGGATGAAAGACAGGAGAAGCACAGAGCCACCTCCAGCTCAGCACAACAAAAAGCGGTTTATGCACCACTGCTTAAAGCCAGTTAAGGAGGCCACCAGCACAGGAAATATGTCAGTGCTGTGGTAAACAGCAAATGAAAGCATAGCACCAACATGGCAGAGACTGTTCAAGGGCACAGTACTGCTTTAACTTCAATCCTAACCACAGCACATGCTGGCAGAATCTGTTGCAGTATGACATCCATCATCTGGAAAACCCCTGTCTAGGAACTGCAGCTTTGCAACACCAAGTCACAAAGCCACAAGTCTCTTCTGAAGTGCCTCAAACAGTCCCCAGGAACAGGTTCCTTGTCTCACTGATGCTCCTTTTTCCCCTGGACAGCACAGGGTCAGTTTTATTTTCCTTGCCCAACACCAGGTGTTCTGTCCAAATCTCTGCACCATGCTGCCTGGACCTCTTTTCCTCTGAGAGGAATTTCTGGCTAACAAGCAAGATTTCAAGCTTTTTTATTCAGCTAAGCATGGAGAGCATCCCACAGCACAGCATCACCACAGCCACACATTATCCCAGGGTTCTTAATCTCACAGCCACTTGCACTCACAGGCCAGCACCTTCCCAGGATGACATTTCCTCCTGCCTCTGGGTCCTCTGAGCAGGCAGAAATGCCACCAGCACTGGCACTACCAGAACCTTTTTGAGGGTGCAAACCTGGGAGAGGGACTTATTTTATTTACTGAGTCCACCCAGAGATCTCCTTTAAAGGTCATCTGTTAGTGCCTTGAACAGCAGAAATCTATTTTCTGTGTGTATATCACAGGCATTAAATCATTTAGGTCAGATTTTCCAGACAATATAGTGATTATATTTAGTCTTTGCTAAACATTTAGTGAGTTTAGCACTTATTCTATCAAGCTTTTTAAAATACACTTCCAGCTCTGGCGTTTCTAGTTTGTGTATTTTCAAAAGTAAATTTTGAGCCAGGCAGCTTTTAAAAACAAGACTCAAATTAGCTTTATCTAGACAAAAAGAAAAGTTCTTAATAAAATTAAACACTCTGTACATCAGGGACAGAGCTTATGGCATATAGACAAAATAATTTAATCCACTTATAACAACTAAAACTCTCCCATTTGTCTATTAATTCTTAGCTTACACTGACAACAGAAAAAATGTGCCTTTGAAACTCAGCTGTCAGCAAACTGGGAGAGAGAAGGACAGTTCTGTGAAAACAGCCTTCCCCAATCTTTCACACATCATCCCTGCCTGAGAAAACCCATCCATCTCAGCACTGCTCCTGGGCACCATGTGCTCCATTGATCCTGTGAACAGGGCATAATCCTCCCACAAACTCTCCAAGTGTCCCCAGAACCACAGAGAAATCCAACTCAGTTTGACAAATCCCATGCTTCAGCATTAGGCCATATTTTTGCATGGCCACTGATCCAGCTTCAGATCCCTCTCCACCTCCTCCAACCAGATGCTGATTGTACAAGAAGCCACTTTAAAAAAAATGTAAGGACAAACACCATGCAGGTTTGGGCTGAAAGGACTCAGTAATGCAAGTGCTGAACAAGGATGGATCTGCATCATATTCTCTCCTCAGCTTCTTTCCCTGGGCTCCACTCTCTTGCCAACCACAAGAGTTTGTTTTTGCAGGGTCCATGTTTCCTCACTCTCCCTGTTTGCTAAACTCAGAAAGAGCAGCCTGTGGAGCTGGCACAGCATCCTTCCCTATGATCCCTCATGAGTTAAAGAGTTTAATCAAAAGTGGGAACAAATGTTACATCCCTATTTTTCATACTCAAGTTTGCAATTATTGTCCCAAGTTTGTATTCTGTATTTCTGCCACAGCAAACTGATCTGGGTATGAGGGTTTGGGTAAACAGGCTCTGATCACACTGACCTGTCCTTCCATGAGCCTCCTTCTCCTGAGCAGCTGCTCAGTGCACATATTCTCAAGAACATTAGGAACAGGGCACTAATGGAAGGAGGAGAATACTTCATTTTAACAGCCACTGAAAAAGGATTATAGCTTTCCATTTTTTCTTGGGCACAAAGGTCAAGTTATCCATTCACTTTGTTAAACTGCTTCAATTCTGCATGAATTGCACTGGACATGTAAGGGATTTATTTCTAGACACGGAGATGTTTTTAGGTTTTAGGTTTCATGTATCAGTTTAAGGAAGGCCATAAGATACTGTCCTCATTTCCCCAAACCACCCTAGATGAGAGTGGAAAGAGCAGCTGTGCCCCGGGGTACTCTGCATCAATATTATTAAAATGAATGTCCCTGAAAGATATGTGATTGAAAATGGTGGAAAAAGGGACTGGTACTGAGCAGTCACACTCAAAACACCTGAATTACAAGACTGCCAGTACAGAGTGTAACAAAACTGCTGGCAAGAGCTGCAACAAATATACTGAGGCCATGGTCACAATGAAATTTATAGGAGAGCCTGAGACAGTTTCTCATGTGGAGGGAGGAGCTAAAGGCGGACAACAAGAATATTCATTGGTATTTCTTTTGTATGGGTGGTAGAAGCCAGCAGCTACAGATAGATTCACTCCACCCCTGGCTGCCTCTCAAGCAGGCTGGTCTGAAAGATGAACACTTACATTCCAGCTTTGGAAGTCCATCAGGACCCTGTCCAGCTACTGAACACTTCTTTACAAACCCCTACCAGGCATCAGCAAATAAAAACTGAGCTTGGAAATGTATTTGCCAGCAGCAAGGTAGTTTTCCTCCCTCTCGATTAAAGTCTCTTATCTGAGGCACTAAGGAAGTAGCTTGCACAGCACTAAGCACTGCAAAACCCTGGGATTCCCATCTCCAATTTCCCTATTCAAGCACAGATGTTCAGATGTTGCCTCTTTTTCCTT
Source organism: Toxostoma redivivum (assembly GCA_013397375.1). Taxonomy (NCBI): domain Eukaryota; kingdom Metazoa; phylum Chordata; class Aves; order Passeriformes; family Mimidae; genus Toxostoma; species Toxostoma redivivum. The sequence goes on along the minus strand of VXBI01004729.1, from coordinate 556,922 downwards.
TTCACATCCTTGAAGAACATCATCTAATCACATACATTTCATCAAAGCATCCATTTTTTTTCCTCTACAGATGTCTTTCTTTGGAATCTGTAACCAGCACTCAAAAGCAAGAACCCCTTGTAGGGACCTAAAGTGAGTTTTGAGGGTGACCACAGTGTAGGCACAGAAGACACACCTGTTTCTGGAGGCTTCAAAGGCAGCCTGCTTTGGTGAACAGGTAGTATCTCCAGCTTGACATTTTCAGATGTGGCAGCTAAAAGCTGAGTTGCCTCTAATAAGGAGCAGTGCTCTGTGCTTGTGCCATCAATGGAGAGAATGTGGTCACCAACATGCAATGCACCACATCTGCAAAGGAAACAGCAGGAGAGGCAATTACACACATGGCCAAAATCCACATCCTCACAGTAAGAACACACACCAAATTCAACTAAAAATTAGTATTTAAATTCTTGTTAATTTCTTTTCATATATAATTTTTTTTCATTTCAGTTTGAACCTCAGGTTCAAGCATTACCCAACTAGGATGGTTGTCATGGTTTGACACTGGCCCAACACCGGGCACCCACGATAGCCACTCACTCACCCTCCCCTTCCACAGCTGGGCAGAGGAGAGAAAAAAAGTTAAACAAAGGTTCATGAATTGAGATAAGGACTAGGAAAAAACACTCCAAAGCCAAAACAGGCTCAACTTCATGGTATAAACTGAGTTTACTACTAACGAAATCAGAGGAGAATAATGAGAAGTAAAATAAGCCCTTAAAACATCTTTTCTTCCCCCAGCCCCTCCCTCCTTCCCACTGACAGCACAGGGAGACAGAGCTTGGGGGTTTTGGTCAGTTCATCACTGAGGTTTTCTTCCACTGCTCAGGGAGGGGAGTCCTGCCCTGTGAGACCATGGGGTCCCTCCCAGGGGAGACAGTTCTCCATGAACTTCTCCAGTGTGGGTCCAATCTCATGAGCAGCAGCCCTCCCAAAACTGCTGCAGCATGGGTCACTCTCCAAGGACAGGCTGCTCCAGCCTGGGACCAGGGCCCCTCTCTCCACTGGGTCCTCATTGGATCACAGCCTGCTCCAGGCATCCACCCACTGCAGCATGGGCACCTTCCCCACGGGCTGTGGGTGGATCTCTGCATCCCCCATGGATCCCCATGGGCTGTGGGTGGATCTCTGCATCCCCCATGGATCCCCAGGAGCTGCAGGGGCACAGCTGCTTCATCATGGTCTCACCACAGCCTATATATTTATAACACAAACAGTGCTAAGAACATGTGGACATTAAGACTGGCTTATAACTAGCAAGGATAAAAAAAAGCAGCAGAGAAAGGAAAATCAGAGAAAGGAAAAGCAAAGAAAGCAAAAGCAGAGCTAGGAGCAGCCTGTTCAGATCTGTACCTGTCCACCACGCTGGCTGGCTTGATCTTGTCGATGACAATGACCTGCTTGTTCCGGTGCACGGCTGTGGTCAGTGTGATTCCCAGTGCAGACCCTGGAGTCTTTGCTATTTCAACTAGTAAAGGACCAGAAGCATTTGCTACAGTATCTGCAAAACAAGAGAGCACCTGAAGACACTTCTCATACAGCCTTTTCCATCTCTAAATGCAGGGGTTGGCCCACAGTGCTGACTTGCCATGTGAAGCAGCAAATCTTCAGCTTGGTCATCTGTGGTCCATGTCACATGGCGACTTAACAAAGAAGAACACTCAAGAAGCAAAACTGCCTCTGCACAAAATCTACATGATAATGAAGAGTATTACAACAAATCACTCATGGAAAGAACTCTCCTCTCTCTTTACTTTGGATTAAATAGAAATATTGAGGAATAGATTGCTCAAAGGCTTTGTAAAAGTCACATCAATGGTATTGCAAGCACAAAAAAGTAAGATCATAAGGACATCTCTATTATTGGCTTTTTCCCAAACAAACCAAAAAGAAAAGGCACGAGGATACAAGATACCACTTTCTGAAGTACTCAGAAGTCTCATGGCTGATGACAAGCCAGTCAGCTCCTCTGTGCTTCAGCACCAGCTTCAAAATTCCACCTCAACTGCTTGTTTGAGCTCCCCCAGTGTGACAGTGGGAGCAGACACAGCACTACCAACACTGCTCACAACAGCCTCCTCTCCCATCAGACAATACAGGGGCAGCTCAACTTAATAGATGCTGTAAGTGAGACTATGAAACTCCTACGAAATTGCACCTGTTAGCTGAAGCCTGAACCAAACCTATCCATCTCTTGTGAGGAAGGGGGAGGACAAAGCAAGCCTGTATTTCTGGCTATTAGAAACTACCTCCAGCTGTTACACACATTTGCTTCCAGATTACCTAAAGCCATCACAAAGAGGTGGGATTCACAAATGTGTTATCACCATCAGACATCCAATAACTGGCACCCCCCATGTGTAGGTGACAGCCCCCATGAAAGCACTCATGAAGACCCAGCCATCCACTCTAAAGGAGAGGCCAGCAGAGCCCTCTGAGCATCTGATGCCTCCTCAGCCTTTAATTATTCATAGTAAGGCTTTTCCCTTCCAAAGACATGCCCCACTAAAAATGCTGATGCTACTTGGCTCCAAACCTGATGCATGGCTCATTCTTGCTCTCTGATAAATGGGAGCATTAATGCAGATCTGAGAAGCTAAACTGCAGCAAGGTCTTTTCTGAGATTTGTTGAAGATTCTGAGTCTCTGGAGACAGAAATTTACCTTGGAAATTCCCCTTGGGGATCAGCCAAGGGATGTTCAGGCTCTGGTCTACTCACAGTGCTATTTTTCACAGGGGAGAAGCAGGAGGAATGAGCCACGTTAAAGGTTATGCAGGTTTCACAGAAAACACTGTTTATTCTCTGATGAAAAGGACCACTGGGGAGATCAGCAGGCCCTGGTAAAAAGCACAGTCCCAGTTTAATCAAAAGATACACCTGCAGAAGGTGCACTTAAGCATTTGTCAGCACAGGAAGCACCAAGAGACTGAGGATCTCTTCCAACAGCAAACACCAGGAATATGTCAGTCTTGCAGCCTGTGTATGTCCAGCACACATCCTCTGAGAGGGACATGGATTTATATCCCTCCAGCTGAAGGGAAGAATATAAGGAAAATAAAAAGAGCTTGCTGGACCATCAGACCTTTCTTTGCAAGGAAAATACCTACTCCTCTCCAGTTTACCCAGCATCCAAACTTCTCAGCTTTGCCAGATGCTTCCCAGGGAGGTCTCAGCATGATGGTGAGAAAAAAGAGCCTCGGGACCAGGGTTATTAATAAGGTTTTAGGAAACCACAGTCCCACCTCCAGCCCATGGTCACTCCTCCTGCCTCACACAGCACGGGCCACCTCGCTGTGGCTTTTAATTCTCATCTCCATCACAGATGAGAATTGCTCCAAATCCATTTTATAGAGGCATTTATTGAGGAAATTCCAGCCAAGCCTCTATTAATTATTCTAGGAGAAGATTTGCCTCAAATCAAACGTCAGGAGTCAGCAATCCAGCAATATTTGTGAGGTGTGATTAACATGGAGCTATTACACCCGAGCTAATTTTAAAAGAAACTCGGAAGGGACAGAGCAGGCCATGCAATAACTTTGCTGTAAGGAGTCAATTGCACTGGCACCAGGAGGTGTTTCTGCACCTTCATGCACACTACAACCACCCAGGAGGACACAAAGGGCTGTGCAACACCTGCTCACACTTGCAGGGTACTCAGCAATGTTATGATGGATACAAGGAAAACAGAGCCTGCTTCAGGTTCTGGAGAAGCTGATCACCCCACCACTCAAAACAGGGTGTTGGGAGGTGTTTTCTAGATCTTTCTCTTAGCAGCTTCTTTTTAAGGAAGTATTGTGGGGAGAGTTCATTCTTGCACTAGGTTTCTGAGCCTCACTTGTCTTTGCTCACCTCTCTAAGGAGGAATGGCTCTTGTAACCAGCCTGGAAAGTGCAATCCTTGGGGAATAAACAAAGTGTAATGGTAGGGATGAATTTTTCCTGCTGTAATGCACTTTGGGAGAGAGGAGGGATTAGAAAATGAGAAGGGAAAGGGGAAAGAGGAAAGGGGAGACGGGAAAGGGAAAAGGAAAAATGGGAAGGGGGAAGGAAAGAGAAAGGCACCTCCCTTGCAAATGCAAACAAAATAAACCAAAAACTCCTAGAAGAACCAAACTGGGGAGCTGCCCCCTTCCTGACACAGCCCAGCAGTTCTTGTCCCCTGCAGCTTTACAGCCACAGGGATTTCACTTCCTGGGCCCCTCATCAGGCTCTAGCCCCTGCCACTGCTCGGCAGACACTGATAAGTCACCCACTTGTGGGACACTACCAGCCCTCCACTCCATCAGCAGGAGAGCTCCACAGGCTTAAAAAACTTCAGCCTAAAAAGTGAATGGGTGGAGAAGCAGCCAGGGGAAGGGAGAGGAGGAAAAGGACACAGCAAACTGCTTTGCTCATCCATCATCTCTGGCAGCGACCTTCCCCCCCTTCATGAGGCAACCCTAAAGACTTGCAGCTCAGATCCTTCGTACATGGTACACACAGATTATTTACAAAGTAACTACTCAAATACCATTTTCTGGCTGGTCAGTTTACTTGAGGTGATTTTTTTTCCATTCTCTCCTGTTTTTTAAAAGCCCCGTAAGATAAAGTGCAGCCATGGGAAAGCATCTGTTCATTGCAAAGATCATCTGGCATCAGCAAAGGGCAGAGATTTTCCCAATGTCCCAGGAGGGTCCATGCCCAGTTGGCACTCCTTTTAAATGGAAATAGCAGATTATTTTAATTCCTTCAATGGCCTTGAGAAATCTCAGCCAACCTGACAAAAAGGCTGCCCTGGTCCCATCCTACGCTGGCCTCCCTGGTGAAATCCCAGCCGGCAGGGGATGCTCGGTGGCAGTGGCAGGCAGCTGTCACATCCCTCACACCAATAGCAGGGCTGCCCCCCTGCAGATCATCTCCAGTGCACAATTTTGGCTGGAAAATCACATATACAGCTGGGGAATGCCATGATTCAACGCTCCCCCGCAGCAACCCTGGTCTCTCACCAATGACAGATGCAGAAAAACAACTTTCCCTCCTCAAGGGTCAGCCCACACCACTCCAGCACATACAGCTGCAGCAGAGTGAGCAACACGCAAAAACCTCTATTTTCCTGAGGATGAACAGGATAAGCACCACTTCATTGTGGTGTCCCCAGCCCCTTCACCAGGTTTTCAACATGGGAATTTGGAGTCCTCCTTTGAGGCTGAAAATATCACCAGACCACTTTCAGCACCAGCTCTTGCCTTCCCTCATCATTTTCCAGGGGCTGTAATAGTTGTGAACTGGGGACAATGTACTCATCTCCCACTGCAATTATTAGCTGCTACCTGGTAAAACTGTCTGCAGAGATTGTTGTAAGCTACATGTTCTGTATCATCTTGCCTTAAAAGAAAGCAGGACAAATATATTCCTTTGCAGGGTTGCAGAGAGCACTCTCTAGGCAGAAATTATCTAAGAAAGAGGCAGGTTTTACATTTTTGCAAAGTATCAGGTTCTTGTCCACAGATTAGCAACACAAGATGGAGAGACACTGCATAAAACCCTGCTGTCCCTCTGTGTTCACTCAACCCTCACAGCTTTAGGGGAGAAATTCACCTAAGTAAGGGAGTTTCTTCTCTTACTCAAGAAACACCAAAACATCAAATCACCTTCATGGCTATTCACCTTCAAGTCAGGTTTTAAAACAAGCAGCTTTCTGCAACATAGACACTGCAATCTGCAAAAACAATAAACTCCCCCAAAAGGCCCATTTCCCATGCACAATCAATTGTTTATTGTTGTTCAGACTTGACAGCTCCATGCAAAATCCCTCCTTACCTCCATTTGCCCCCCACCCTGAAGCAGCCTGCAAGGAGACGAATGGACATCCCTTCTGCCCAGTTATCCCAAAAAAATCACAGAAAGGAAGGAAATAGGTTCTGGGTAGTTTCTGTTTCCCATGGTTTAAGTGTTTCCTCTTTATCATGAGCAGCAGCCAGTTTCCAAAGAGAAGCTGCTCCTCTGGTGTGGCAGAAGCCAGGCAGTGTGCAGGCAACCACCGAGGCATCAGCTTTTCCCTCCAGCTCTTCCATGGAGAACTTATCTGTGTGGCACACACTGCCCAGCCCCTGGCAGCCACCCCTCCAGGGGAGAGCCACTATGTCCATGCCTGTGGAGCTTCTACCAAAAGGAAGGGGAAAGGTTGTGGTGAGGAGACTCAAGAGGAAGCAGAAAGCCCTCAGGGCTGTCACAAGGAGCTCCCTTATCCTGGTGCTCATTGCGTGGCTGAGTTCTGGTGTTCTCAGCTCTCTTTCCTCAGAGGTGACACAGCATCAAACTCTCTCAGCTTCAGATTCTTTTTATTTTCCTCTACACTGAAAAGTCCGAAAAGAACCGGATATCACAGACTCTTATTCCTCACTGAATCCTAGGCTCAGGCATGCTGGACTGGTTTGTGAGATTTGTGGAAAAGACTCCAACCTAGTCCAGCTCATGGCTCCAGGGAGGCAGAAACCCCTCTGGAGATGTATATGAAACATCACAATCTACTACACAGATCAACAAGCTTCCAGAACCAGCACAGCTTCAACTTCTGTGGTAACCTTAAACTCATTAACAACACTCCCTGCAGTAACAGCTGTGTGTCACAAAGCCAGCTCAAAACAACTTTACAGCAGCTAATAATAAACCCTTTCTCAGGGCTTGAAACTTAAAACCAAATTAAAAAAAAACAAAAAAAATCCAAAAACCAACAACCACCACCAACCCACCAAACCCTCAAACTGTGTAAAACGCTTTTTAGAAATACTCATCCTTTGCCCTCCAGTAAATTCTGTCTTATTTGGGGTCAAGCATTTGATCACCTCTCATTTATTTCAGAAGCAGATCTGAAGAAACAGTTCTAAGAAAACGAATAGCTCCAGAATTAAGCAGGGTCAAAATTCAGAACCAAAGCCACAGCGAGTCTCTGCGTGCATGCAGCTCACTCCTCTGCACACATTTAATAGTGCTATTTGCAGTGCTGGCAGAGCACTCCAGCCCCCTTTAGCTCTGACTTCTCCTGTGCCCTCTCTGGCTACATTAGAAAATCCCCTTTTGCCCTCTCCTCTAAAGCCACTCGTCTTTCCTATCAAGACAAATCACTGCATAAGGGCATTTCAAATGCATTTAACAAAGCCAGCTTTGAACTTTACCCCCTACATCCATGCTGGCAGCACATGGCTCAGCAATTTTTCCACAGAAATTGAGTATCTCAATTACTGTCTCCAGTCTCACATACTTTCCAGGCAGTCAGAGAAAAAAGTGCCATCGCAACCATCTTGTCCTTACCCATGATGGTCACATCATACTCGATCTGGAAAAGTGCCTCCTGGCTGCACTGCCGCAGGATGTTGAGGGCGTCAGCGTGGGTCATGCTGTGCAGAGGAATCCCATCCACACTCAGCAGCCTGTCCCCAATTTTCAAGGACCCTTCCCTGTAAGAAGCCAAAGGCAATTATCTTCTTTATGTATATACATTTATTTGTATTTAGATAAATAATCTATATTTCTTTATATAAATATCTCTATTTATACAGATAAATTTACTATACATCTATATTATCTATATGTAAATGTATAAGCATATGTTATGTGTGTGTATACACATGTGTGTGTGTATATACATATGTATGTGTGTGCATATATACACACACACACATACAAGAAGTCAATTATTCTCATCCTGTAGGATGGAAGAACATTCCTTGGACAATAGTCTGGGTTATTTATAGTACAGGCCCATCATATTAAATTATCAGCATGAGAGTAGATAGACTGACTCCTGCTTTCCAACACAGCATCAGCGATTCAGCTGCACAGGGCTAATGAAGGGGCTGCCTCTGCAAGAGCAGTTTCTGCCTTTAACTACAACATCTGCACTGGGCCAGCCTGGGAGTGCTGTGGCCACCTCCCCACCCAGCACAGTGCCACAACACCACTGGCATTCCACACCAGCAGCATGAGAAGCCTCAGGGAGGCACCAGAAGGAGCACAGGAAGGGGACACATTCAGGAGAGCAGGGACAGCTGCTGGTCTGTCCGGGGAAGGTGTGACAGGAGGTGTGACATGAGCAGTACCTGTCTGCAGGGCCACCTGGCCTCACGTAGGTGAGCACCAGCGGCCTGGACTTGTGCCAGTCTTCATGGGCTCCCCCTGTAACCAAACCAGGAAAGCCATAAGTCACTGGAGGTTTGAAAGTCTGAATGAGAGCACTGAGAAAGAGACATTTATCACATAACAGCTGACACAGCCTGCCAGCAAAATGACTGCCCTACATTAGGCAGCCAGCAGTCCTTAGAGGCAGCAGGGGATCCTCTCCAGGACATGCTTTGTCTGTTTAGCTGAGGTTTTTGAGGTTTTTTTTCATTCACCTTCTTACTTTTCCCACTTTCCACCTCTGCTTCTGCTTTTCACTGGAGAAGCTACTAACCTCTCAGCACAAAGCCAAAGCTGTTGCCTTCCTTGTAGAGGGACACTTCAATGGTCTTGGGAATAATGCCAGCACTGCTTTCTGGCACTAAAAGGAAGTGAGAAAGAACCAGTTACCCCAGAAAAACTTTTTCCAACCACAGTGCAAAATAATATCAAAACTCATCCAAACAACATTGAAATTTAAGTCCAGCCCAAAACTTGTATTTTATTTTCCCTGCTTGGAAGCAAAAAGAGCCCAACTTGGACACGTGAACCTTTATCAGACCCAACTATCAGGTTTTAGGATGATTTCACCAGCTCAGTGTTGTGCATCTCCCCTCAAATTTGTCTTGGTTAATACCCTGACATTCAAGTAAAACCATCTCGTTTATCAACTGGCTTTAATGCATTCAGGTTTTCTCAAAAGCTTCTGCCACAGATAGAAACTTATTAAAAAAAACCAGCAGCAGCAGCATAAGGAATCAAGTCACCAGCTGACCTTAAAGAAAATGAAAATCCCAAATCCTCAATGCATAAAGTTGATTTTTTTTCCCTTACCTCTCATATTTTGGATTTTTGAAAAGATTAAGTGAATCCTTTAAACTGATCCTAGGGGCAATTCAGTATTTTTATGTTAAATACACAGCACTATTTGTACAAAATACAAAATGTACAAAGTAAAGAGAAAAAGAAAAAAATTGTTTCCATCTCTTGATGTCCCCTACTATTTAATGATTTATTGCACTACTGCAGTGAATATGGGACAATTTCCCAGTCTTCACCACCCAGAACTGCGTGTGATATTTCAGCCTGGTCCACTCTGAAAATTCCTAATTTTCAAACCAAGTGCCATGAATGGCCAGAAGGATAATCAGGAAAAAAAGACCAAAAACTTGACTTGAAGACAAAGGGTGCCCCAGGCACATCCTCACTGCCATTTCCCTTGGCTCAGGAGGGAAGTTTTGAAGCAAATGTCCCCACTGTCCTCGCTGACCACACTCATCCTCACTTTCAAGCACTCTGAGGGCTTGCTACCTGGAGCCAAATTAGGCTTAGCCCAGCCCTTAAACTAACCCAAAAGGCATACAATGGAGGCATGGTACTGCCTGCAGCGAGACAGCCCTGGGGACCAGCTACAGTGAGGCCAAATAAACCTCCAAACGCTGTCCCCACTTTGGTACCACTGCTGTGCACAGACAGCTAACAGGGACACAGCCTAGAGATACTCCAGAAAGGAGTGCTCAGGGCATAGAAAGGCTCCCAGCCAAGGGGTGATACTCAAATACCACGAAAAGGGTATAAAGTATCCACAAATGAGTTTAGAAGCCATCCAATTTCTGTCCTAAGCACTGAAGTATGAAGTGCTGCAACAGCCTCTCATAAGATCAGTCAGAGCTGGGAAACCTAAGCCAGTGTTAACACAGGGTTTGGTTTATTTATGAAAGAGATGATACGACACACTAGCCTGAAAACTTGGACTTGCAAGACCTCTTTCAAAGCAGGAAATTACAAAGTGGGGATAAAATGTCAAACCCACAAGCACAAGCTATTGAATTGCTCTGTATTTCTGCTCTTTGCCCAGGAAAAGACAGAGAGAGAGGGGCAAGCATACACAGCAATGACAACTCCCACAGCAGATAAAAGCCCACAATGAACTGCAATCAGGCAATAATTGACAATTTGCAGTGCTTCTTTGTTTGGACCATTCATAAACAGCCCCAGTAATCTCACTGGGCACAAGTCACTGTCTCAGTGTGCTCTTCCTGCTCATTTAAAGCTGAGGACATCTCGTATTGCTGCTATTGACTGAGCTGGCACCACTCCTTGGATGATAAGGAATATCACAGAGAATAAGGAATACCATGGAGAAAGGTTAAGAGTGATCATCTCTAGGGAGCATGAAAACATGGAAGACTTGAGCCACAGCTGGCTGTACCAGAGGTGTATGCAAAAGCTCACTAATATTTACAGCAGAAGAGAGGGGAGTGATGGATACAGATTCATCTATTCCAGATTAGATTTTACTCTTTTGGGCTTTACACAGTCATTTCTATATTCAATACTTTTATCTAAAGGCAGCAGCTACAGTAAAGCTCTGAAGTGTAAAATATCTTCCTATCTGGGGCAAAATGTTGGATTTCCTTTGCTTTGTTTTTCCTATCATTTTATTTTTAGTTGTTCTATTTCTTCTGCCCAGTCATTGTCTGATTGATCTGGGTAAATGAATGAGTAATAATTGGGGAGATTGTATTCACAATGGAAAGACTGCAATGAGAAATTGTATCGAGGAATTTGTTTTAACCAGAAGCATCAATAATCTAAACAAATGGGGGCAAGAGCATATAGTCTCCCACGACAGGATACAAGCCCTGCTAGTTGGGCTTGCCATCTTCTGCCAGGGCCCCTTAACTGGAAAGCAGATTGCTTCAGTTTCCCTTCTAAAAACAAGTAACACTTCAAAGAATCCTGAGGACAAACAGCACTTGCCACAGTTCAGGAAAGGGCATCTGGTAATACACGTTTAAGACTGAATTAAACCTCCCGTAGCCACACTCCAAAAGGGAAAAAGAGAAGTTGAAGCAGCATCAGGAGGCAGATTGGCCTGTGCTGTCAAGTCACTCCAAGGCAAGACAGACCTAATCAGCCATCCCCTGCCAGTGTGCATGAACAGGCACCCACTGTGCTGGAAAAAGTGCTCTGCTCCAACTGCACACAGCTCGGCAGTCTCCACCGCCCGCGCGAGCACACGAAGGCAACGGCAAAACGCCCCTGGACACTGCCTTGGCCACGGCAGCTCTGCACGAGCAAGCCCATCTGCACCCCAGGACAAAACCCAGCCAGGAAGAGAGAGCTGTGCTGTCCAAGAGGCACCCACCGGCTGGAGGGAGCTCGTACTCTACTTCCAGCACCACCCTCTCGCCCACGTTCTTCAGCAGGCTGATGATCTCGTCATGCCGCAGCTTGGTCAGGTTAATGCCATTCACAGACTTGATGTAATCCCCCACGTTCAGCTGGTCACTCCTGCAAAGAAATAGAATAAAAAGTACTGGTAGCACAAAGTCTTCAGCTGGCTGGTAACTGTAGGACTTTCTGAACAAGCCAGCAATAGTGGACTGATCTCTGCTGTCTGATTATATGTGTCTGCTATCAGAGAGAAGTGCTAAAATTGAAGCCATCTATCTTTCCTGGTGGCAAGCGTTCAGATCTGTACATACAGCAACAATTGCAGTGTACATGTTCACAACCTCTCTGCTGTTGCTCAGCTCTCATTCATGTAGAGCAATCAGTCAAAGAAAAGCACACCAAGAGCTGTTTGAAAAAAAAATTCCAGCAGAGAAGGAGAAAACGTCTTTCCTTTTGCCTGTTTTCTGCAAAATTGTTCAATTACTCTTTCATTTTTCCTGCTTCTTGGAGCTTTTCTTTGCCTATTCCTTTTCTGAGCCAATAATGTTACTTATACACTCAGTATTCAGAACAGGTACAATATTAAACCACTTAGCCTGATCAAGATGTATTTTAACATGCAGCTCCCCTGACAAGGCTGCCTAATTTCACAGAATTCCAAATATTCCTGCACAAAATCTCAGAGCATGATTACACAGAGCATAGGAAGTAACTCAAAATAGAAGATGTTCTACTTCCTGAACCAACAACTTTGCATTCTGGGGCACTTTAAAAAAGGGTCCTGGGTGCCAACTACTTTAATTATAACTCTGTTCATTCAGTAGCTGGAACATGCAACTATTCCTCTCCATTCCTGCTGTGCTCTCTGAATTTCTCACCTTGCAGCCAGTCCTCCTGGCCTCAGATTGGAGACTCTTGGCTTTCCATCTTTGTCTGTGCCACCTGAAATGGTTAAACCGAGAGTGCTTCCTTCTTTCTTAATCAGCTCCACGATTGTGACCCCTCTGAACTCCTCTGAAAGATTTGGAATAAAGACGAACAATTCAGTGGAAGGCACATTCCTGTCAATCACAAGGACACCCTTTTCCTACAGGTGGTGGGAAAGTGGACTTGGGATGACTTGAACAACTAGCATGAAGAAAAAGCCTCTGTTTATTTGAAGTTGTAAAACAGAAGTGTGTCCTTGTAGACCCATAGCAATGTTTGCATGCAGGTCTGGCAGCAGGACCATGGAAGACAAGGCAGAGGAATAAGGGCTTATGAGAGAGTAAAAACCTAGTGATTCATGGTGCTGGAGGCAGTAGAAAAATTTAAACCAGGGTGATGGGAGTTCAGCAATGGTCCAGGGAGACTCCCTCAGGAACCATGTCAGATATAGAGCAGGGAAGGCATTAACAGGAGGATGCTCCTGTACCCAAGTCCAGGAAATGTGGACCTGTAGTAGCTGCTTGGATGGACCAAACAGGGTGGATATTAAAATACTGTGATTAAAAAACCTATCATGAGACACCAATATAGTTGGGAGATAGAGAACACAGTGTGGAGAGGGGTGAGATCCTGCCATCATCAGGGGCAGAGGGGGAGGCACGACCTTCGTTCATTCACAGCAGCTTGCTCATCCAAATTATTCCAGCTTTTGGATTTAGCATGGAAAGAGCAGTAAGTGAGCAGGAGAGTCAGTCCAGTTTCTTTGGTCTAAGGAAAAGATCAAGAGCTACAAAGACCTGGCAAAAGGCAGCTCTTAAGTACTGGACACAACAGACCTCACACTGCTCAAAAGGGGATTAGCCCTGGGGCAAACAGGACAATGTCCACACCTTGTCAGAGCCTTCTCTCAGAAGCTTTTACACAATTTGTCTGTAGCATTACTCATCCACTTCCACTATCTCAGTGTACTGAAATCTTCCATGATTCTACAGGAGGAAACCAGTTACCCTCACACAGGGTGCCTTTCTCCAAGGCTGTGCAGGAGAAGGTGGTGATGGGCACTGGCAGCATACAATGAACAGCAGCCCCACAGATGTGGGCAAAACCCCCATGTTGCAAATGGCCCAGGTGCTTGTTTGCACAGTAAACATTACCAGGCTTAAACGAGATGATCTGTTTGGAGAGGGAACATTTGAAACCTCTTGCATACTGACTTCCAGAGCAAGGCAGGGCCCCTCAAATAGCATATTGACACAGAAGATCCATGCTGGTGCAGAGCCTCCTCCACCCATCCAAAACACAGGGTCATTTGGCACTGTGGTGCCTCATCACCAGCACTTTGCTCCTGTTCAAAGCCACCAGGACACCAAAAATTGCAGCTCACTTAGAGTCCTGCCATGCACTACCTGTTTTGTAAAGCATTTCCAAGAATAATCTGTGCACTTGATTAATGTGAGCAGGGAACCTCTTTGCAATCTAACTCCAGTCTGGCAGGCGTTTAGGCACTGCTGGGCACCCATTTAATGCAGCACTGGCAGCTCCTTGTAAAAATGTCAGGTCCATAATACTTCTGCTCTTTAAACTCAGTTTTGATCCTTTGCCAACTGCAGTAAGTTAATTTTCAATTCACCAACCCAGGAGCCCAGGGGCTGCCAGAAACTTGGGGAGGCTCTCTACCATGCTGGAAAGAACAACATCCAGCACCATCCTACAAATTTCCTCTCAACTACAGACATGACTGATCAACACAGATGGTGCCACAGGGGGAGATTATTAGCTTTTCAACAGGGTTTAATTTTGATCTTTGGTAAGTGTTTAAAATGAGAGCTCCCAGAGTGCAATTACCCATTGTTATGGGTTCAAGGAGAAATCGCTGCTCCAAAAAAGGCAAGTCCCTGAGATCAACCAATCAAGGTCAGCAATAAGGAATTTTGACCCATGTCTCTATAAATCTACTGCCACTGTCACACACCCACACAGTGTAAAAGTGAGCTGGTTAAGGAGGATCTGGTCCTTCAAGGCATAGTCTTTAAGCGCCATATATGAGCAGTCTTGGATTTCTTCTACTAGCATATATGATTGGATTTTGCATCCCAGGGCAGGAAGAGCACACCTGAATTTTTCTCTCCCCATTGTGATGCCTTAAGCTGGGGTTGTTGGATGCACTGGCTCTTGTGAGTGTCTCCCCATCAGGGCTGCACTGTGGTGGTAATGTGATGCAGAATACCCTCTGGAGGAAGTGCTTTGATGAAGCAATAGCAAAAGGGCCCCACTTCCTCCCCATTACCCAGAACACACTAAACCAACCTAGTAACTGAGCCATTGCCAGCCAGAGGTAAAAATCAAGCCCCTGGCTTTCCTAAGGAAGGAGATGAGTTGTCCACGGCAGCCCATCCAGACCTGCTGGAATGCTGCTGGCACATGAAGCCCAGGACCAACAGAAGAAAATGAACTACCACTTCTCCACCTCCTCTTCAGCTCCCAGGGTGTTTCTGCATGGGAAGATTTATCTCACACAAAAATTTGCTGTGACTGACTAAATATCAAAACAAACTTAGTCAGATGTGGAAAATTTGAAGCTTGCCAGACACTGCCAGTCTCTCTCCCTGCTTGACGAGCTCAGCTATGGCAGCATTTCTTCCTTCTCTGCTTTGCTTCTGTTTTCTTCTTTGTGAGTGTCAGTCCAGTGCAGGAATAAGGCCTTTCCCAGCTACCTGTAACTACTGTGAACAGCTCCACACAAGACAAAGATTGTATCAGTAATACACCACTCACTGAGACCAGTTACCACTATCCATTTCTGTCCTCCAGCAAAAGCCTTGCTGATAGATGCACCAAAATTAGTGTTTTGAGGGAATTCAGCCATTTTAGGGGTATCAGGTAAAGTGTAAGGGGTGCCCCACTGTTTTGGAGCAGGAGCTGATCCCCTCCTTTACCTGGGATGCTTTGCCTTCTGGAGACCAGGGCTGCGTCCATCCCACCAGAGTCCTTGCTCCCCTTTGAGTAAGGGCCATCATCTGTGAGCAGAGCAAACACAGAAGCTGAAATTAGTACCAAAAGCCACAAGCAACTGAACCAGAGAACTTTAAAAAGTTGTTTTGCTGACACCAAAATTGGAATCACATCTGTATCACAGACTGCAGGCAAGAAAAAAACATTACCAGCCCTAGCTTTGCACTGTGCCATGTGGGCTCTCACCTTGTAAAGAGGGAAACAAGAAGGCAGTAACATTATCTGATTTATTCTTCTTGGAGCTAATCTGCTAGGAGAGAACAAAATTCCCTTACTCCTGTAATTATGTGGAACAGCTGAGGATAGAGAAAGCTGGGGCATTAGTCTCACAAGTTTCAAGCCTGTCATTATGCTTGTGAAGAAACTTACCGTCTTTTGGAAATGCAGTTATACATCAAGACACTAACAGGGCACTAAATCACTATACTTGAGTGAAATTGCCTATTCTTATAGATTCCATTATTTCAGAGTCACATTTTTCTGCTGCCATTCCAGCCTCTCTACAATATAGAGAGCAGCTTCTTCTAAGTGATTAAAAGAAAAAAAAACAGGGTGAAGAGGAAATAGTATTATACACTGTAAATACACCATCCAGCATAAGCTGAAATTTAAAGTTTCTAAATATCTCTGTATTCTCCTATTGGAAGACTGCTATGCAGTTATCACAGAGCTTGTCTGCAGAGAAGGCAGCATGCTTCTACATATCTCATTTTCATCCATCTAAATTGTCTATTTTTGTGGCATTTCCTAAAAAGCTGGCACTTTTCCAATCAATAATTTCCAGTAACCATGTAGTACCAAATAACTCCCATTCTCAGTGACCACATTCTTGAATTTTTCAGTAGCTGCGAAAGTTGAGAAATTGTACACGATAGTATAAATATAGGTTACTGAAAGCCTCATCCATTAAGGTCCACAGCCCTTAAGTAAGTTACATTTAAGTTACAAAGAAGTTTTTGTCCCGCTCCATAAAAAGTGAACAAAAATTCTAGTTCAGCTTCATTCAAGTCAAGAGTCTGTACAGAGAGGACTCAATCCCAGTGTTCAGTTTGCTAGCAGCGTGCTTTCCCCATAAACAGAAAAAAGATGGTGTAAATCTCAGTCTCTCTCACCAGGTTTTTCCTAATATCCTGTTTTACCTTCTCTCTGTCACCTCATCCCTGGCAGAACTAGAGTCAGATTGCAGGTTTGGGAGTATAAAGGAAGGTGGCAATTCCCAGGGGAGCCGCAGCACAATGCCAATCCAACCGCTCCCTGCCCACATTCCCAACAGCTACAACCACCCCTTATTTCTTTCCCAAATGCAACAGCACATTGGAAGAGGAACCCTAGAGTTCAGGAAACCCAGCACAAGGTTTCTTTTTCAACACTGGAGGTAATTGTGCAAAAGGCACCTGCAACATACCCTGGGCCACCCAGGGCTGGAGTTTCTCGCTGGCAATGGAGCTCCAGTGTGCCTTTGGTGCCACAGCCACTGGGGATGGCGAGCACCACCCCAGCATGCAGCTGCCTTCCACATGAGAGCACTGCTGCCAGCTCTGCCCCCAGGTAATGTGCTCAAGGCAGTGACATTCTGCTGTGGATGGGATCCCTGCATCCCTGGGAAGCCACGCAAGATGGTTCAACGCCAGCTCCCTAATCTGCTGGCAAACTGAAGCAGAGAACCATCTGTTTAATATGAACACTCTGCCCTGGACCAACCAGGCAGCAGCACCCTTCTGTGCTTCATTTCCCCGTCACAACCCCGACCAGCAGTGATAGGAAACCCCAACTCGCTACTGGTTGCCCTCCCTACCCCAACAGCTGTTGGCAAACACACCTTGGCTTCCCTTTGAGCAAGAAATCAGGTTGTCTGTCCATTAACAACAGCTTCCAGCAGCAGCCAAGTGGCCAAGAGCAGCGACCCGAGCTACAGGACCTGTCTGCAATTAGCAACACCCCCACCTGTCCCGTCCCACCGCTCCTGACAGCCAGCAAATAATCAGCACCACAGCTCTCCTTCTCCTATTGCTCCTCCCTTCCAAACTCAGTTGAGTATGTGAAAAATGTTTGGGTTTTTCCCCTCATTATCTGGCTAAAATATTTGAACGGGAAGGGAGGCTGCTACACACTGCCTGCTGAAATGGGACCTGGCATTTGCTTGTAGGAGCATCCCCAACGTTTGCACAGCTCTCTGCTCATTTGCAGCCAATTTCCTGCTCTGCCACTCAAACTGATAAAATGGAGTTACTTTTTATGAACTTTTTTGGGGTTTTGTGCAAGGGGCTACAATTTTTTTTAAAAAAAAAAAGTAACTCCTTCTTTTTGTGCTCTCAGTTATTTCTCCTGCCTAGCATGGCACCCATTTGGAGGTGAGGCTGGTAACCACTGATTGCTCAGTCAGCCAAAACTGCAGCACGAACCCAAGCACTAAAAATCCATTAACCTTTCTTCTTAAAATTGGGAAAATAACTCTTTTGTAATCCCGTGCAGGTTCTTTTTGCAAGCAATCCGTGCTGGAGCTATTAGAGTTGTATTTATCAAGCTTTTTCTCTCACACCAAGAGGGCCAGAAATCTTCCAAAAAATGATTGTGCAATTGATGGTTTTCAAGCAGCAATGGTAATGCTGGCTCTAGACCTTTCAGAAAAGCTCACAAGTACATAAGACTCTCAATAAAACTGAGATTGCAACACTTTCCATATATTGATCCCTTGGGAATCTGTGGCAACATACAAAGTTCCTGTTAGTCTTTGTCAATAGTTTTTACTATTTATATGCCTTACTGTTTACCTAACACCAGAGAGAGAACTCCCAAGTCCCTACACCTTCACACAGAGCTTTGAGCTCTCCTCCCCTGCAGAAGCAGTGCAGAACAGTGATACACATCAGTGTACTGTGTACAGTGACAGTAAATAAGAGATAATCCCCATCTCATTCCTTCAAAAAACAGACTGGACAGATGAAGGAGCTTGTTTTAACTGGGGGGCAGGAATAAAGGAAGGTCTGGGTAGACTCCATTACCCCCACAAGCTCAGGCACCAGGATCTCCTGACATCAGTTAGCTGCCAAGCCAAACCGTTAAAGTGGAGGAAAAGAGTCTTCCTTGGAAAAAGCACTGATTTAGGAGTTCATTATCCCTGCCTGTGGGGGGAGAAAGGAAGGTTTGGGGTTTTTTCGTTTAGAAGAGCTATTAGTCTCTGTTATTAGCAGAGATCACCTCTTAATGAAAATGAGCATTGGCTAAATCAGATTCTGTGACAATTAGGCTGCTGTCTGCAAGTTGTTCAGATTCCTGGATCACTTTAAGACAGTTCCTGCAGAGAAAGTGCATTAATCTTATGGGAAGACCAAGAGGTAAAACCTCCCATTTGTTTAATGGAAAAAAAGCAGTTGGAGACAGCTATTTTGCTACAGGGTAATTGCATTCCTTGTTTAGAGAAATGAATACCAAACCAGCATTAAGAACCAAAAGCTGTTCATGCTAAGGAAGCATGCATTTTTTTTTTCTGTTAGAATAAAAGCATGAGGCTGGAAGCAGAAATCCAAACGACTAAAACTAATTGTGATTTGATCAATTTTGAGGAGAGTTATTTCTGTAAGTCAAGGGAGGCATTTATCTGTAGTCAGGCAAAGAGCAACCAGGGGTACACAAGCATGGGTCAGGCAGCTCGTGATGATTCAAACTGTGACTCTGCGAGCAAACCTCCAATGCATGGGATTTTAAAGATCTCTGAGTGCTTCAAGATGCAAACACGTACTTCAAAAACAGACTATAATCATCTAGCTGCATCTTTAGGCATCTCATCACCTTTAAAAAGTTGATCTATTACCAGAATTAGTGGAGGGGAAAGTGATATATCCATGCACACCCATCCTGAATCTCAAATAGGTTTTTAGCTCCCACATGACACAGCCCCCACTACAGCCTGGCCAGGGGCTG
Source organism: Toxostoma redivivum (assembly GCA_013397375.1). Classification (NCBI taxonomy): domain Eukaryota; kingdom Metazoa; phylum Chordata; class Aves; order Passeriformes; family Mimidae; genus Toxostoma; species Toxostoma redivivum. The sequence continues at coordinate 537,707 of VXBI01004729.1, read as the reverse complement.
GACCATCATCAGAGGAGGACAGTAACACAATCCTTCCCACTCTGCCCAGGCTGGCACTCCACATGGCATCACACCCAGGAGCATCTCATGTCCCAGTGATGGATTTGGGCTTGATTGCAAGGCTGTAGCCAGCTGTCCCTCCAGCACAACTCCTGGGGGCAGTTTGGGTTATGCCAGCAGCACCACAGCAGGTTGGGGACAGCAGTAGCAGTGTCAGTGTCAGCTCTGCATGAGAGCAGCACAGCAGTGGCCTCCCATCTTCAAAGCACTTAGCCTTTAACATGGGAGACAAGTAGATCCAGAGAGCCCAGGACAGGAAAACAAAAAGCCCATTGAATACTGCATGATTGCCTGAAACTACTCAATTAGAAGTCCACTACAGAGCAAGAGCTCCTCCCACGTGTCTGCTTCCGACAAGGGGCTGTTTGCATGAAGGATCCCACCTTCCCTAAGCCTTCCTCAGCAGGTGGATTGAATTTTCTTCTGCCATCTAAATCCACAGCTCCTCAGGTCCTTGGAAAATCTGTGAGTTTACTATAACCAGTACAGCTGCTCAGTTCTTTTCCCATCACTAGAAATACAGTGTTTTGCCTCTGTATCATTAAACTTAAAGAAAATAAATAAATAGAAGCCCAAGAAATGGATGAAACACATCTATCAGTGATTTCTTGACTGCTTTTCCTGGAATACTGCAAAAGTTCAGCTAAAGCATAATCCTGCCCTACATTAAACTAATCCAAGCATATAGCAACAAATACACTAAATCCATAGACAAGACAGTCCATGCTCCTGTGCTTTAAACAAGAAAACAGAAAGTCACTTTTTCTTTAGGATTCTGCACCCCAATTTCATTTTCATCACACTGATTTTAGCTTGCTGCATCAAAAAAAAACCAAAAAACAAACAAAACCCTAAGCCCCAGTCCAACCCTGAAAGGGCACAGTGTTTCCTCACTTTTTATTCTCCAGAAGGTGGGGTGGGCTTTTGAAAGAATGCCAGTGAAAAACCCAGTACCCACCACAGCTCTGCCCCTTCCCTCAGCCCACAGCACTTTCCATGTGACTCTCCTACAGCACTAATCCAAAGTCAAGCAGCACTCTGAAATGCTTTTCCCTTCCTTTGTGCCAGGAAGATTTTAAAAAATTCCCCTTAACCAGTGAGCTCAGGCTGCTACAGACCAAGTTATTTAGGGAGTAGCTACTCCCTAATTTCATAAATACATGTATCAACAAATCTGGTAAAAATCGCAGCGGTTGCCTTTTGTGAAGAAGAGCCTCTTATTTATCCCCTTACTGGCAACAAATCCCCTTCCAGCTCATATACTCAGGAGATACCCAGAGACAAATGAGAAGCTGGAGAAGTTTCCTCTTTAACTTCTCTCATCACAAATTTCTGAGTGAACAGCCCAGGAAAATAAATCTTGCTGGAAACAAGGCTCTTGCCTCAAAAACAACAACCCTTATCCATTTTCCCAGATAGTTCTGGAGAAGAAATTGTTAACCTGCTGCCAGTCCCTGTGCCAGCTCTACTACAATGATGCTGTGTTCCCAATCCTGGCCCAGGAACGTGCTCCATCAACTGCAGCTTTTTGTGCCACCAGAGGCTGTTGTGGCAATTCTTCCATCCACTTGTGTAGTTGTTCCTCCTGGCTTCTGAGCCAGGAAAACTTGTCCAAACTTCCAGAGTATTCTAAGAGGAAGTTGTACTTCTTAATTTCTTCTCCTTAATAGACACAGCATGAAATACATCTTCCCACACCCTCCACGTCTCTCCTTCTTTTCTTCTGTATTCATTCACCTACCAACCCTTCTCAGGCATGTACAATTTCCTAACACCTGCTGCTGTATTCACAGGAATCAGTTCTAGGAAAATACAATAACCTATTGTTCAACAGAAAATCCGTGCTTTGTTCTTCTGAGTCTTTTTTTCTTTTTAATAAGAAACCAAAATTACTTTTAAAGGAACAATTTGTTTCAAGCAATTATTTCCAACTGAAATGCTGTAGATGATTATTTGTACAGCAGTGGCCTTTATGGGACCAAGATACGAGCCAGAACATGTCTCTCTTACCAATCAGGTTGGCTTCCAAGGGATACAAGAGCATATTTCTTATCACCTGCAAGACTGTAGCAGATAACACTGATGGAAGATTCCTGCTTCACAAGAAGATGTGGGAAGAGTTTCTGCATTTAGTAAACAAGTTTTGTGTGCATAAAACCCACTTAAGTTGGCTCTGCAGAAAAGCCAGGCTTTGGTAAGGTTAAATTCACATCAGCTTTCACAGGATATTAAACACCTCTCAAGGACTGATCCAAGTCCCATCTGATAAGAATGAATGCTGGACTCAGCTTGCAGTGCCAACATCTGGTACTCCTCATGTTTTTATTAAATACATTCCAAGAGAAAAAAAATGGTGGGGGGGGGGAGAGAAAGGAAAAAAACAATTTAAGACTCTACAATCAACTTGCCATTACACTCGTGTCTTTTATATACCAGAGCCCTTGCTACAATGCATTGTTTGTTCCCATCATTGCTTTGGAAGCCAACACAGAGTCACTTTATCCAATCAGCATATCCAAAGGACTCTGTAATAGAGGACCTGGAAGTAGTTCTTAATTTCTACTCAAGTTGTACTGAGAGATGGAAGAAAAATTACCTGAAAAGGTGACTAAAATTTTTATTTTAGCTTATTTTTTTGTCTCTCCTGGTTTTGTACTAAAATTAAATTCCCATGTTCATCTACTGTCCTCTGCACCTCTGGAACCCAGTGGCCAATATCCATCAACCAGGAGGGGAGAGAGGTGAGTGCCACCTGAAAGAGGTTTATAATCTTGTAACTTTCAATAAAAATGTGTTTTGAGTAGAAAAGACTCAAGTTATTGCTCTCAGAAAAGCAAAGAGCCGTTGTGCAAACCAGCTATAGACCAACTTCACCACTCATTTTCCTCTGTATAGTAGGGAGGAGACCAGGGGATAGTGGATGCAGAACTGCTGGAAATTAAGAATTCCTTTGGTCTTCTGTTCACAGAGGAGCTTATGTTGTTCTTCTGAAGTAGCCTGTGATTTCCTTTCTTTCATTTAAAAGTATCAGGAATGACTCTTTCCTGATTCCAGTGAGGATATGATTTTGTGCATTAAGTTAGGCTTATTAAGAGCTGCTTGAGGGATTTCACAGGCTGGATCTTCAGCACAAATAGCTTTTCTCAAGCAAAACCCAAGAATCTTCACTTTTATCCATCTCTTCCCAACAATCCTCTAACAACATCCATACCAAGAAGATCCTTTTTCACTCACTGAGCCCTCCCAGTTCACTTTTCCTAAGCAGTCCCCAGCAAGATTTGCATTCCTAGTGTTAAAAAATATAAAGAGAAATGGAGACTTCCCTTCCTGCAATCCTTCTCATCCTCCCACGCATTTTCAGACAGCTTCATCAGTTTATATTTGTAGAGGACCCAGTGGCAGAGGAGCCCCTGCAGTGCCTCACCCCCTTGCAGGTTTGCACACACACACTCACAAAGAACATTCACAGCAATTTTGTGCATGACAGACAAGAATAGTGCAGAAACCAACTCCATAAGATTATTATTTCTCAATGGTACTAGTGCCTGAAATGATGTTATTAAAGTTACATTTTCCAGTCAATCTCGCAATTTCGCTTATTAAGCAGCGTAGAGCGTACTGAGGAGAGTCCAACACTAAGCTAGAAATATGAAATATTGCTGATATACTGATTGTGTTATCTGAAGAAACTAACTTTCAAGAGTACAAATTAAAGAGGAATAAGATACATTTTCAGACTGATCTTTCATGAAAGTTATCCAAGTTAGCAATTGTAATATGGTAAGAAATTACCAATAAAGTCTAACATCATTTCCAAGGAAGAATGCCTCACTAGACACAACTGGATTTATTAATCTAAGCAGCAGGCAGCAATAAATCCTAGCTGGCAAGGGAATCAATTTTCCCTGTTAACTCCATGTAAGCTTCCAAACTCTTTCTTAAATATGGAGGTGGATAAGAAATGCAGCCTGCTGAATCCAAGCCCTGAGGACTTACCTTCTTTCAAGCACTAAATGCCATGCTAAGTGACTGTGGAGTAAAGTCAAATAAAAAAAAGATAGCTCTATTGTGGGTTTTCAATCAAATGGAATTAAATACTGTCAGTTTATTAGATTTTAGCACTCAAATCACTGGTGCCAACTAAGTCTAGAGGCCACTATTACTTACATGTTTAAAAATCCTGGAGTTAGTCAAAAAAGGAAAACGAGCTTTGTTTTAATGAAAACCATCATGAATGTTTTCACTGCACAAGGTTTGTCTCCAAGCTGCCTTCCAACTAAGGCAGCTTATCAAAAGGCTACACCCTAGCAGGCAAAAGCTTTTATTTTTTGTTATATCAATAGTTATATCAATAGAAGAGATAGATAGATAGATAGATAGATAGATAGATAGATAGATAGATAGATAGATAGATAGATAGATACTGGTAGCTATATCAATAGAAGCCAAAAAACATTATCAATGTCCATATTAAAAGATATTTCATCTTGGTGTTTTGGTGGGGTTTTTTACTGTCTTACCTAATGCCAGGGTTGGACTCACAGAGGTCCAGAGAGGAGATGGGGAGACAGGACTCGAGCCATTGGCAGTGCCAAGAACTGGGCACCCTCATGCACAGCCTGAGTGGGAACATGAAGCACAAATCAACAGCTTGGGGGTGACAGAACAGGGAGAAATCAGGACTTCATTCTTCTGAAATGGAGATCAATTTGCTGCAGTGATAATGATAGCAAATTCTTGCACCTATCTTGCTTTTTACAAACTCCCTTTTGATCTCTATTATGATTGCTTTAAAAACGGTACTTGTTGACTTTCATCCTCCAAGATCTTACAAAAGAACTGTTAAATCAAGAGGCTGTTAACTTTCCAGAGAGCAAAGGAGTTTAAGAAGTACAAGGTAGAGCTGTTCTGAAAAGAAGGGAGAAGGCAATCTGGTCTGGTATGTGAGCCTGGCAGGAGAGCACAGAACTCTTCAGTGCAGAGGTAGAGAGCCAGAATTTGAGAAGGAAAGCTACAGATGCATCCTAGATGTTGGAACATGTGCATGTCCTCTCTTTCCACTGAAGGCAAAGAATTCACCACCTGAACACTGTGTTACAGAATGTTTCCTCATGATGGATGGACATCTTTCTCAGAAGCATCTGGCACCCCTTAGGCAGTTCAGAGGATGGTTCACAGGAACTAAGCTCTTTGACCTCTATCATGCAGGGAGTGAGACTGGATGTTGAATGGCTCAGTCACAACCCAGTCTTACAAAAAAACTCAAAACAAAACAGGTGAAAGTGCCTTTTGGGACTAAATTTGCTGAAAAGAAATATCACAGTTCAGTGAAAGGGTAATTTTTGCCCATAATAAGTGTTTTCTGGCATTTTGACCAACGCAAAGATTGAGATCCCACCTCAAATGAAGCAGAAGGATCAATATTACTGCAGCAGAGACAAAAAGCAATGACATAGAGGGTTCCCTGAGCTACCTTTTTCTGGTGAAAAGATGTTTAATTTCAAATAGAAGAAAACTGGAATACCCACTTCCCAATATATACCTGGATAGGAAGTAAAAAAATAGAGCATGAGTTCTGAAATAGAAGCAGGAGTAATAAAAACTATCATTGGATATTGTTGAGTTTGTAAATTAGGGGCTTGAGATGACAGTTTTTAATTCTGGGCTTTGCTACAGACAGGTAACTTTTCCCAGTTCAGCAGGTAAATTGACAAGAGCAAATCGCTTGTGACAGGCATTGGATTCACCAGACAGGGAAGATGAGGCAGCAAAAATACATTTAGCCAACAATCAGCCTCCTAATCCTTTACAAAGAGGGACTTGGCTACAGTTGTAATGCCTTTTTTAAAATTTACTTCTATAGTACTTTAAAGAGAGTCCTTGTTACAAAAGTAAATTTTGTGCCCCAAAGAGCACAGGCAAAATTTTAGCACCTCTAAACTTACAGGAGTCTGTGTGGAGACCAGTTGAAGAGAGATAAACCAAGCTTAAGTAAACCTTTTAGAAAACACAGCTCCTTAGATAAGGTGGGAAAAGCCCCTTCTTACAGCAAATCACATCCTGGTTCCCTGCTGATCTCATCAGTTTGACATAAGCAACACTTACCAGCAAGATATAACAAGGGGTGGGCAAGGGGAGCCCAGGAGGGCTTTTTCAAGAAAGGTCACCCTGCCACATGTCCAGGTTAGCACCCTCTCTCTGCTCCCAATTACAAGTCTGCTCTGTCTCAGGGGAAAGACGCAGCAAATTAAATGAAGGATCAAATCTGGGAGATTTACAGTGCCAGTTCAAGAGGTGGCTGAGACTGATACAGCTCCATGTGTGGTATGCATCAATCTCAGTGCCAAGGGCAATAAGAAAATCTTTGCAAACCACAGGAAAAAATAAATAGCAGAACCAAACAAAACAAGCAAAAAACCAAAAACAAACAAACAAAAAAAAACAACCACCGGCAGATCAGGCAACAGAAGAGACATGTTTCAGTGCAGTAACATTTAATAAAAGCATGAGCCAGGAATCAAGGTGTGAAGTGACCAAACAGATTTAGGTAAAACTTATCTCCAACAGCTTTTTGCATCATCCCATGGGCCAGCGCAGCAAGGCATCTCATAGCCAGGTTTGCCAGCAATGGGGTGATGCCCCAGCTGGAGCCCCCAGCTCACAGTGCAGCCCCCAAGGTTTGGGAATCTATTTTAGCTCTGCAAAGACAGCTGGTGCTGCAGAAAGGTGACATCACAGAGGAAGACATTCAATGCAGTAGGTGGCAAATCAGGTGCTTTATCCCAGATTTGCACTGCATTTTCATGCAAAGTGCTTAAAAGCTAGTGGGAGTCAAAAAATAAGGAAGAAGTTCCAGACAGCATTAACTACTTTAAAAGAAAGATTTCTGGCACCCCATTTAGACTTGTTTCCAGCTTATCCATGAAGCTCAGCTAAACCTTACTAAGACTTAATTCCCATAAATGTGATTCTCTCTCAGTGTTCAGCTAAGTAGCAATGTTTCAAAAAAAAGTAAATACCAAATCGTGGGAGTTGGATTATTCATTCATGTGGTAAAAGCCATTATATATGAATACATACAGATGTTCCCACTTCATGACTGATCTAAACATATGTAGATTTTAGACCATCTCTTATGCAATGGCCCATGTACATGCTGGGGCTGCTTTTATCCTAGACTGTGGTAGGAGGATTCAAGGGAGCTATGTGAGAGATGGAATAAGCTAATAGCTAAAAGACTAAAGAAAGCAAGAGCCTCACTTAAAACGAAAGGAAGGAGGGAGAAGGAGAGAAATCGAAGTTAGGGAATATCAGATTTAGCAGGACAACAAGATGAAATATGAAAGTTTCAAAACCCAAGTTACTTGATGCTGGAACTAGTGCAGCCTGATCTTCTCAAACCAGCTGTTAAAATTTTGTCTAAATTGCCCATTAAATCTTGCTTCCAACAAGCTCAGCTCCTGTGTTTGTCCACTTCTTGCTTCCCATTAAGCCTTGCCTTGGCTTCAGACTCTGCCAACACCCCCGCCTCCAAACAGGCTGATGTCAAAGATCAGCACAGCACCACTTTGATGAAAGCAAATGTCTGTTCAGTATGAAAGATGGATGAGACCCTGCTCCAGCAGAGTTTTTCATTTATTCCAGCTGTTTTCCATGGCTGCTTTAATGCAAACTGTTGTGCTGGTTTCCAGTTGCTTTATATCACACAGGTGACATGAATCAGGTGGAGAACCCAGTCTAAACTTCAGCCAGCACAAGAATTCACAAAAGACATGGAAACTCCTGGTTAAATTCAGAATAAAATGCTGCAAGCTGTGCTCTGTGACACTCTGAAAAGCTCACAAAGATGTTTCTGGTGAGTACCTGTAAGCCGAGACAACCTCAAGATTTTCACATAGAAATCCTGCTCTGTGAGGAATTCACGCCCCGTAGTTCTGTGGATTAATTTTCCCTTGGCCTTTTTTGAAACCCTAATCAAAGGATTAGCCAGGAGCTGGGTGTCAGCCACAAGGAGCCTCAGGTTGGGAAATGGGGACACTGGTTAAAACATCACTTGCAATTTGGTGAGAATCCGAACTCTTCCAACCATCACAAAAGCCAGAAGGACTGGCAGACTCATGCCTAGGACTGAGAGAAAAGTCAGGTTTGCATTGCCCTAGACAGACACCTGCTCCCCTTTGAACAAGGCAGGGGAACCTGCATGAGAAGGGGAGAGGTGCAGGAGCTCTCCAGGGGCTGGGTTGAGCAGCTCCAGCAGCACAGCTCCACCTGCACCCCAAACCTGCCCCCTCCCCACGTACCACAACCCAAGGCCAGACAGGTTTACACCAGAATAAGGCCATACATATGAAAAGATGCAACATGCACCTGAAAGGTTGCAGCTGGGAGTTTTACAGCTTACAGATGATAGGAAGTAGCAATGAACTCAGAAAAATTCAGGTGTAGCTAAAGACCGCAGAGTCTTGGAAAGAGAGAAGCTACATGTGACAGCCTTTCCCCAGGCAGGAACACAGACCATTAAATGTAATGCTTCACATTATGCTTCCAAATACCCACTTAATTTTGATTCAACAAGGCACTTGTGCTAATAAAAATTAAAACCAGCAGGTTCTGTTGAATGTTGAGTGTCTAATGGATGTGTGAAAGAGCAGCATGTGCAGGTATATCTAAAATTATATCTAAAATATCTATGAATACTAAACCTGACTGCTTTCCAAGTCTGGGGAAATCGGGGGAGCACTGCAACCACCTGGATGCCAGCCCTTGGCAGGGTGCTGTGCAAGTGCCCACCCAGCCTCTCATCTCACCAAGGGTCCTCAGGATTGTGGGGGTACATTGCACCAGGTATCTCCCATTCCCACCTCTCTAACCTCCGGTGGAGTGTGGATTCTCCAAGAGCAAATATTGCCAAAAGTTTACCTCTTGCCACTGCATGCCAGAACCAAAAGCAGCTGCTGATGATACATTTCCACCAGTTTTGCACAAGTATGCATGTCTGTGCATCCATACTGCTGCAAGAGAGTTGAGTGTGTGCTCAGGGAGGTGAGAGGGAAGAGATTGTCTCCGTGAACATCGGATACAGCAGGTCCATTTAATGACTAAACACACATGACTGTTTGCTTATAAAACACAGTGTCACATAAATCTGCTAGGAGCTAATTGCCTATTATAGCTCATGATGCTGCTGGAGTCAGCTACTGAATTATAAAGGGTCCTTTAGAAAGGAGGGAAAGCCAGTGGAGTTCTGCTCGCCCACCTCCACCACAGTTTCCAAACATTTTGTTTTCCAGTTCTTGCAAGGCAAATGCTTATCCCCTCCTCTAAGGGATGGGGCCCCTCTGCCAAGATCACTTGAGTGAGAACACTGGGGATAAACTGAAACACAAGGAGGAAGAGGAGTTTCTCTGACTCTTATTTGAAATTATTATTATTAATAACAAAATTTTCTCTGTTGTCTCAAGCCTCTTGTCCAGCCTCAGAAATCATGGCACCTATCTCTCAACTGTCTCTGCAGCCAGCCTGCAGCTGGGTGGTATTTGCCACCACCTTGATGGCAGCAGTCACCTCCCATGGCCTGGCTACAGTAGCAACGAGCAGGGAATGGCAGGGAAAAGATCCACATGCTGCACAGCAAGGACAGGCAAGGGAGCAGTGGAGCACAGAGTGACACCTGGGTTTGGAGGAAAACAGGAAGCAATGAGTGATGCACCCTCTGTCTCTGAGCTCTTCTAACTTAACCCTGATTTTAACTCCACAGCTACAAGGTTTACAGGTCACCTGGGCTGTCTGATCCAGATCTGAACACACTTGAGCATCTTCCCGCTGATTCCAGGCATAACTCTATGGCTCTAGCCCAGGACCCCATGTAGTCCATTCCTACCTCCCACTCACATCCCCTGACTTCCCTGCACAGCTTCACTGATGCAGAGGTGTCAGCTGAGGCTGAAGCTGCAGAGATGGTGCCCCAAGATCCCCCATGCTCCTGGGGTCTGCTGGGCTGCAGACTGGAGGCATTCTGGGTGCAGGAGCAGCAGAGCACAGTGCCTCGTATCAGGAAGGAACAGGATCTGTTTACACAGTGGTTTGTATGGGAAATGCATTATATTATTGAAAAAAAAAAACCTTAGCAAAACACTTACCTTCATCGGATGCCAAGAGTTTAATCCTACCCAAATGGCACCACATTCCATCAAGAAATTATCCTCTATAAATCACTGGGGCAGGAGCAGGCCACTTCCCTCACATTTCAGGGTGAGTGATTCACTGCAGTAAGGACCCTGTATGGATCAGCCGTCATGCCCACAAGGGGAAGGAAGGGGATCTCCACTGAAATGTTATGGAGAAGACTTATTGCTGGGATAACTCCACCATGTGGGCTGGTGGCACAACAGTGGGGACTGCTGGAGCTCTCCAAACCTCATCATTTGTATGGTCATGCATGTGGTTGCTCAAAGACCTGGGAGCAGATCCATGATTAAGTCGGCTATTTGGCTGGAAAAGCAGATGTCTGGAGCTGCACCACCACACTCAGCCTCAGGTGGGAGCTTCCACAGGGCAGGGGCTGAGTGTGTTGGACCTCTGGGCTCCTCAGGTACTGAGAAGCCTCTGAGGAGGGATTGAAGCCGGGAGGGAAGAATTATCCAGAGTCAAAAACAACTTGGCACATGACCTCCAAAATAGAAGCACCAGATCGAGACCTACATCCCTCCTTTGGGGAAGAGGAAGATTCAATGAAGCAGAAGAATGCAACAAATCCTGTTTTCATCCACACACCTGGCAGCAGGGAGCCAGATCATGCTCTTATCAGCACAAGTTCTTGCCTCCCAGGACAAAAGCATGTTTATGCTCTTTGAAACCCCTCCACAGTCCTTCTCAGCAGTGCTGTTCTCCCCAGACCTGAGCCAGTTCCTAACTCACAGCTTCATTACAATAAACCACACAAATGTTGATTATATATTGAGACTGGAAGTTGGAGTACTGCTGGGAAGAAAACCACGGTGCCTTCCCCCTTGCTAACATGAACCTGCACAATAAGAAACAGATCAGTTGTGAGGAGTGATGAAGTGGATCATCTCTTCATCTCTCAGCTACACTAAATAATTTACAGGGCCATTTTGGGACTGACATGCAAAGCAGCTTAACAATGATTTAACAAAGAAGTATGAGATTCCATCTTTTCATGGTTTCCAGGTGTTGAGATCAATTTACTTCACAGCAATTTTAATTTCTGGGCCTTTCTTTTCCCTCCTCCCCACAAAACCAGCAGCTGCCAACTATGCTGGCATCTACAGCAGCTAGGAAACGAATTTCCCTGTGAAGCAAATTCTTCCAGGATGAATTGAATGAATGCAGAGCTCATAATTGCACATTACTGAAAACATTTCTGATAAAAATTGGGGAGATATTTTTATCCACATCTCCAGTTGAAAATTGCTGGGAAAGATGCTTCTGAAAAGCCATCATCTCCAAGCATGTAATTATCAGATCCTTGAACAAAAACACACGGTCAAAGGAAAAAAAAAATACTTCCATTGAAATAAAAAAATCGGGGGTGGCAATTGTTAGGAATGGAGGGAGAGAAATTCTTCATCCTGTGTGATTTTGTACATTTCAAGTTTTACTAGACTGATTTTTAAATCCACAGATTAATAAACTTGTCAGCTAAGAACATCAAGCTCGGTCTCTTTTTGTTGTTGTTGTTATGAACAGAATAATAAAAATAATATAAGAAAAAAATCAGAAGCAGACTGGCAGTCAGACTGTCACAGACCCAGAATTTCCTGACGCCCACACAAGCACATTTGTCTTGAAACTGAATTCTGCCACCTTGAATAGACAGGCATACAATGACCTGGGGGCCCCATCCTATCAAGGCTTAAGACCATGCCTTCCCTGATGGGATTACTCACATGCTAAAAATTATGCAGTAGCTGAACCGACAGCTGAAAAGATCCTCAAATGTTCTTATGTCTGCTACCATTCCATTTTCAATTGATGAATATTGCTAAATATTTATTTTTGCTCTACTTTTTCTTCTCCAGTTCTGCATTAGCACTTCTTTCTGATTATTATTACTTGTTAGATTTAATTGTTTCTTTTATTTGCAACACCTATACATGCCTACACACAAAAGCAGAGGTACCCTTCCCTCCAAGTTGCCCAATACCTTTTTCTGACCTTCTCGGTAAAATTGCCTGATTTCCATCCTTGAGTTAGATGGATAATATCACAAGTAGGAAACATTGGCATCTGCACCATCAATTTTAACAGTCCATTTTCAAAAGAAATCAATCCTACATGCCTTAACATACACAAACACTTTGGCAGTGCAGTTACCCTTGGCTTCAATGGATTAATAAAACAGAACAAACATTATAAAGAAAAATTATCCTGGACATAAAGCCAAAAGCAAGACTTAACACACCACATGAAACTCAGTCCCCTTCTATGGGTCACTCTAACCCAGAGTGAACCACTTCCAGTGGCAATGAGATTTTCCTAAGCAGGGTGGCAGGGACGTTAATGCCTGGGCTGGAAACTGGACTCCAACATTTAACACTGGAGAGAAAACCTCTGTAGCAATTGTTCAATTGACACTGTGGACCAACATTTGTATCAAATCTCCCTGGCCTTTGCACTGTAAAACATCCTTCTCTTAACAAATCTGTAGTAATAAGATGTGTTTGAATACAAGCTTTTGAGAGGAAAACTCAGTAACTACCACACTGGAGGAGAAAAACTGAATTTAAAAAAAAATTGGTTCTGTAGGCCATGAAAAGCTGTAGGACATTACTTTCATCTGTTTTCTTCTATAAAAGTGCAATTTCAGTGGAATGGGTCATCTCTAGAAAAGAGCAAGAATTCATTTTGCACAGATCAGCTCATTTATACTTCAAAGTTTAGTCAACAAAATTTTAGAGACTTGGTCACCAAAGTCCTAAAGCCATCAGGAGGTATCTGTAAGAACCTAAGGAGGAGGGGTAAGACATCACAAGGCTGAAGAATAAAGTGCAATGTTCACCTTAAAAAACCAAACCAAAACAACATGCTACCAGAGTGGGGGCGAGAGAATGACAAATCCATCACCCTCTCTTTCAGTTCCTGGAGCTGACTATCTGTGTGTGAGCTGTTAACATCAAATGAGGAGGACTAACTGCAAACCTGGATCTACCACAAATAAGTCATGCCCACTCAATTGCTTTCCATACGAGAGCAACATTTCTGGATAGACAGAAAATGCAAGTTGCTATATCTCAATTTTAGAAACGCTTCTGACACTGTTTCACGTGCTATTTTTGTGAGTATGTTTGGGAAGCAGGATACAGATGATTATGAAGTGTATGCAAAACTGATTAGAAAACCACACACTGAGAAAATTCATCAGTTGTTCACAATCAGGAGGGAAAGATGTATTAAATGAAGTTCTGTGGGGACCTTCCACCAGCCTGGTACAGCTCCAAGTTTCCACTAAATAACCTGGATGGTTGCAGAGAGCTTGATCTTATTAAGTTTACTGACAGCCACAAGGCATGAGGGACTGGAAGCAGGCTGGGAAGTAAATTTTGAACCCAGAATGACTCATACATGTTTTAAAAGACAGATGTACAATTTGGTAGAGGGGCATACAAGCTACCAGATCCAGGCAAGAACAATCTAATGAACGAAGGATGGGGAAAAACTATCGAAGTGACAGCAAGGACTCTTCAGATACTGTGGGCTGCAAACCAAATGTAAATCCACAGTGACATGTCATATGCAAGAAGAGCTAACACCCTGCTATAAGCAAGGTGGGCACAGTCTAAAAAATCTGTAAAATCATCCTTTCATTTTACTCAGCACTGGTAAAAGCCTTGGCTTGAATGCAGACCCCAGGCTTGGGTACCACAGCTCATCAACAACGATGTGGCCCAGCAGGTTGAACCAGTGCAGGCTGGATCTGCAAGACCACAACTTCTGAGGCTGAGGGGAGAGATGAGTTGTCTATGCTAAAAAGAAGAGGAGGACGAAAAAAAGTATTATTACTCTCTCCAGATATTCAGATGTGTGAGCACAGAGGGAAAGGAGTAATCTGTCATCTGTGTTAGGACAGAATGCAAAGGCACCAAAATTACAAATAAGCAAAGCTTTTCCTTATTTCAGAGTACTGAATTAATTTGAGCTGATGTGGTGTTCCCAGATTGGATATATTAAAATGCAATGTGGATGGATGATATCACAGGTATGGCCGATACTATCTCAAGGCAGAGGAATAGCACAAACTCTCTCTGCCCAGTTTTGGCTCAAGGAAATTAAGATCAATGATTCAGACCCAGAGATATTTGTCTTGGTACACACAACCCAGTCAGTTTTTCTCTTAATCTTTCATTAGGCTGCAACTGAGGCAAAGCTGACAAGTGACGTAAGCAGCCTGATGAGCAGGACTTATATTAAATAGCACTATTGTGATGAATTCTTCAATAAGAAAGATAAAATCTTTCTTCCTGAGATTTATCTATGAAGATTTCCTCCTGTCTTATTCTAGCTCCTCACATTAGTTTTCTATCCCTTTCAGGCATGTTTTTCTCTATTCTTCCCCCTGCTTATTCGGCAAGCAGAGAGAGAACAGGGGAGCTGATCCCTTGAAAACCCAGCGGGAAGGGGCAGAGATCTATTAACAGGTCTCTTGTTCTGGCCTTTCCTACTCTACAATAAAGGGTGCAGTTTGCCAGTCTGGAAAAAGCACAGGAAATACTGCTCTCCTTGGACTGCAGAGAGTCCATCTCATGTTAAAAGCATGGCTTCTAATGGCAACAAAAAAAAAAAAAACCACCTAAAAACAAGCAACAAATCCAACCAGAAAAGCACTGAATATCCACACTCACCTACTATCTTTATTCTTCCTTTGACATCTATGCAAATTGTATTTTTAAAAATCAAAAATAATTAAGTCACCCAAATGGATACATCTGAAAGACAAATAGTCTTCTGAAGTTGTCTATGTTGTCCTCAATAAACATTTGATGTGGGCTGATTTGGGATGGGATCTTCTCTGGTTCACTTGGAGCAGCATGGAGGAGATTCAGTGAGTTCTGTTCTTCTGCCCATTCCTGCAATGATCCTTGCAGTAAGGACTAACTGAATGTGAAGTTTGTTAGAACAAAACATAGAAGATGTTTCTGGACTTCAGAAAGGCCATAAATTATTTCAGTGAAGTCCTCCAACAGCAGGATTACAAAGGCTCTTGTGGAAACACAATCACCCTACTATCAGCAGAACCACTCACTTCAAACAGAAAATAAACACCACCTCCCATAAAATATCACTGCTACTTTGCATTTTCTGACCCTTCCATTCTGAAGGACACACAAAATCTCTCTATTATTAAAACATTCCATCAAAAAACTTCTGAAAACGACTGAAGGAAAGAAATCACTAACACCCTAATGGTGGTGGGCCCAAAAAGCACTTCTGAAATGTTTGAGTGCTTCTTTGAAACAATCAATTTGGTTTTGCCCATTCCACTTAAAATGCTAAAATGAGTGATAAGATTGTAATTCCCTTCATTGCTTCCATTCTGAATTTCCAGAAAGCATTCCCATGAAAGCCATGGGCTTGGTCCTCAAGAGCACCACAAGTGTAAGCTGTGAGGGTCTGACACCAGGGTTAAAAAGACTTCCTTACCCACCCAGTGACTGCAGCATTCCCTTGTACATGACACAACACTGGCTCAAGATTCTCAAGAAATGTTTGGGGCTGACATCAGGAAAATTTCTCATTTGATCATCCCAGCATCCAGACAACATTACCATTTGCAACAACACAGCCATCTTGAAGCACAGATGTCTCTGGTGACATGTTGGAAGAGCTTCACAAATAACTCCCTCTGTGGCTGGTGGCATCAAGAAGACCCCTCCAGCACATGCAGTTATCAACCACCTCTAAACCAGGATCCAGTCCCTGGCTCAGCCCCAAGAGCACTCTAAGATCCTGCCAAGTTGTCTTTTGATCTTTCCATGGAACAAGTGCATTCCTGCCCTGTTAAGTCACACACCCAGACTCTCTCAACCTATCAGGACTCATCAACGTGTCTCTGGGAGCTTCAAATGAAGCCCCCAAAATGCTTCTTTCTGTGCTGGTACAGTAGGTGGATAGTGCCTCCAGTCACCACCCATGGGATTAGGCAACACAGCCAGGATAAGACGCTTTCCACCTGGTTCATCTTACCCTCAGATTTAGGGAGAGAAAACAATTTTCTGAAGTTAGGTTCATGCTTTGGGGCATCTTGATGCCAAGGAGAGGACGAAGTCAGTCTCACTACATCACTTCAGGCAGCACAAAATGATTCAGAAACCATAAATTACCTCTGTACTTCCAACTCCAATGTCTTTGCTTCCAGAAGGGAAATGCTTGCATCAGAGCGGAAGACAAGCTCCATGCAGCACATTCAGCTGCAACAAGCAGAGCTACAGCATGCAACAAAGTACCTGAATATTGCACTCAGAAATCTAAGAGCCTGTCCCTCCTGGAAAGACTGGGACTGAGGCTGGAACTTGATGTCTGCCCTTTTGTAAAGGTGCCCTTCTACACTCATCTACCAACACTCTAGCAGAAATGAAACAGATTTTTTATACTCCACATTAATAGTGAACTGCTCACCCCAGGTATCTAAAACAGGGGTTAGGAGCTCATTGAAATAGCAGATTTCTAGCAGAACCTGAAATATTTATTAGACAAGGTACTAGTGGATTATACAGGAGGGGGGGCCATGGCAATGATCCCACCACATTCAGCAGAGTCTCTTCTCCCATCTTCCTTCCCCACCCCCTAATCCCCACTGCTGAATGCCCAGACCATTCACACACTGATTCTGAAAAATAAGGAGCTGCATTTAGATTTTGTTTTTTAAAAAGCCAGAACAGCTGTAAAGGCTCCACAGTATCTGAGGTGCCATAAGAACAGCCCCCGTGACTGCCAATCTTCCAGGTGGAGAAGGAGAAAGCAGCCTGTGCCTTCTCCAGTGGTCACAGGGAGAAATTCTTTACAGAGAAGCAAATTTATATTTCACAAATCAAAGCAATTAAGTTTGCATGCAACGGTCTGGATTTGTAAAACCACTTTGAAAGTGGCACATGAAACTGTCAATGATATTCAAGATGCTTAAATAAAATCAAATTAAACAAAAGTAAACTACTGGACAAGGGCAAAAAAAAAATACAGACAAGGTTCACTCACCAAAGTCTGACTGCAAATCCTTTTTCAGTCCACAAAGCATGTCTGCTGTTATCTATCAAATCATTCAACTAATTGCAAGAGCCGCTCCGTTCTCTGTCCCTGCCTGCGCTGGAATCCCTTCCCCGGCAGCCCCGGCTGCCTCCCACCGCCGAGCGCGGCTGCAGCGCACACGCGGCTCCCGCACCTCCCGGCAGCGAGATCGAACACAAATCGTCCGGGGCTCTCCAGTTTGCGAGGACTCAGAAATGTGGCAATCCTTTAGCAAGAAATATCTTTACACGGCTGTTTAACGTGCGGCTCGCCAGTCCTGTGTAGAAATAGGAAAATGAAGGGTATGGGGTTTTTTCTGTGAGGTCCTAAAAATCCCGTGCTAGTTCTCTCGGCTCCACTGGCCATCAGGCATTGCCAAGCAAAAGTTGGAAGCGCAGTGATTAACCGGAACAGCTGCTTGAAGGGGAGGCAGCCACTGAACCCTGACGCTCCGGCAGATGCAGCAAATGTCGAGCGAGCACTTCATTCCCGGCGGAATTCCACCCCGCGCCCCGCCGGCGGAGAGCGGGCATCATCCCACGGAGATGTGCTGGCCCTTTCCTGCCCGAGCCCCTCGGTGGCTTTCATGGGCATTTCAGGCGGGGGGTGGGGGAATAAAAGAAGGCATAGACGGGAGGAGGGCGGGCAGGCGGTGCTGCGGCGGAGGCAGCGCTGCCCCCGCGCCGCGCTCAGCGCCAGAACTTGGCCGGCAGCGGAGCCGCGCAGCAGCCCCCGAGTTGCAGCAGTAGCAGCAGCAGCAGCGGGGCTGAGCACGAGAGGAGGCTGCGACTGCAGTGTTGCCTGACACACTTTCCTCTCCCCCACCCCCTCTTGGCAAGTGCTTGCAGAGCCTCCAGCACCTTTCAAGGCAATGTCAAGCTGCTGTCAAAGCATTGCACTACCTCCCAAACACACACACACACGGTGCTCGTAAGGGAATATGAGGCTGCAGTCTTGTGTCCTCCCTACAGCGTTTGCTGAAAACTCGGTTTAACCCTTTCTTAGGAAGGGCTGAGGAATCGGGACGGCCTAAAGGCATGCAAGTCCTGTGTTGAGATTTTGGCGAGAGGAAGCTTTGGGAGCGGTGGTGGGACCCAGCTGGTCACGGGGAGTTTGGCCCTCCAGGACAAGGTGCTGCATGGCTGCCCTCGAAACTGCTGGCCCTTCACTGTGGGTGGGGAAAGAGCACTGGCCCAGGAAGAAATGCAGTACGCCAGTGTCTCCTTCCTTTCCTATTAAAATGGAAAAGTTGGCTGATTTGTGTTGAAGATCCAGAGCATGCAGGGTATGCCAATGCCTTGGCCATCAGGCTATATGGGTGTGCACAGGGTCAGACCCTGCCTCCAGCACTGTGCAGGACCCCTTCTCAGCAAAGCTGTGAGATGCAAACTGTGCCAACCAGCTCATGGCAGCATTCTCCATAGTCACCCTATTCCCTTGAGAACTACTGTCATCTATAACAGCAAGATTATACCCACAAACAGTGACGAGAGATCCAGACAAGCATGGACTAAGGCACAAAAGGCATCGACATTTTTGTATGAGGGTCTAGTCGTGGCTGAGACTGCTACTAGATTTGTCTGAAAGTAGCCAAGAGCTCACAGATTTAGAAGGAAGCTCATGGAGAGGCAGCAAGGTTAAGTCTTGTTTCCTTAGGAGAGAAATGAGGATAAATCAAGAGGAATTAAACACATCTGAATGTGCCAGCAGGAAATTTTTACAGACCTGGGGGCCCTAACTCTGTGTGGAGGAGGATAACTGGGCTTCAGCCTAATGCCAGAGATCTTGTTCAGATTGAAATGCAGCAGCATCTCTATTGTGGTTCAAACTCAGCTGTTTCATGAGAAGATAACTTATACAAAAAGCAATAAAATCACTAAGTAATAAAAAACTACTTACAAAAGAGATATTTTGGTCCATAATTTGTTTAAAATAAGTTGTTCAGTCTGACAATAGACTTAATTAGTAATTGAGGCAAAATTTATAATTAGAAATCTTTTCACATAGCTATTAATGCTTTTGCTGCAGAGAAATTTCATCTTAAAGGAAAAAATCATTACCAGTTGCACCACAAATACGAGAAGCTGGTAATTTGAGAATAGCCCATTGCTTTAGATGCCATGAAATGGATGTGTTTCAAAGAAAAATTTAAAATAATTATTTGTGTTTACACCACCATAAAATTCTTCCCAGGTTATCTGCTGCACGAATAAAGTGTGTGAGAGGACAGGTCTAATACACAGTTGAAGCTGCTTGTTTTTGTGGATGAGAACTGGCTGGAGCTGCCCCATTCCTCTGATGATGGAGAAGGAAGAGGCATTTGAGCATTTCAAGTCCAAAATTGCTGGTGGCATTCGTTGAGCTGCTTGGCAAGACACCAGTGCACCAGGAGCCTGGAGAGGATAAAGATGTTTACTCTATGGTTTCTGGCCAAAATCCACAAACACTTTCTTCATGTTTCAGGTGGCACTATATCAAAACCAGTTGAAGTGAACAGCTTGAGTTTCTAATGGGGAAGGGAAAGGACACACCACACACCCCAACAAAACAAGACGGACTAAAAACATATGGTATGGCATCAAAATTTACAGGTGTCATAAAAGAGCATGAGGCATCAATCTAAGCTATGGTGACAAACTCAAGGAATAGTATGTAGAGTTTTGATGTTCCAGGAACAGTCTATGCATTGTCCTGTACCTTCTTGACATAAACTTTAAGCTTGTGTGTTCAGAATTAGCAGCTTTCCAAAAATGCTCTGGCAGTATCAACTACACACAAGCCTCAGCTACAAATGTACGTTTTTTTTAATAAGTTAATTTTGTGGAGGTGGGATGTTAAAAAAGTCTTTTCACAGAAAAAAAAGAAAACAAAAAAATCTCGGTTCTGGGTTTTTTTTTTTTTTCGTGTATTCTGATCTCCTATTACAATTTCAGGAGAAAAGAGGGTTTAGGAAATGCTTTCTGGCACTCTCACTTCAGTATAACATACTCAAGGAGAAAAACAGCACAGGCTGAGGACAGTCCATGGCTGGAGAGCTTCTGGGTGATTCCTACTGGAAACATCCATTTATGCAGGCTTATGCCTCTCATCCATACAACCGAAGTGGAGATGCCAGTGAACAAGCATCCACTCTAGAAAAATGGGCATTTACTTTTCTCAGGAACAGGTTGCTCTTTGAGTGAAGTTCATTTGCTGTAAGTAAGGAGTATCTACCCTTACATGCACAGACATGTACTAGCACTTGGTTTAGCATTTCTTGTACCCAACACATCCTGTCCTGCTCGTGAACCTCATACATATTTCCCCAGAGCTGACCTACAAATCCTCCCATAACCTCGGTGAGAGTGATGCTGCAAACATTACATGGCCTAAATTGGTCGGCATGACATTGACAGAATACAATTTCATGCAAACAAGACAGGGAGGACAGCAGAGTGAAGATCACAGGCTATTCAGAATATCCATTATTTAGTCCAATGTTTGATGGTTATTTGTAACCATTACTTATTTAACCACATCCAAAAAGGTCCTTGTCAGAAGTCACAGTTCTGTGGAACACTCACACAGGATCCTGATATGAACCATTTAGCACTGAACGTGCTCTGAGCTGTGGAGAACATGGAGAGAATCTTACATCACTCCACATTAGGAAGTCTCAGGAGACTCTCTGAAGACAGCTGAATGAACATAATGAACAGTGAGCCACAAGAAGACGATGAGGAAAAACCCCCAACCACATGCACTTAGCGCAGAGAAACACCCGAAGTTCCAACCGCATATAAAATGATATTAATAGCAACAGAAATTGCTTTGGGTTAGGGAAGGTTCAGAAGAGACTGACAGAGATGCTTTCTACTTTTTTTTAGTTCAGATGTTAAATTAAGATTTTCCATTGCCATCTCCTTCTTCTCATCCTACTTCTTCCATTTAATAATACACGTCTGCACATCAGGGTCCCCCTGGGGCTGGAGACTCATCTTCCTGCTCATCCACCATCTCAAGGCTTGTTTCTGGCACAGCAGACCCAGTGCTTCCAGTTGTCTTACTGGGAAAGACAGTTTTTACTGAGAATTCTAAGCATCTCTGCACAAAATCAAGAAGTTTGGAGAGCCTGCACCCTTCTTTGATTGATTTTTGGTTGCAACAGACAGGGAGGAGGAGCAGAGACAAAAGACCCATCACTCTTGGTGGAAGAGACTTTACAGCTGATTACCCAGCTACCCACTGGCTGCACATTTGCTCCATTTCATCTGCTCCAATTTTACATAGTTGTGCTTATTTAGAAACCCCAGACAACTGTATATCAGCCTCAGGCCTCATCTCTGGTATAAGCAGATGCCCTGATTTTTACATACAACCCCAAATGCAATGCACTGTTATATCAATATATTTTTATGGCAAATGGAGAAGGGACTTGAAAAGAAAAAAAATCTTTAAGGGTATTTAAATAGCTTAATAATGGACCCAGAGGAAGAAGTCCTTGATTGTTCTTTTCTTTAAGTGCAAATTCCACCAGCCAGTCCTAAACATTAATTTATTACGGGTAATGAACACTGAAAGATAAATTGACCCATCCAGTAAGCAATTAGAACCCATGCTGCACGCACACATGCAGAGCACTGAGACAGAGTACTTCAAAGGTACTTCCAAGACCCCCATCCATTCCCTCTACCACCAGAGCACAAAAAGATGGCTCCTGCACATTTTTCTGGGTAATCAGAGTAGGGCACACCAGGGTTGGGTACCCCAGTGCTGATAAGAGAAACAGTGGAAGACAAATAGGCTGCAGTGAAGTACAAGGTCCTCTATTCCCCAGCCAGCTCTAATGATACAAAAGAGCTCATTCAGGGACCTCGTTAGCAAAGGTCATCCCAACAAAAGAGAATCTTGGCTTTACGATGATTTTTTAAGCCAAATGGAGATGAACTTGACAAGACACAGCAGTAAGCAATACAGCAGGAGGTTAGTGATACAACAACAGCCATCAGCCATGCCAGGGCAAGGTGGGAGTTTATGACCTGGTCCAAAAGGAGCAGAGTCTGGACATTGCATGCACAGGATCTGAAAGCAGGTTTGACACATTCGGGTAGACAGAGCATATTTCTCCCATTTATCTCTACTTCTATGGCTTTACAAACAGAACAACTGCTTTTTCTAGGCAAAATACACCCCCTCCCTTTGGATATTCTCCTAATTGGTTTTACGTTTCACCCCCCTCAAATCTTTCATAGCAATTTAGCTGGCTGGTATCCCACAGTCTTGTGACACTGGTAAAATCCTCAAGCATGTGTGTGATTGGAAGAATCATGCAGACATAGAAAGCAAGAGCAGAGCCGTACCACCGGAGAAAACAAAACACCTAATAGCTCCCATCTTCCCAGCTTTTAGTGATCCATGCACTAGAATGACAGCAATTTGTTGACAGCAAAAAAAAAAAAAAAATTGAGGACAAGTAAGCATCTAAGGTTTTCAGTCATGGGACTGATTTCCAGTTTTAAGGTCATTAAGCCACTCCAATCCACAGCAAGTGCATGGCAGCTGTACTTGGCACTTCAATATCTGCACCAGTGGCTGACCTGAAAGGGCCTGTTCGTGATGTCTCCTTTTCAGCAAAAATGCTGTTTCTTCTTTATATTTTATTCATGTCACCAAGAATGAAAATAGTGATGGGTCTGTTAGCAGCTGGCCAGCAGCCACCTTCCTTGCACTCTATGGGTGGGCAATTTAGGTGAAGCAAGCTCCAACACAATCAAAATACAGATGAGAGAAAACATATTCTGCTATAGACCTTTGGATATAGAGATAAATTGGGAAACTGGCACTGCAGCCCTACAAGAATAGGACACGTTAGACTCAATCAGCCCAAAGGACAGATGGGACCAGAGGTGTGTGTGGATGGGGCTGCAAAGCACATGAGCATCCCTCAACCTCTTATTATGTTATGTATTACAAGAGGTCAGGTCTTTGCACTAGTAGGGGCTGAAGACTTCTTCCTCTTGATCAAAAAGGACACAGTGCTTGAGCCCAAACGAGGACCCTTCTAGTAGCAGGGATGTGGCCATGCCACATCTCACCCCAAAAGACAGAAAGGCATGCAGGACAGGTTTTAGTCAGCATCCAACTCCACTCCTGCCTGTGGGAAGAAAAACCTCTGCATCTTCCCCTTAAAGGATTTATCTTGGCACTGGTCTCTGCAGAGGCAATGCTGCCAATGCAGATGGAAAAATAAGCAAGTGGGTCATCAGTCTTACCTGTTGTCACACAGTTTCTTTTCAATGAGTAGCAGTGTAACAATGCATTAACAATAAATGAAATGCCATGTTAACACTAATTTGCATAGTACAGAGCCACATTGCTCTGCTGCCTCTATTCTCTTTCTAAACTCTCCTGACCTGCATATGAAACGAGATGAAATTTAATTGCTGGGGCATTCAGTGGAATCACTGAATTCCTGCTTAATGAGGCTTCATTTGTACTCTGTTGCATCAGACACCTTCTCTCCAAGGTGCTGTATTAACTAGCTCAGATATAAAATATTTTCCAAGACACATTTTCATATGTGTTTCAACAAAGAAATGGCAGGAAAACGCTGACTGCAAAAGACGATATTAGTATCAGCAGTATGATAAGGCCAGTGAAATCCCAAGAGCACCAAGCCCTATTCCTCCACCAAAAAAAAAAGCTTTAATGGCTTTTATATATGCTCTAGCATGCTACTATGCAGCATCTATGCTGTGCAACTCTTCTAGAAGAGACAAGGCAAAGCTAGGTGAGACCTGGCCAAGGTCTGTATGGGAGACAGCCAAGAACCAGAAGCAATACCAATAATTTTGGTGGCTCAGAAAAAGCACAGCTCACATTGCACCCAGGAGTCAGAACTCTGGATGGTTTTGCATTCAGATATCTCAGTGAGCTCACCTCATTGAGAAGTCCTTGGCTGAGGAGCTGCCTCATGTGAGGCACGTCAGGCTGCATGGCCAAAGAGCTCCCTGGAAGGTCAACCTTCCTCCTCACTCTTAGCTCAGACAGAGCGCAGCCACTGCCAGCAGCACATGTAGGGATCATCAGAGTCACATGTAGGGACCAAAGCCACCAGAGCAGGCGACATTAACGCGTGGTAGCAGGGGACACAAGGCAGTGTAGACAGGGCTGGACGAGGCCACGGGCTGGTGTCAGCTCCAGCCCCCGGCTCTCCCCCACGCTGGGTCGGCAGCGCAGAGCAGCACCAGCGCCACACTCAGCGGTGGTAGCAGGAGCACGGCGGGAGCCGATCGCGGAAAGCGGACAGACAGACAGACAGACAGACAGACAGAGACGACCCAAAAGGCAGTGCCACGCCACAGGCAGCAGGGTTCCAGCGCGGGGTGACAGCAGGTCAGGCTCCCCTGCTGCATCAGTTCAGGAGCGCTGGCACACGCAGGCGCTCGGACAGCGCCGATGCAGCCGCAGGTGTTTCCTGCAGCCGGCTCGGCTCCCGCTCCAGCTTGTCGAGTTTTACCTGCCAAGCCGGGGCCAGGCAGAGCCACACACAGCTCCGGGTAACCCCCAAGTGCTGAGAGCAGTGATTTATGAAGTATTTTGGCTTCAGAACACGCGGAGCTCCCTGAGGGACTGCAGATTGCTTGTTAGTGCAGGTTTGCAGGGTGGGATCAGCCTCCCTGCTCCCACCCGGGCGCAGTCACAGCACGCTCCCCGCAGCCTGTAAAGGATTTTCCTTTCACTCGTGCCGTACACTAACCTATCAAATACTGCTTAGGCTCATCCCCAGCGTGGCTCCACACAACACCAGTGGATCCATGATAGCTGCAACAAGCCAAGAAACCAGCCAGAAAGTCAGTTTCCCGTTTGTATTGTAAGGGGAGAGAGTGGGGATCAGGGAATGGCATGAGGCACTCCTAATTACCCCAGGGTAGCTAATTATAAAGGACATAAATTGACAGAAATAAAGCCACATGGTCAATAATAGTATTTTTTTTTTTAAGCTGGAAATTTTAGCCCATTATCTTTCCAGCTGAAAAGCTTTAATTGAAAATGGCTAATCTTCCAGTGGGTTCAGGAAGGGTTTACAAGCTAATTGCTCTCTTTTCTTTAGGATTAACACTTTGTTCTGTGAATAGAGGTAGAGGGCAGCAGATGTGCAGCCTTTACTCTCTTTAATCCAAATACCCCACTGCCACAGATGCTCCCAATGCTGTGTGGTGGCATAATGGAATCTCTTTCTTGCACGTAAAGTGCTTGTTCTGAAATGAAATTACAGCTATCTATTAGGAAGGGAACAATAAATTTCTTCCACCACACATCCCCATCACGAAAGACACAGCATTGGGCTGTAAAAATCCCTGATGGAAGTAAATCTTGCAGGAGAGGGAGCATCTAACAGATGAATTTACTACTTTCCTTTTTAACTGGTAGTCAGTGTCATTTGGACACAGGCAGAAAAGTCATTATCCCACAGAAGTCAGAACATGATCCTACAAACCTCAGGGTGGCAGGGACCTGGCTGCTAAGCTCTAGGCTGGGAGAAGATTTAAAAGAGCCAGTTGGGAGAATAACTGCTTTCCATTTAACCAGAGAGAAATTAATTCTGCTAACCACAGTGACAGCTATGACCTATTGCTCTCACAGACTGTCCATAAAGCTAGTTGGGAATCTTGGACTAGATGGGATTTGTATTACATGAAAAAATGGGGTTGGCTTGATCCTGTGATCTCTCTGGGAGAGATATACTTAAAGGAGAAGAGGATCCCTAATAGCAAAGGCAGAGTGAAGCCTATTTTTCAGAAAGAGGGGAGGGGAAAAAATGTGCATACAAAGACATCTTAAATAAAAAAAAATGAGGTCGTGGCCATTCAGCTCTTGCTGCTGCAGGGCAAGGAAGACCAAGTCCTTCATCACATGAAATCTGCACTCTTGCTGCTCAGAAAACCACTTGCTTGCAAGATCCTGATTACCAGTCCCAAGGGGGTAACATACCTGTTAGCAAAACAACTTTTCCTATTCCCATGATCAGATCAGGGAAGGCTACACCATTAGGAGTAACAATGTGCCAGCCCACCCTGCCCAGACTGGAGATCAGAAAAGCAACAGAGTACTTGGGCCCAAAACGTATGGGGAAAAGGAGGAAGCATTCAGTGTTTGAATCAACAAGTCAACCTAATGTTTTGTATCATAATGTCTCAGCAGTGCCGTTCAGGAAGGCACTAGGGAAGGGATCCAGCTCCACCTGTATGAACTGTCATCAACAGGGCTTCCCCTAGAACAGCCAGGGAGAGGGAAATGTTTGCCTAGAGAGCAGGTCATCTCAAGTCACTAGAATTAAGTTCCTAACTTTAGCAATCTGTAAACTAAAGAGAAGATTCATCTCTTTTGACAGAACAGCAGATAAAGATCAGCAACTTCTTGCCCTATTCCTTCTCCCCCTAAAACCTAGAATTTTCTGCTGAATCACTATCAGAAAGAACATACTCAAACCCAGGAAAGAAGCAGTGCAAACAGTACCCATACAAGAGTGTCTCAGTCAAACCCATGCAAGCAGAAGACACAAGAGTCCAGGGAATGGGTAACAGACTCAGAAATTTCAAAAGCTCAGCTAGTTTTTAAAATCTGAATTTGTGTGAAGTACAGCTCAATATTGCCTTTTCAAACCCTTCCTGGAACAGTCACGAAGTTGCTATCCTAATTCAAGCCTTTCATCAGTTGGTGAATTGGAATATTTAGTGTTTAAATGAAGATGAATTGTTGCCAGTCACAGCATCATCCTGCATTCAGCAGTGATCTCGATCTTGCAAAGTATTTCCTCAACTAAGGGAGAAAATCCTCAGAGCCAGCAGATGACAGACATGCAAATCATGAGCAAATGACAGTATTAAAATCTAGATGGATGCTGAGATACTAAAGGCATGGGTTAGAAGGGGTATTTTCAAAACTCTCTTAACCCAGTGACCCAGTTTATGGGAAAGATGCCTTATCATTTGTACCTTTTGATTATACATGAGAAGAGGCAGCAAATGCACACTCTGCTACATCAGCAGCTGTTCACATACTGAAATGCAGTAATTACTTGTGCAAGAAGGCATTAAAAGTTAGAGATTTGTTCATTATTGCTTTCCAGGGTGTTGTTTCTGGTACTCAAAGGTACAAAATCCTGCAGAAACTGATTCTCTAGAGCTACACCTCCTACTCCAAGAGTGCATTTCTGTGCAAGAGCCACTGGGAACAATACTGAAAACCTTATTACTCCACAAAGATGAACACACATAATTCAAGCCAGGATCAACACTGGATAAATTACAGCCAAGAAAACCAAGTTTTAAAAAGCTGTATATTTGGCAAAAAGATGCTTTGACTGTCTTATTTTTTTCAAAGAAAAATGAAAAAAACCACAGAGAAAATTATTTTCCGAAAGCTGTAAGAAGTATTGCGTGAACCTAGTTTTGTAGTTTTGTGATCACCCACCTTCATATTAGCTGTCATCCCTGACATGCAGTTACAGACTTATTGCAGAACAGAACTAGCACTACAGAAGAGCTTCCTAGAAAAAGGTTTCCGTAATAGAAATATTCTGTCCAATTACTTACAGAGTGATCACTTATTCTCCAAAATATACCGTACTGTAAACCCCTTTTACTCAACTATTCATTAATTTCTAAGAAGCAGCAGAAGGCTTAGTAGGATGTGGAGATTTGAGTGAAAATGATGGGATTGTTTTCTTTATAGCTGAGAATTGATGCACATATGTCAGGAGACAGACAAGAGCAAAACAGGTCTTGATCAAAGCAGAGCAGTGAAGCCAGACAGACAGAGGCTCTGAACCAACAAGCAACACCTGAGGGGGAGGTCATAGTGGGGACATTAAAGCTTCCTTGCAAGATTTCAGGTACACCCTTGCAGTAACCACACACTCCTGGAGACCACTGCATGTAGATGGTACCCAGGTATGGCTGACTAACGATTACTTACATTTTATGTGGTGTTCCAAAGTAATTAAAACTGGATTCCTTTAGAAATAGCATTGCCTCAAGCCCATCAGGATGTTTTTTAGGCAGTAGTCGCACCATTACAAAGGGTATTTGTGATCTGAATTGCATCTACATTAAATACATTATTAAATATACAAAGCATCATGCAGCTGTAGTTATCCCCAGAATGACTCACTCCTGGTGTGCAGCGATTTAGCCAGAGGAGAAGGGTATTGGAGGAGGAAGGTGCAAATGTTCTTCACAGGTCATTACTGTAGCTGCCACATCAATCCTCTCTCCAAGCCACTTTCTCCCTTCTTTATGGAATCACTTGGGTTGGAAGGAATCTTTCTGGAAGCACTGCCATGAAGGAACTCCATGGACAAATAAAAATACTCCCCTTACTTGGGAAGCTTCCAACAACATATATATTTACACTTAGAACCACATGGGTGAGGGAGGGTGGGTGCCTGTGGCTGTACCTGCTGTCCACTGTGAAGAGGGACATGGGCACAGCCACTCCAGCAGCATCCACATCTGCTCATCCTCCCCAGGGCTGGCAGCCATGGCCTCGTGGCTGGTATTCTCCTCTCTGCAGAGGGCAACCCAAGTGCACCAGCCTCCTTCGCTCTAAGAAGGTATTTGGCAGGATTTGACGGTCGAGCATAATTCCAGATGAAACACGCCAGATTGAAGGATTTCTGCATAATTAGGGATATAATACTGTATTTAAGAATCGCCTAAATACTCACAGTTAACAGAGGGCAGCGTGCTCAGCGGAAACCCATCTCCCATCACCAGGGACTAAAGCTGGCACTAAGTGGATGCAGATCTTCACTTTCTTTAATACCTCAGCAGCCTAAATGCAGCAGCCAAAAAAATGTCCCTTCCAGAATGGGCCTAAGTGCACAGCAGATCTCCTGGACTGAATGCCCCAGCTTAGATAGCATTCCCAAAACAGCACAGTGGCTGTGCTGGTACCCAGGCTTTGGGAAAGTTTCTATAGCAACAGGAAACAAAGAAAATTTAGGTGTTTACATGGTGCAGCTGATTTACGCCATCACAGCTGTATTTAAGTCATTGAGGCGGAGGGAAAAGCCTGCAAAAAAAAGATGCAATTCCCCATCAGAGGAGCTTTTCCCTTTGTTTCATCCCCCCTACAGTTTTTAAGTCTCAGATTTTGTGTCAATGGGTCACTTTTCTGTTACCTCTTCCAAGGTCCATACCTGAGTAAATGCTTTCTTTATACTCCAGCTGTTGAAAGGCCATAGAATCCCAAATTTTCCAGCTTTCAGAAAGACCTAGTCCAGACAGTACTGCAAGGTACACTCTTCTTAAAGCACCAGGTGCAAATATATTGGTTGGTTACTGGGTAGTGTCATTTCATTTGGAGAACAGGACAGATATACATGCACATTTTCTAAGTACACATCCAGATTTTCTGCAAAGCTGCCAGGCAGCAGTAGACAGCACCATCATCAGCTCTTCCTCCACGGGCCACCCTGGTACATGGGGAGCTGCAGGGTGGGCAAATCTCTGCACTGAGACCAGGAGCACACTGAACAGCAGCTCTATGCCATGAGGTCATGGATTTAAAAAGGCTGGTGGGGACCTTCCCATGTGCTTCCTCGCCAGCCCACAGACACGTCCCTGCCATTAGCTCATCCTCACACCACTGCAGAGGACACAGCTTCCTGCCTAGCTGAAACTCCAGGACAGAAGTGTCACCTCAACAGGCTTATCTCAATGTTCAGAATAAATGCAAAGACTTCCTGCCACTCCAGTCCCATGCTGCAGCAGCCACTCTGCTGTTATTGATCCCTCTGTCCCTGGATTGCCAGCGTCTGCTTTTCCAGAGTGATGAGTGCACAAGAGTATGCTGCCCTCACACAACATACCACCACTATGGAAACACTGTCTGGGGTGAAATTTGAGGCTCTGCCATCACTGATGCTTGCAGCCCTGCAGGCTCCTGCCCCAGAAAATTGCCTGTCCCCTGTCCCTGAGCCCTGGGGTGACAGAGCAGATTTATGGGCTCAGAAATGTGATGCTCGTCTGTGTCACAGGATGGAGAAAATGGCAGCTGCAAAGTTCAATGTTCCATTGGGTCAGCTATGGCTCTTCCCAAGATGATGTTGATGCCCAGTTGCTGTCACAGCTCCTCTCCCTATGCTTTCACCTTCCTTGGACTTCAGCAAATTAGGAGTTTCACTTCAGTTTTGAAGTAGCAAAGTTTCAAAGCAAATGAGAGGTGACCATTCAGTGTTTTCTCTCACCTTTCTTACAGGTGAAGAGCTCCTAAAGGACAGTGTCACAAAGCCTTCCTCCTACTGCTACCTCACACCCCCTCCCTGAAAACACTTGCCGGAAGGCAGTTAAAACTTAAGAAAAAAAATTAAATGGTGAAGAGGACAGGCAAGAAAGGGGAAGCATGGGGATTGAGCAGACAGCAGATTAATAGCCTGGCATTTATGGCAGTTTAATAATAGAGCTGTCACAATAGGAGAGATTTACTAATTGCAGAGTCATTTGCCATGGATTCCCATCAAGCTGCCATTTAAATCGCTGTGCAGTTTTTAAGATGGCTTTTGAAACTGGGGAAGGGGGGGAGAAGAGACAAACCCACAGTATTTATGAAGCTAAAATTAGGAAAGCACTGTGTTTTCATAGAGATGACAAAGTCAATAAGGAAGCAAGGAAGGAGCCAGGTGTTACGAGTCCAAAGGAGGAAGGAAACAGGTATTTGTGCCTGAGCCCCACCATGCAATAAGCAGGACTTACATCTGGGGCCGAGGCTCTGACCTCAAACTAAGCCCAAAAAACTGGAGAGTTTTACATAGGTTTAACCAGTGACCTAATAATACCTCCAACATCTCCCCAGGCACTGAGCTATAGCTCCAACATGTCTTTTTGCAGAATTAGTCAGCACTGGGTTTAGGGGCAAAACATCATCTTACACCACAGATAGAAGAGTTGTAATCCCTTGGGTCTGTCAGCAGGAAGGATCAAGCTGGTGCTTCTTCTAATGACTTCAAAGTGAGCAGTAAGCTCCTAATTGATACATTCTCATCACACAGAGCCTCAACCTGAAGCATGCACAGCTATTTTTGTCGGGGTGACCTGGTGACAGCATGTTGCAGTGCTCTGCATGCCACCTCCACAACTTGGCTCTTCTCCATCAGGTCCCTGAGGCCACCAGTGCCAGGCCAGGGAGTGATTCACAGAGTTGTGAGTCCTACTAGACTCAGGAGACCAGGGTTATAAGAAAATTAAACAGGTTGAGAAGTTTTTCAAACTAAATCCTCAAGTAACAGTCGCTGCCTGATGAAAACACCTCATTCCAGTCAAACCTGATGTTCCTCAGCCTTGACCAGGAAGTTTCCAGTACAGCCTGGAGAGAATTAAAACCAACCCAAGTGCAAGCAAGTGACCTGGTGATTAAGGGAGCCACAGAATAGATGATGATTCTCAATCAGGAAATAGAGCCTGGAGCTTTATATACTAGATGGGCACTCTTACCTTTTGGGAAAGAAAAAGGGTTCTCAACACTATCAGGAGCAGTTCTGCATCCAGCATTCTTTTGCCCCACTCTCCCACCCTCCCCAGCATCACTCTCTGGACTCATTTCCCCCAGAATAAAAGGGGGCAGCTGTACTTTGCACCTTAGTCCTTTCACCTACAGAGGCACAATAAACCATCACCACGACCAGGATGCCAAGAGAACTTCAGGCCACTCAGGTGGGCTCCACTTGGTGCCACAGGAGAGGTGGGAGAGAAGCTTTTTGGGGGCCCAGGGCAGTGATGCCATCCCATCTCAACCAGCAGCCCAAGGGAGGCCATGCCTTCTCTGTCATACATGTTCCATAGCTCAGCTGAGAGGCTGGAAAAAAGAGTGTTTTATTCCTCTTTTCCCTTAGATAGATAGAGCACTCGCAAAAGTTCAGCCAGGACTTTGCAGATCATCAACAATTAGCAGCCTACAAGGGTGCATGGTTTGGGCTTTTGTGGCATTTCAATTCTGCTGTCATTTAATAACCACCCATGACTCAGGTTTTCCTTCCACATGCTGTGGCCCAGCACTCCTGATCTTTTTCATCCATTTGGACCCACTGGTACAGAAGATAAAAAGGTGTTAAACAAGACTGCTTTGCCATTGCATCTGCAACTAATCTGACACACCAAGAGCATGATTTGATCAGGTATTACATTTTGTCCTGGTCTTCAGACTGTTGTTCAAATACATTTGCAAAAACGATTAAGGCAACATAAAGCTGTTCCTATGCTTTCTCTGAGGACAGGACAAGGCAGCACCAGCCCCCATCCAGCTCCAGCATCCAACTCTTGCTGCAGCTGTTTCTAAATGGTTTTGGCCTACCAGGAACACATCTAGACACAGATGAGAAGTGTTACAAGGAGTTTTCTTCTCAGAGGCACAATCAATCTCCATTTCACATTTAGGAGTGATAAGATAGCTGAAGCATAATTGATTTTATTTTATGGGATGCTATACAATGAGCATCCTTAAACAGAATTCAGTTATAATGAACATACAGTACAAGATGAGTCTTCACTGAGGCAAATGTCATTGCCTAGGGACAAGTTCAGATCTAAGCAAAATCAGATTCATTACTCTGCATCTTAGATAAGGCTCTTCAGTTATGTTAAGTCAAATGTACCAATGTTTATGTTCCCTATGCATTCCCATCAACATGAGGACAATGCTTACCACCAGCTCCCGTGCTAATTGAATGTCTCCCACTGTGCCTGTTTCACTTTAGAAAGTCCTTTTCCTTCTGTGTCTTCCTGTCAACTCATCTGTGGTACTTGGGAAATCCCTCCTCAGGCTTTGCAGTGAAATTTGGATCAATAGGAAAAGTTAGGGTCACTTCTCTTTGTTTCTACACAGCATCCTGAAGAGCCACCACAGTGCCCAGGTTTTGAGATCCTTCTCACACTGCTCCAGTTTGGAGGCCACAGCTCGCAGCCCCACCACCAGTCTTTCCTACATCACCATAGCCACCCACCTGCTTTGGAAGGGAGCATTTGCTTGTTTAGACAGGTGCAGCCCACCGCCCTTGGCCCCAGGAGCTGGCTCTGCTCCAGGAGCTATGGAGGCCCATCTTCCCGCCCCCACCAACACAGCCCACCCTGAGCACTGCTTTGTCTGCCACCAGATACCACCTCTCTGTGGATTACATGCTCAAGGAGTTAAGTCACCCAGCCAGCAAGCTGGAGAGTAAACACAATCAACCAGTGAAAGAAGTTGGTTTTTTTTTTCCTGTGAAAATGCTGGGCTCAGGTAGGGACAAAAGAGAATTTAAAAAGTGTTTGAACTAAATGAGAGTGGTGGGGATGTAAATTTGGAAACTCCCATTTAAAGCAACTCCCAAGACTGATGAGGCAAAAATTAAGAGGAAAATATGAAGACTAAGAAGAAAATTATAGACAATTACTAAGTGGAAACACACAAAAACTGAGAGGTTTTTGCAGTTTGCTTCTTCTTTAATGTTAGTTTTTTGCCCCTATTCCCTCTTCAACCCATCTGCCAAGTCTGAGCTTCAGGCTTACTTTCCTTGTGCATGGAGCAGGGGAATGAGGGAAGCAAAAAGAAGAGGTTACTGTGTAGTCTGTAGAGCCTAAGATGCTCCAGCAACACTCTACTGAGTTCAGCCATCACATATTAATACAAGCTGTGTCTGATCAGAAACTGAGTAATTAGAAGAGCCTGGAAGGTTAATGGCATGCACCACCTACCATCACCTCATTAGAGGAGAATCTGTAATCCAGACACCAGTATTGCACCTGATTAGTGCAGACTCACAGAGTGATGGATGGCAGAGCTAACTCTGAATCCTGACAAAGCTGCACACGGGAGCTGCTCCCCAGCCACAGAAGAGATTGCAGCATGACTTGGATGATGGCATGGCTCTGCCTTCAGTCTTACAACTCCATTTTTTCTTTCCAGGAAATAATTGGAGGAGAGGGTCAAAATGTTCCCATACCCCACAAGATATTCCACAGAATGTAGAGTTCATCATAACCTTACTGCTGGACTTCATGGCATCAATGAAACTCAGAAAACTTGAGTGAAGACTGTATGGAGTCTTATCTAAAAACCCCACAGGTCGCACTTGTATTGATTGCCACACTTCAAACTGTTCAGTAGAGTTGTGCCACGGATTTCTATTTTGACACAAACCAGCCTAAATAACACACATTAAAGATTTCCTCCTGATAATTCCTTATCCAGAACATCAAGCACAACACAAAGCAAAAACCCTCCCCAGTCCAGCAAGTAAGTACACTACAGTTCAGCTACATTTCAGAAGGATAACACTGCTTCCAAACAGTTCACCATGTTCAAAGATTGTCCAGTTAGGTAGAATTTTTTTAAAAAACGTGAAAAAAGTGAAGGAAAACCTCCAACCCCACTAAGCCTGATAGGTTATCACTGGTTGTTTCCCACTAAGTTAGTCCACTGCTGAAATGAAAAACTGAGAAACCTGTGTTTCCTTGGCATGGAGGCTAAAACAGCCAAGAGGAAAAGCTGTTGACAAGGAAAGGGTTTTGGATTGCACCTTGCAGCTGGGAGGAGAGCTGAAGTAAAGCAATCCAGCCCTGCCAGTTGTTTCTCTGCCATGCAGCTCCAAAAATCCTCCAAGTTTAAAGAAAAAAAGAAAAATCCCTTGAGGAAGAGAAGCTTCCAAGCTACAGAAGGGCAAAGGCAGCATGACTCAGCCACCAGTCTCCCAAGGACAAGATGTTTCTACTGTGCTTCAGCCGGCTTGTTTAGAACTTTGATCTAATTGGACTCTTAGCGTGGGAAGCAGGGACTATCTTCCACCACGGTGCTGCACAGCCCTGGGACCTCTGGCTGACCACACCTTTCCCTGAGGCAGGGTGAAAACCAATTGAAGTGAGCAGCACTCTTTCCTTCGTCCTGGGGATGGTCTACAAGTCCTCTCACCTTGAGGCTGAGGGCAGCAGACAGCTTGTATGGCATATCTTACCTCCACACACCCTTCTGAAGAAGCACTTGGGAGCCTGGGTGCCAATCCATGTGACAGACATCTGTACTCGTGGACTGAGAGTGATGGCAGTGCAGGCAGGGAAGGATGACCTGCAGGTTTTCTTCAGCCAGACAATATGCTCTGAGACATCACAGAGCCTTAGGATATTTCAAATTTTCAGTTTCAAATTACTTCATGTCTCTGATGAACTTGCTCCAGCATTCAGGCTTTGTTTGCAGTCAGCACGGGCTTTGTCTCCAGTCTAGGATCAGGGACCTCGGTGTCTTTTGTATGGGCACTCATGTTTTAGATCTGCTTTTGATCAGATGAAGTTAGAACAAAAGTTTCTCCCATCCCAGGATACTCTACAGGGAGCCAGAGCACCTCAGAGGGAGTCAAGAGACTCAATCTCAGCAAGAAGGACTTCAAAAAGTACCTGCACTGTGTTACACTTCAGTCTCTAGGCAGGATCCCAGAGGCAGTGGATGAACTTATCCAAGTCACTGTTTTCAATTGGAACTGAAAGAGATGCTACAAGATTTTCTCCTCCCAACACTCTAAATCTAGAATTTCTTTAAAAGCCTTAAACTCTGCATTTCTGCATTACCTGAAAGTGCAAAGAGCAGCCACTAACAGGTGACCAGGAGGCAGTCTCCCACCATGGTCATTCCAGCTCCTTCCAGGCAATGTCACAAAAGATAGGCTCAAAATGTGCCCATATTATTAGCCTGCTAAGTATCTGCTCAGAAAACGTGTTCATTAGCAATGGCACCTCTACTATTTTAACTGCAAACAGGACCTGTGATCTATATTTATGCTATTTGCAGAGTTCAGAGCAGGCAATGCTACTGAACCTGCCTCCATGCATTATTACCAGCACTGCTTCAAGCCACAGCGCAGCTGCTAATTAGCAATCAATATATGTTTCCAATTCTAAAATCAATAGTAATATGAAGCTTTTATTAATGTCATAGAGACACCATCCACAAGTGTAGCACAGGTACTGCTGACCTTTCAAAGCAAGTCGAGAAGGGTCACAAGAGATATTCCTGTCTCATTTATACATTCCATCAGGTAACTCTGGTGCTGAAGGGCACAGTCAGAGGATGGAGTCACATTTGTGCCGACAGCCCAGCGATGTCGCTGCCCAGGGCAAGGCCAGCCCCGCTGTCCCGTGCTGGGGCCATGAGCTGGAGGAGCTCCGGAGCCACGAGCCAACTCTGCCCTCTTGCGATTACAGCCAGGCTTCCAACCTCTCCCCCCTCCCCGTACATCAGCGGGGAAGAGCGCTCCTCTCCAGAAAATCACCTAATTCGGACAATTAAAATTATCATTAAATTTATCATTTATTCATTGGATTTTCCGAGAGATACAAGCTGCTGCATGGCGGTAGGATTTAGCAGATTCCTCAACAGAGCAGGAGGCACGCAGGGCAATTCCTCCTCCTGTGTGGGAGCAGCCCAGTGCTCAGGTTTGCTCCCTTGCAAGAGAGATTTAGCCCCGTGTTTGGTGTCTGCCTTTGCCTCAGGCTGCAGCACTGCAGACACAGACAGGGCTGCCTGTAGGAGCACGCTGGACATGCAAGCAAGCCTCTGACATCCTGAGTATATATACAGGTTCTTCAGCTCGACTAATCTTTAAAAAAGGCTGGAGAAACCTGTCCCTACCATCATGTCCTCATCCTTCCTTACCGCTCACCAAAGCCAAGCCAGCTCCGCAATGAATTCATGGATGTTCCATCCCAAGGTAAGGGCTGGCTGGAAAATAAAAACAGGAAAGCCATTCATCTCATCACCTGTAAGATCTCATTTTCCCTTCCAAAAAAAGAAACATCAGTCGTTTCAGAGGCTGCTACACCAGGGCTGAGCCTAAGGCTGCAAGGTAAAGCAGCGCTGTGCTCCAACCCCGCCTGCAATGCGTGGAGCTCCACGAGAGAGCAGCATGTCCCTTCAGCTGGACTCCACAAATCCTTTTAAAATGGCTAACGGAGAACTGCAGGAGGACAACGGGGACAGAAAGCCATGCAGGTTAATATTTTTATTCTTTCACACATGTATATACAGGGTCACAACAAGACCCTTTTCTTTCTGCAAGAAAAGTGCTGCTGTGATGCACGATTGACTTTTTTTTCTCGCTTTGTTGCCTGTATAAGCCGACCTACCATAGTCAATAATTGCTAGACTGTTTAAAAAAAATTATTAAAAAAGCCCAAACAACAAAAAACAAAAACCACCCCAAAACCAAACAAAAACACCAGATGTCAGGGAGAATTCGGCTTCAGAACAGATTTCAACCCATTTACACCAGGCTCTTCAGGAATTACAAGTCAGGTATTGCAGCCAGGAGGACCTGACTTGGCCATCACAGTAACTTGTTGATAATACAATCAAGTCCAACAGAAGCACAGGATACCCTTTATCTTCTCCTTCCCCAGCATTTTGACAGAAATGAGATTCTGACATTTGCCTTTGCTGCTCCCCTCCTGTAAACTCAGCAAGACACAAAATTCATGTGCTAACTTGAATTAAGCCTCACAAAGAGTAAAGAAGGAAAAAAAATAATATATGTCAGCCCCTGAAGCCAAGATTTTTGAAGGCACAGAGCAGCCAACTAGAAGGTGATGGGAAGTGGGTTAAGACAGCTCACACGAGAGCTTTTTGCACCATGGTATTGAAAATGTGAGGAGTAAGATTACACACTGTTATTTCCACTGAGTTATGCATCCAGGACAGCTCAATCAGATCTCTACCAGATCAGCACCCATTCATTTTGTGGTGGTGGACATACAAAAGGCCCTCAGGCAGCTGCAGCAGCAAAGCTTTACAGACCAGTAGGAAACAGTGGAGTGGGAACTGCATAATGCCACAGTGGGGGAAGAGAACAACACAGCACAAAGCAGGAGCAACACAGGTTATTTATTGTTAAGATAATACTATCAAGAATATTTGCTTGGGATATGTTAGAAAATGAACAGTGATACTTTATAAAAGATTTTGTGACTCTGGTTGAGCATGAATGTGGAATATAGCAGAAAACTACAACGTGTCTGTCTAGGAGCTTGAGGATAAAACACAAAATCCCCACCATCAGTTGCTGCACCACCAAAGGAATGTGGGAGAAACTGGCGATACATTTAAATGCTATCAAAATATTTATACACATATATGTATTCCTACATATGTCTCTCCACAGAAGCTTGTTACATATGTCCCTGTCACATTATGTCAGCATTGCATGTCAGACAAAATGACAAGGAAGGATTTGAGCAAGGGTTTGAAAGTTTTGTCAGGGATGACGATAATGAGATATGCCCTCATCAGTGGGCAATCAATGAGGGAAAAGAAAGGAAATAGCAATATCTCAAGGAAAAAAAAAAACACTAATAAATATCAGCACTTGCCTTTCACAATGTTGTTTCAGAAAGTGTCAAAAAAAACCAACCCCAAGGAAATCAACTGCTACAGGAATTACACTTTAGAGCAGAAAATTATTTCCAGCTAGGATGTTTCCCAGGGCTAACTTGTAGAAAAACCACTCTAAGGCTTCACAGTCCCACATTGTTGGGGCCTGGCCCAGAGTCCTGCTAGGGGTGTCCATAGAGAAGTGTAGATATTCTCTGAGAAAAGCATTTTGGTCACTGCCCAAACACCTTTTGTCAGCTTCTGTGTTCTGATAGCTAACACACAGATGTTCAGTCTGCTTGGTTGGTTTTTCCTGTGTTCACTAAGCACACCCAGTTGTGTAAGGCCTCCCCCCACATTTCCCCATTCTCAGATACATTGGGCATAGATGGAGCAAGAACTCAGAGTGACAGATGATGACTTGCTAGCTGCCCCAGCCCCTGAAGACACACACACACAGGGTAGAGCTGCTCCATGAATTAGCACTGAATCTCAGATCTGTCAAACTCAATGAATGCTGATTGATATAACCTTTTAATTAATTGATTTTTTCAGGAAAAGAAAGGAAAATAATAACACTGCCCAAACTACTGTAATGGTTGATGTGGACTGGAAGGTCAGCTTCCCCTGTCCTTTCACTCTCAAAGCCAGCCTCTTATAAAGCCTTTCATCTACATTTTCTGATTTCAACCACATAAGTTTAAAAAAATCCTGTAAACTCAACTGTGCCATCTCATTCCATCAAAACCTCCCTCCCACAGCAACCAGTTGAAAGGTTGGTTGATGCTCACAGGAGAGTCTTACAGATCAAAGCACACCAAGCCCGCTTAGACATGCCTGCTGTCCAAAAGGCTTCTCTGGATATCTCCTGATTAGCTCCAAGTCTAGCACAGGTCAACAGCAGATGAAAGGAAGGCATTTAGCAAGCACCCAACTGCTGCAAGTCTGCACTCCCCAGCTTTTTACCCAGTCCTGTACTTGCAGCTGCCTTGCTCTAAGCCCCCTTACTTGCATCCCAGAAATCTGGATGTCAGCAGGTTAAGGGCAACAGTGTTGTCTTCAGTTGGGACTCACCCATGCTGGACATCCTACATCTTGCTTCCTATGACACACAAGCTCAGCTAGTTCCTCATCATTGAGGCTATAATTTTTTATTTATTATCAGGATTATTTATTATTACTAAAACAGTGGTTAACATTCCCAGGATTCCTGTTGGTCACCCTGCAGCCACTGAACATGAACACACACACACATCAGCATCAGCTCCCAACACTGAGCAGACAAGTTGCTCTTGGTAGCTGTGTCACTTCCCTTCCAGGGGACAGGAATGAAAACCACAGCAGTGCAATAGCTTAACCCCAGTCAGTCCAGAGCCAGCATTAGACATCAGCAGAGACAAGCCAGCAGAGACATCATGATCACAGCATCTTACCAGATTTTTGTTTCCCTACTAACAACAGACTAATGGAAAATCCCAAAATTATTTAAGGATTCTCCTTACCTACGTACTCTAACTCTGATATCCAAGTAGAAATAGGGGGCACAAAAATCCATCAAGGAATCCCTTTATGACTTGAAAATACAAGAACTGCAATTCAAAGCAAATTCTGTTCCTGCAGAGGCCCGCAATCAGAGACCTCAATGAGAACCATGCACACACTCTGCACTATCTGTAGGTGCTCCATGGAGGGACATGTTTCCCTCATTAGGGAGATCACAGTCTCCCACAGGCTTTGGGATCCTCCAGAGCACATTCCTCTGGAGCATCGCTCTCTTGGATGGCAGCAGCACATCACGCTTAAACCCCTGTAATGCAAAGATGGGGTCTAAAAGCCTGAAGATTTCTGACCTGCCCAGGCAATTTATATATGGAGTTGAACTACTGAGTGACACGGGTGCCAGAAAGTCAACTCACTTACAGCCCTGCAGCTCCACCACAAAGAATAAACCACAGACACTGAGGCAGCAAGCACTGCTGGCAGGGCATGGGAGGTTTGCTATGAAAGCACACAAAGGTATATTGATCTTCTACAACAGTGTTATTTAGGAGGAGATCTTGGGAGATCTAATGTCCATAGGAAGGCAGTAAGTTGTAATTAGCTAGATAACAGAAAGCAGTATGTAGTAATTAGCTGAATAACGTGCTCATACACATAGCTTGGGAACAAAAAAGCAAAGGATGAAGTAATTGACAGAAAATGTGGGGAGGGAAAAAAGTTTTTTAAAATATGTCATTGCACTTTGGCCAGATGCCTCAGGAAATAAAATTAATTCCTACAGAATTGGAAAGAAGTAAAAAGTTTGCTGTCTTTAGGGGATCCAGATTTGGATGAACTGGGTTACTAAATGCGATTTCTATTGCATATCACTGCTGCATATTTGGGTTCTGTGGCTTCTTGAAGGTGAACAGTTTTCTCAATAATCAGCATGCAAAAGGCTTAGAAAACTACAAATAAACCTTCCATTGAGGTTCAGCAACACAATACCAGTTAGAACAGTGACCCGAGCCTCTGATCTCTTTGTCAATCCAAACTTCTCTGACACTCACAAGGAAACATCTCCCTAGCCCTGTCCCTGCCTCCCACCCCAGAGGATGGGGATGACTGCAGTCCCTGCTGCAGCAGTGCTCTGTCCCCAGACAATTCTTCTGTCAGGAAGAGGATGGGAACATGGAAAACCTGCAAAATTTAAGTAAGTAGTAAAACATCCAAATGAAAAGATTATTCAGTACATTAAAATATTAATTATGGCCAGTTAGGAAGTTAAAGCATATGGATCATAATTTTAGATCTCTAGAAGGCAGAGCAGTGGGTTTGGCTGTCAGCACAGCACAGAGCTGCTGTCCATAAGGAGGACAGCACAGACACCTTTATAGAAGGATAGAGGAACATCCTAAGGTATTTTAGGGCAACCACTTCCAGTTATTTTGTTAAAACCTGCATAGTTTACATCATCTATAACTGCAATTCTTCAGGTTGTTTTCCCCAGCCTTAAGAACAGCAGCAATCAAAGACTAAAAAGAAAACAGAAAGAACAACAGGAAACAGCCCACTGCCACAGCAGACCTCTCTACTGCACTGACTCATGCAGAGATTAGATACCAGGAGCAGTCTGCAACCCTAGTCAAGCAGAACACAAAGTCCTGCTGTTCCAGGAAAAAATAAAGCCAAATAAAGTAATTACTTCTCAGGGATGACTCAAGTTCTCCCAACAAGCACCCACCTCACCAACAATTTGGTTGCTTCAGAAGAAGCCAGTGTGCCATCATGCCCATGGCACACCATCTCCAAACTGCTCCATGTGTGCCCAAGGACACAGCTTCCCACTGTGTTTTCCCACAAAGTCCCAGCTTCTGCAGTATGCTAAATTTTACTATGCTGCTGCCTTCAAAGCATCTAATCAAGACCATCATAATTCTGATACTGTTAGTCACCAAAAAATAAGGCTTAAACCCACTGTTTTTAACCAGCAAGCCCCAGATTTGGTTACAGGTATAAGCCCCCAAAAGCAATCAGCCTTATGATTAGAAGCCCATAACTGGGGAAGGGGACAGACATGCCACTTCTTTTTCCCCGTCCCAGCTCAAACCCAGGAACGCAGAGGCAACCAGGGGATCGCGGAAGTTGTGTTCAGTTATTGAAATATCAGCTGCAAGATCTGCAGAAGAGCTTAAACACAGACCTCAGACATGCATCTCACAACCCACCCTGCTCCCTCATAGGGAGATTTGAAACAAAACAAATGATGAAAGGTTAATTAAGCCACAAAACAAATGAAGACTCCAGTTAGCAGTACAATTACCTCGGAGTGCCCTCCACCAGAGGAAGGTCTGCAAGAAGTGCATGCTCTTTTTCCTCAGTCCCGGAGGAGGTGGCAGCATTAGCAGGACCGGGGCTGTTCCACAGCTCGCTCACAACCACTCCAGCATCCCCAACCTCCTTCCAGCCCCAGCACTAGCTCGGACCAGCCTGCGCAAAGTGCACCTGGTCTGCTCTGCTAATCACTGAGGGGGAGTCTGGGGCTTCTCTCTCATGCTCTCTCCCTCTCCAAATAAGCAATTAGCATGAATAATTACAGCTCTGATAATAATACCCAGCCACCTTTGAGCAAGAGGGAAAAGACTGTAATTAACTCTTTCTCAGGGATCAGAGGAAGTTGAAATAGTGCGAGCCTAATTATCTTCTTCTGGGATGCCTCCTGGCTACTGAGAAGCTCTGGAATGTGTGGGAGGCAGGGGTCAAGTAGCATCCTTTTGGAAATCTCTCTATCCAACCCAATTTTATGTGTGTGCTACCCAAGTGATCATTACATGTGCAAATGTACACAAGGGGGAAGAGAACCCAGTTTCCCTACACTATGCTAATCAGCAAGGAGCTGTCCATTAATAGACTGCCTGCAGCATTATCCTGTGATGAATTTTTGGCCACTGAGGACTTTGGAGCAGTTCCCCTCATGGAGGATACTCCTTCTATGCACAAAGCAGAGCCACACCAGCTCTCAGGAGACTTGACCCCAAGCTGGAGATGGCACTGGTGGCCAGACAGGCTCCCGCTATAAACTCAGCACAAAGGCACTCCCCTCGCAGAGTTCTCCTCATGCTCCATCCCTCAGGTTACAAAGCTAGGAGGGAAACACATAAAATGATGCAGATAAGCACTCCACATCAGCTCAGGAGGGAAACCGGGCTGAGCACATTTAAAATGTCTTTGCATGGAACTGGCTCTGCCCCCTCCCAAAGCCTCTCCAGGCAGGCAGGTGGCACAGGCACATGTGCATGTCCTGCTCCCAGTTCCTTCCAGGAAGTGAAACACACTACATGCACCACCCTGCAAAGGAGTTCTAGTGACTTCAGAGACTAAAACAATAAATGGTGTCCCTCTGCAATAACTGCCCCAAATTGCCCAAGGCTCTGAAAGGATGTATGGGTTAGATGGCTGCTGTAACATACCCTCTTCATGTTACTAAAAAATGTGATAAATCGAGTTATTATACAATCCTGTCATGCTTTATTGCTATTGCGGTATCTGGAGATGTTATTAGAGTGCTGCAGTAGAACAGCTGCCCTCCAAACACTCCAGTCTCTTATGAAAAGAGCACAGGTTTTGTTAACATCTCCTCTTGTATTCCATTGACCTGAAATGTTTAAGAGTGGAAAAATTAATGTGTTTATGAACCCTTATCACTTGCCTTAGAAAACCCGCTGAAATGTTTATGTCTCTAAGTATTTAGGCATTAATTTTCATATTATGAAGATTCAACATAATTCTTTTATTTATGAAGTCAAGGTGCTCAGGGCAGTGCAGAATATAATCAAGCATATTTTAAAAACAACATAACATAAATAAAATCATTTCAGTTATTTAATGATTTTTTGAGACTTTACCAAGATATTGCATATAATATGTATTTTAACTTTCTTTACTTTGTCTACTCTTTTACTACGGAACTACCTTCTATTTTGCTACTTTCTGGAAAACTGAGAAAGTAAACATATTCCTATAGACTGTCTGAATCCCACGAGTTGTTATGTATATTAGTTTCCCTGTAACATTAATTGTTCCATGAGCACTCAGTAGACTAAGCAGTGGAATAAGTCGAAGCCTATATATTAAGACCTAGACCCTGAAATGGTAATTATTAATAAATAACATGATCAATATAGCTCAATGGTTATGATACTAGCGTCTTAAAATACTGTTTTATTGTGAAAAAACTCTACCTGGTGTACCCACACTTTAATGTGACCCAACGTAATTTCAAGAGTTGGTTAAGTTTGAAAAAGAAATGCACATTTAGGGCTTGAATTTTAATTTTACTATGACCTAATTGCCATGGCAGCCAGTCCAGCCTCTGCTCTGGATTCTTTCCAGCTTATGTGTTACCCTCAGAATCTCTGACCCAGCAGGCTATTAATGTGGCATTAATGGACACTGGAGGTGGAAGCACACACAGGGATTCTCACATTGGAAATGTCTTTCCCGCAAACTGGATGTGCCCCCAGGGACAGGGAGGGCCTCGGTGACACTGCACAACACAACAGTGACATGTGGTGGGAGCCAGGACCCACAGGGATCCACTGCAGCACCTCTCCCCCTGGCACACCCCAGGAAGTGTTTGAGGTCTTGGATCTGCTGTGAAAGTGTCATGGTGAGGGCAGGAGGGCAGAGGGCAGGAGCATTCACAGTTCTGCACAGGCAGCCCCAAAGAGGGATTTGCACAGATCTACAGCAAAGTACAGCCTTGGGAGGTCAAGTGAAA
Organism: Toxostoma redivivum; assembly: GCA_013397375.1. NCBI lineage: Eukaryota > Metazoa > Chordata > Aves > Passeriformes > Mimidae > Toxostoma > Toxostoma redivivum. The sequence goes on along the minus strand of VXBI01004729.1, from coordinate 492,778 downwards.
TATCCCAAATGGATCTGTCAGGGATGACAAATTCCAGAATTATAACCTATGGAGAAACTGCAGCACAAACATTTGGACACAGTAAATTGGTCTGCAAGCAGGAGCCTCAGCTTTAAAAACAGAGACAGGGGGACATCAGAGGACTGGGGCTGTTCAGAAGTCTGGGGTTTTGTGGCTCCACCATCTGGCTCCAAGTCTTAAAAATGCTCTTTGATTCACAACTCTTGGTTTACTACTGATCTCCCCAAACAGGAGTGAGTGATGCAGCCTGTTGTAGTCTGCTCTACACACTCATGTACCAGCTGCCTTCAGGTGTTACATTGCTAAAATTTCCAATGCTTTAAATTAACACGTAGCAAAGCCATTAGTCATGTTGTCTTTCCAACAAAAAATTGAGCTCCCTGGCTTCCTTCCACATCATTGTGAGTTTCCATATAATTTATGGGCCCTAATAAAACATAAAGAAACCAAGACTAATGCTTCATCAGTTTCCTAAGCTTTTCCAATATCTTTGGTGGGAAGAGGAGCTAGCACTTCACGGTTTTATGGCTCTGAAGGAAGAGTGGCTCATCTAGCAGCAGACAGGGAGTTTCAGCAGGGCAAAGGACAGTCTCACACCCTTCTGAGTTACATCTGGCACATCTGCAGGGTGGGGACACGATCACCAGCTCCCAGCCCCTGCTGCACTGGGCTGTGCCTGCCTGCCCCTCGGCTGAGCCTCCCACGCATCCCAAGGCTGTGCAAGGCACTTGCCACAGAGGCACGAGATGAAAGGAAAAGGATGCAAACATCAGAGGAAGGGGAGAGACTGTGTCATAAAGAAAACACAGCTAATTCCTTGCTAATTATTCAGACCCCAGGCTTCGTCTTATCCAGCAGCTTCACACAGGAAGCAGAGCCAAGGACAGCTGGGGAAGGAAGAAGATGCTTTCCAGTGCTGGAAAGCAACTGCCTTGGTCACCAGTTGCACATGATCCATGGCCTTGATGTCCCAGAGAATAGGTTCAGGTGTTGCAAGCTCTCAGCTCACCCATTTTGAAACACAACCGCAGTAACAACCACAGCACTCAACTGTGCCCAAATTCACCCTGTGCCTGTCCACACACATCCAGTGTCACCAGCACACTCAGGGTCACCCCACATCTGCCCCATAATGGGCACAAACCCCTGCCACGTCCAGAGATCTGACAAACTTCTTTGCAGGAATGACCAGAGACAGCAAATCAAGGCAACAAGCAACACCCCTAAAACCAAAAGACTGAAAAAGCAATGCTTGTGTGATTACAAAAACTTGAACTGAAAGCTGTTCAAAAGGCATCCAAAAGAGAAAGGGAAGAGAGCTGCTGAGCCTGACTCCCCAAATAAAGTCTCCCTGGTGACTGCTCCAATTTGCAATTCTTGTTTCTGGCTGCACACGGGGAGGATGCCAGCCCTGTCTGATGTCTCCCCTCACACAAGTACCAGCTGTGTGAGAGGCCATACATGGAGGGACAGAGCACTCAGGGGCGGCAGTCCCACTGCTCCCCACTGACTTGGGCAGTGTAGGAGCTGGGACTGCTTGCCACCCACGGGCTGAGCCCTAGGCCTTTCCCAGCAGTGCCACAGGGCGAGCAGCAGCTCCAGAGCTGCCGGGGTCTTTAAGTGCTGCAGCCTAGACAGCCTTGCTCTGAGCATCGAGATGGTGTGAAAGGCTTGAAGGGAAAAGCAAAGAACTGTGAATCTCAGCAGAAATGGGGGTTGTGCTATTATACCCCAGCACCAAGGGAGAAGACTAAATAATTAATCACAAAAGCAACTGAGTGTTAACGAGCTGCACAGGATCAAACCGCATGGAAGATGCAAAGGCCCCACAACCCTCTTCAGTGTGCTGACAAGCCTCATTTTCATAACTTTACTAGCAAAGCTGAGAGGATATGCCACAAATAAAGAAATGAATCCCAATATTCCCCTTGAGTTTCTTCTGGGGATCATCTCGACACCTTTGCCACCAAAGGAGCCAGTTTGGAGCATGTTTTGCAGGCAGGAGTCCTGAGACAGAAAAGTGTCCCAGGCTTTGGGTGGTCATTGCAGAGGCCTTCTGCACGTGTCACCCCACTCCCTCTGTAGCTTTAAGGAAAGGGGGGATATAAATTTTGAATAGGATAAGCAAACACAATGCTGCTTCAGTGCCATTCCTAAAGAGCAGAGTCTGACTGTGCAGAACGGAGCAGCAGCATGCAGGAACTGTCAGGGATACCATGAGATGGGAAAGGAAATACATGAACATGCCTCTCTTGGATGCTAAGTCTAGTCATCCATACTGAGGACAGATCATAGAATCATTCAAATTGTGTATTACCCTGCACACAGTAAATCCCTGTGCAGATTACAGGCCTATCATACACTACTAATACTGGGACACAACTTGTAAAACATAATTTAGACAGTACCAGCCTTAAATCACACCAGATCCAGCACACATCTCCATTACTGCAGCTTGTGATGGAGATCTTAAGTACTAACATTTGCATCACAGTCCCTTGCTTTCTCCATCCTACAGTGAGAAAGGGTTGAGTAGAGTGGAAGACCATATGGATTCCATTGTGCCAATAGCTACAGCAAAACAAACTCTAAATAATTATATATTCTGCTTATACAGTACCATGGCTTCCAAAAGGGCTTTGAGAAGTTAAACTGATAGGCAGGAAATAGGCAGGGTTCTACAATACATCACTCAGATGCTACAATCTGACAGGAAAGAATCCTGCTTAATGGCTCAGAAGGAATATATAGAACTTACGGGTATTCACATGAACTCAGTGCAGCAAACATGCACACACCACCTACAGGGATCCACTACAGGAGCTTGTTTTGGGTCTAGTATCTTTATCCTGTAAAATCTGAATAGGCTGATTCCTAGGCAGCTGAGTGTGAGAAGACAATTCAAATAAGAGAGTGAGATGGGCTTTTCTACAGCTTCTGTGTGATTGCAAGGCACCAGCCTCATGAAAAGACCCATGTGCTGATGTCAGAATGATGCTTCTGAAAATTCTCTATAATAGAACACAAAGCCTTCTCTCCTCCACCACGGTATCAACATCACAACTCAAATTAAGGAAAGTCATAATCTAAAACAATATGCACACGTGGTGCATTTTCAATATCCAGATCTAAACCTATTGGCACCAAAAGAACTTTAATCCTGTGTATTTTATCTTACTAAGACTGGAAGAGAACAGAGTGAATTTTGTAGGCTTGCCCATCAAGGTATGTCCACAAGACACCAGCAAGGTCAAGATTTACCAGGGACAAGAACCCCATGAACAACAAGATGCTGCAGGACATGTTTGCAATTATAAAGGCCAATCTCATAGCACAGGTGAGAACTGAGACTTGGTCAGCAACTCAGAATTTACTGAGGCACTCACAGGCTTGGGGAGGCTTTACTGCAACACTTTAATGATACATGGGCTGAATATTTTGCGTTTCGGTGCATAAAACCTCGCTCAGCTGGAATGAGGTTGTGTCCCTTGCGGGACATCATTTACATCAAAATCTCCCCCGCTTCTCAGCAGGACTTTCATGTCCCCCCAGCATTTCGAAGGCAGCGGCATATCTCTGTGTGGGGATAGACACATCGTTTTTAAACATTCATTGAGCTGGAAGTGTGGAAGATGCCAGCATACGAAGGGTTCAACTGATGTGTAAATGCAGCTCTTTGAAAAGAAGGAATTGAACACCAAAACTGGTTCAGTGCAGCTAAATTGGTCCCCTAAGGGCCAGTGGTAACAGAAACCTTCAGTCCAAATAAGAACAAGTGAAATATTCAGCAAACAGCATTTGATGCTTACGTGCAGGAGAAAAAAAGTGGTGCAACTGTTGGAAAAAGAAAATATCATGTTATCCCAAACTACAATAAAAGTAGCAGATAAAGGGTTTTTTTGAAAATACTCTGGATGTGTCAGAGTTCTGGCAAGCCACTGCTGGAAACTCCAATGTCCCAAGACCATGGGTGAAGCAAGCAATGGAGGTTATGCCACTGGTCCCAGCACAACAACCCACTGCTCAGACTGGGCTCCCTCCAGGCACTACAACTCTAAATCACATTCCCTGTGGCAGTGATGGGGAGACAGCACAGGCCTGAAATTGGTCCCCAAGGAATGACCACGGACGATATCCAGGCTCTGACCCATGTATGAGTAGGACATGCATGAACAAACTTCCTTCTGTGACACAAGGCCACCTCTGGAGACCTTCAGCTTTGATGGGATTTAAAGGCTGATGATATCCTCCTGTCCTTGGGTTGAACTTCATCTGATGCCCAGGAGTAGGAACAGTACCCAGCTCTTGTTTGCTCATTGGGTGTGTCCCTATGGACTGGGAGGGTGAGCCCAACACTGCAGCTAATCCGTTTGTATTAAACACAGTAATATGGATATGCTGCAGGGTCAGGGCTTGAGCAGGGCTTACTTCACCCCCTGAGATTCCCAAAATCAGGATGCACCTGCCATAGAAGCTTTAACCATCAGCCTATCTCCTGTGCTGCTAGCAACCTGAAATCAGCCTGCTCCAGTGTGCCAAATGATAGCACCTTAGCCAGACAGACAGACAGACAAAGCCTGAACTTGCTCAACAACAGCTCAGTTCTTGACCGTTTTCCAATAAAAGTATATAAAACACCACAATCATTTTAATTTCCCTGTGAGGGATGCTAGAATTGCTTTTTGTTGTTCAAATCAGACTGTTTTATCCCCTCCCTGTATTTCTTCCTGTTTTCTTCCCAGAAAGGAATGTATAAATGTGGGTGCTCTAGAACCTGAATGTCTTGAGTCATTTTAATATCTATTATTGTGCTCATTGCTTGAAGACAAAACTGTAAGCAATAGCTCTTTCCAGGGCAGGGAGTTCATCAGAAAACATGACAATAGATTCAAAGAAAGAAAATGCATAAGAAATGAACTGCTCAGGGAAGCAACACTTGCTTTACAGGTGCAACACAGACAGCATATTATTACTATTTAAATTCCTTGCTTTCTGTAAACGTCTCATCTTTACAACCATTCAGCTACATATCATAGAAACAAAAATGAGTTATTTCTTCCAATTTCTTTCTATCAATCAAGGATGATTTTGTCAAAGAAAGACCTTGCTAATACCTCTGGTACGTAAGACCACAGGTATTGTTAATATATAGCAACAGCAGCTGGTAAAGTAAACTGGATGTTATTTTATAACTGGACATTATTTTATTCACCAGTGGGATCACTGAACAGATATTGGAAAAAACAATGCTCACCCTTTGAGCCCTCACTTAAAGGCAGAGGAAGAATTATTTCTGGAAGAGAGACCTGTGTTAATTGGATTCATATATCTGTGCTTTTCTTGTTGCACTGACAGTGAATCCAAGTGTGGAAGTATTTTTTTGTTTTGCAAAAACAGAACTTATTTTGTTGTTTCTATGATGATACAGAAGCTGTACATGTCATAGTTGATAAACTAAAATAATGTCAATTATTTAATAAGATGTCAATTCCAACTGCAGATCTAAATCAGGCACATCACGGATCTGAGCTGGGACCTCTCTGCTCACGTGAATATTCTGACCACCCGGTCAACACCTATTTCTTACAAAAATGTTTCTTTCTATTCTGACTGTGGTTACAAAACTATCCTGGACTCTCAAAGGAGTTTCTTATGGCAGGTACATCAAAACTCTGCAGATCTCATCCATCTCTGAGTTCTGACTCTCCCTTTTGCTTATAAACTCCCAACTACCTTCATTTCTTAGACCACTTATATGGTTGCAGTAGAGCTGGGAAGGAATTAGATGGAGAGAAAGACTCTGCCTTCCTCACTGCCAGAGGTATCAGCTACACTCCTAATTTCCCAAAACTTTTCAAGATATGCAAATGCATTTTAAGCAAAACAAAATATAAGCAAGCAGAGAAGGGAGGGGGGAAAACCTCAAGAGTAATGTGCAAAGCCTTTAAGTGAGAAAGGCAGATACTTCCTCTTGGTTATGTGCCAGCAGGGAAAAGGTTACATCTTCTCATATTCAGCACTGAGCCTCTGCTAACTTCATGTTTAGTCTGAGGTACCTCGGTGAAAATTATGTTCACACAGAAATACCTCAGCAACTGTTGGTTTGTAATCACTTTTATTCTCTAATTGGCATTTGGCCCCAGAGCAATGCATGCTGATCTCTCCAGGCAGCACAGCAACAGCATGAACAACCACTGCAAGATTCTGGACAAATGCCCAAAGCATTCATTTTCTGCTCAGGCCTGCTTTCTCAGTGGGAGAAAGCGTGTGTATGAGGAGAAGACATTATCTCATGACTGTTCTGCCACACTCCAACACACTCAGATGAGAAGGGGCATATAGGTTGCAAAGACAGACCATTTATTTTAAGAGGCACTTAGTTTCCTTTTGGTTTGTGTTTCCTGAAATAGATTGTAGAAAAGGAAACACAGATATACATCTTGGGGATTGATGGATCATGTGGCAATTTTGCAAAGAGTGCAACCCTTCCCTTGTGCTCTCCCCACAGTCAGTTATCAAGCCCTGAATTACACACTGCTGTTGATTTCCATGGCTTTGTATGATTAATCTGGCTTTACTCTGTAAAGCAAAAAGAGCAATTGGAACAGAGAGGAAAGAAAATCGCTCACAAAAAAAAAACTAGGTTACAATAACCCTCAGGAGCTGAGTGAAACAAAGAAGAGGAGAAGAGTTCAGCACTAGGCTGCCAGCCTGGGCAAGGACACAACCCTAACTCCAGCACGTCAGACTCAGTGAGCCTCAAATGCACATCACAGCACTTTTAGAGAAAAGCTTTTATAAACCCATACTAAAAGAAAGCATTGGATTTTTATTCCCAAGAACTCAGACCCTAGGAGGAGGCACACAGTGTTATTTTCTTTGCCCTGAGTACAGTGAGGTGTAAGTAGCTCATGCAACAGACTAAAAAGTGAATAGAGGAATCCTATTCAGACTCTCTCCCACCACATTCTGCAATGAAACAGATCACTCCTTTTAACTGAGCTAAAGGAGTCAGCACAGCATATCCAGGAGGGAACAGAAAGCTGGGGAAGGATTTCTTGTTATTAGCTAACAGTTGCATTAAGAGAACAGCTGGTGGCCACCAAATTTGTTTGAAAGTAATTGAAAAATTACCCTAATTTCAGACTACAGCAAAAGTCAGTGTTGTTTAGTTTTCTGTTTGCATCTGTAACTCATGGAAATATCTTCTTTGTCCAGAATACAAATATAAAAAATTAAAATACAGACCTTTTACCTTGCCAATATGTGGCCTTCTTATCATCTCAGGACTCCATCAGAGCCAGAATGCTGAGACTTCACATCACATTATTTTTGTCCTCTTACTGTTCTGGAATGCATTGTTAAAATTTTTTGCTAGTTCATAAATTCATCTCATTATATCCATTACCGTTCAAAGTAATTCCTTCAGAGTATGAAATAAAAACCTACTTCCTTACCAGGTATTTATGCTGAGACAGGATAGAAAGCTGTCCTGGGGTGACTTTATGTTGAATTGTATCCCCCATTTGTCTGTTTAGTCCAGAAATAAGTTTTGCACTCTCAAAACTAGATCTGAGAGTGAAGGAGGGGAGAAGGAGAAGCAGTGGAATGTCTGAGGTGCTTGTATTCAAAAACATAGAGATAAAAGCTTCAGCTTTCCTTCTTCTGGACTGTGCTGTCTGCAGCAGGGACAGTGGGAGAGAGCTGTCCTTTGCTTTTAGTTTTTCAGCTAGCTGAGGCAGAGAAGCTCCCCAGACTGTGGTTTTTCTTTTTCTTGGAACTGTTCAACCTGTTCTGGACCCATAAAACACCTGGAGCTCACCTGTGGCCCACCAGGGCCAGGATGTGGCATTCTCCAGCAGGAGGGATTGATGGAGACTGAGCAAGCCAAGCTACACCCCACAAAAGGGACTTTCTGAATTTGCCATCTCTTCAGAACAGCAAGAGGTTGTATAGTTTAATATTATTCATCTTTTCAATGCTTGTGAATACACTGCTTGTTACATAAAGAGTTTTTTCCACTTTTCTCCAAGGAAATCTTTTCCTCAGCCAGTTGGGGGAGGGGTCGCTTGAATCTGCTTTGCAGAGGAACTGCTTTGGAAGTTTCCTCCCAGATTTTCCCTAAACCAGGACAAAAGCTGAGATCTGCCAGCAAGTATAAAAAATATCCCATATTCATAACATCAGTCTGTAGATAACTTCAGTTCCTGCCTTTCTAGCACTTTTAAAGAATATATTTTTGTAGGTGATTATAGAAGAAAAAGGTTAAATTAAAGATTCATTTTTACTGATACAGGATTATAATTTGGAGGCACAGATCAGCCTGGTAGAAGGCTGAACTGAATTTCAAGACTTTGACAAGGACAGAAAACAGCATTACAGAATTTACAGCAAAACAGAATTTACTGAGGGTGCCCATGGGGTGATTTTAGACTTTCAATTCTGTCAAATGTAGGTGGATTTTTACAATTAAAAGGAAAGTACTTATTGCCACACTGAGAGAACAGAGAAGCTAATACAACCTCTTTGACATGGCCCTGAGGCACAGGAGCAGATTGGCCTCCAGACAGACCCACTGCAGATTCCCTGTCATCTTCTAAATAAATGAAGAATTGTGATTTGGCACATCCCCATGAGTATTTGAAGCCAGATGCCTGTACATGAGGGAAGAAATGCTATGGATAAAAAGTTGTACAGGGGCAAGGGAATAGGAGATCAAGGTATTTCCTCACCTGTTTTAAATGCTGCATGCCAAGCTGCTTTGTATTCACTGACTTAGAAGACTGTGACAAAAATGCCCCATAGCTGTATGTAAGGAATGGAGTCAAGAGGAAAGTAGCTCAGTGACAAACAGGGAAAACAATTTCTTTTATATCCATAGTTTTAACATCCAAACTCTCTCTGGTGACACATACACAATGCAAAAAAAGAAACTCCAGACACACCTTATAAGCAGCAAGACAGTAATTCTGAAATAATATTTTAAAATCTTGTTCCTATTGACCCTGAATTCACTGCATCTTACAACTTTGGTGAACTCGATTTTGTTTTAAAAACAGTTAAATGGCAACTATCAAATCACAGTACCATGTGCATTTGCATTTCCTTCACTCACACACTGCAGATAGCCAGTGGTGACCTCGTGCACCTTCTACAGCTTTCCAAATTCAAGGCCTGGTTTTCCTGTCTATGACAAAGCAGATTAAATGCCATCTGAGTTAAGGAAATTATTCTTTGTTCTTCAAAAATGCCTGTCTGAGCCTGCAAGCCAGAGATGCAAATCAGCAGCAATTCCCAGCCTCAAGGGCTGCCCCCACATCACTGTGACCTGCCCGTGTCCCAGGGGATTCATGGGACAGAGGGTGATGGGTGATGCCCTGCAGCCAGTGGGCAAATCCATCCACATAAAGAAGCCTTGATCAATAATAGGCACCTGCTCTTGCCATCCTGGACTTTTCTCAAGGGAGACAGAGCTGGAGGAGTGGTCACAGAGAAAAAACAAATGTCCAGTAAAACCACCCACACAACAAATTGTTAATCACAGTAATATAAAGGGAAGGTATGGGACAGGGCCCCTAGCCCCTGTTTTTAGCTTTAATAACACCCCCAAAACTCCCACACAGTTCTATATGCAAAACAGAAAGGATGCATGGGTATACACAAGGAGCACAAGGATTTCACCCCTTGTGATTTTTGCAAGGTCAAAATCGAGGCCCAGATTTTCCAAACCACTCCAGAAAGAGCCTGGGACTCCCCATGCAGCACAGCAAAGGACCAATGCAGCTGCTCTTGTGTAAAATATCCACAGCAAAGCAGGGTGGTCTTTCATTCCTGTTCCAACAGGTGGGATCTGGGCAGGATTTGCACACAGGATTCCAGCACATGCTGTACCTTTTCAGCAGGAAGGGTTAATGCCCCCTCAGACACACTGTTTTACACACTGGCTTCCCTGCAAGGATTTATCATCTGCCTCTGGGCTGCTAGGGGCTTTTTTCATTCAATTACCCCCCTAAGAGATCAATATCCTCTCTGCTGCTGGAGCCTGGAGGAAGATGAGGGATGAGCTAGGGCTGAAGAAACCACACAGTGCTCAGAGCAGGTGACAGTCACCTGGGATGCTACAGCATCATGCTGAAAAATGGCCTTCATTTGGAGATATAAATAAAACATGCCCAATCATGAGTTTTTAATGAGATAGAGAAAGGGCTGAAGCGTAGCCACACTGACAGAAAAGGAATCACAGCCACTGCCAGCTCAGTGGGTTGGGCTCCGGGAGTTCCCTGTGTTTACTACTGCCTGGTTTTCATTGCTGCAGCAGGAGCAGCCCCATAAATATTCACAGCAGCACCTCCAAGATGCCTTCTGCTTTGAAACAGGCAGGTGAGGATAAATCCTAGGAGGCAGCAACCATCCTAAAGAAATGGTGGCCAAGTGAGGGCTGTAACACTACACTTGGCCTCAGCTTTCTGAGACCTTGGGCTCAACCTCTACACCACAGCTTCATTTGGGGATGAGTCTAGTTTCTCTGTGTGTTGGTTGCCCCTCTGCTGTTTTACTGGCTCCTCTGGGCCTAGAGGATAAATACAGGAATAACAGTGGTTTTCTCCTCCAGGAGTAGAAGCTCCACTGGACTTTTCACTCTCCCACGTCACTGTGCAGTGCTCTGGACCTGGCACAACACTACAGGATGGAAGCAGCTTAATTGCTTACCCTTTATTTTTTTATTTTTTTTTCTCCCTGCCAAGTAGATACCCAAAACTTTTCTTGTTTTCCTGCAGAGAGCAAATCTTTTTTGTGGCAGAAACCCAATTGCAGCAACACTCCCTGCTATGAAACACAGCCACGATGCTTTACGATGCAATACTGCAGTACAGCAAACAAGGTGAAGCGGCACAAGAGCATGTTCCCAGTTCTTGGGGTTGATTCCCATTACACTGTTCTCAATACAAACATGGAAATAAAACCAAACATCTTCATACACCAAACAGAATGCAGTAACTTCCATCTAAGGGACAACGATGCCTACATGCCCAAATGTGGTATGAAAAATGAAAATCTGGGTCTCACTGTAAAAGCTGCTGTTCTAAAACTGGTTTTTTTATTGAAAATTTCACTCTATATGACAATTTTTCTGAAAATATTCTTCTATTTTATTCCTGGGGGTTGTGGGTGTTTTTTCTTTGCTTATTTATTTTCTCGATTCCCAGTCAAACACAAGAGAGGAAGAACAAAATGCAAGAGAAAGCATCTAGTCCAAAAAAGAAAGTAGTAAACTCAGTGAAACTTAAAAGGGTGAAAAACACAGAGGTATGTAAATGGAAAGCAGAACATGTATTTTCTTTTATGTGATGCCTGGCATTTTCCAGATGACAGCTTTCGACAAAGGAACAGTAAAATTACTTTCATTACATCATTCACACCATACAGTAGGAGAAACTAGAGTGGACAAAAATAAACATGTTTTAAGCCTTAATGTCTCAAACCAAGTAACCAAGCTTTTCTTCTGCCATGGCAGTGGGGTCCAGATCCCTTGGTGTGTGCTACTGTTTGTTCAGGCAGCTGCTGGTCTCACTAGCTCTTGCAGAGCATCCCCCCTTGGGCTGCAGGCTTTGGAAAGCAGGGGAAACAGTGAGGGCAGCTTTGAATTGCATTATTTGCTACTTTTCAGTCCAACACATGTATCTGGTTAATTATTTAGGCTCTTCACTGCTTCTGTTTACTTATTTATAAAATACAGTTGATTTGCTGCAGTAACTGGGGGCTAGCAGGGCAGGCAACCAACCCTGCCCAAACAGTCCCGTTTGAGCTCAGCTGAATGACAAGCATGACCAGACAGAAATCATTTAGCTTTTCCAATTGAAAAACATGCTAATACTGAGGAAAGCTTAATTATTGTATTGGACAGGTGACTGTATGTTCCTTGGGGTTTTCAGTAGCACCTTCTGCAGAGGATCAAGAGTCCTTGAAGAGGACTGAGGAGCCCTACAGCTGTGGGAGCTGATGTTGGCCAAAGACAGCTAAGAGCTGTGGGCAGGGAAGTGCTGTCAGCCCCAGCCAACCGGATGAATGCCTGGTGGATTAACTGTGAATGTTCCTCATGCCAGGAAAAGCTCAAGGGCTCAGTGAGAGAAGGAAAGCAAGAATCCAAGAGGATTGACAGCAAGAATTTCTCCCCCAAGTGAGGGGATTAGCTGGGGGGGAGTAGGCAAAATTTGAGGGATGGAAAAGAAAATAGCACAGAAGGCAGAAAGTTGGGGGAAGGGGTCTGTTTTGAAGCAGAGAGTAGCAATTAGTACAGGGACATCAATTCTCATTTCTATGAGGATATTTAAAGTTTAAACTACACAAAACTAACAGCAGCCACCATAGCTGAGATTTGAACACCTAACCTTACAATTAATTAAAATCAGCTTTAGTAGAGGAGTATCCCCTCAGCAAGCATCCACCTGCAGAGCCAGGCAGAGCAAAGTTTTGGGACACTGGGTCACATAAACACCTGGATCAGAGGACAGACAGATACCTGGGCTGGAGTACCTGCCACTCTCTTTCACACATCCTCTTTGTCATTTCTTCCTGTCTCTCTTCAAAAGGTGGTGGAAATTTTTAGTGCCAAATAATGGCATGACCATCTCCTAGGATGCAACTTGTGAAATGTGAAATGCAGCACAGTTTCATTACTCACTAACATAATTCATAGCAGCTCCCGTCCTTGGTTGCTGCCCAATCAAGATGGGCTCATTCCGGTACCAAACTGCCCAGACATTTTTTTTTTTCATCATTCTTTTGGGTATGTTCCTTAAATATCATCTGTCCCAAAATGCTGAAAACAAGTAACAACGTCTCTCTCTGGTTGTTCATTTCAAAGCTCAAGTCCCAAAAGCCATTTCCAGCTCAATTTAATCCTTGATCAAAGCAGTACAATTTAGCATTGGATTAGCAATTCTCTCATTTAAATCTGTCACTAAGAAATGCAGGTGATCTAAGTCAATTCTAAATATTTCAACTAAAGCCACTAAAACTTTATCAGGTAGTACAGGAATAACATTTTTTTTACCTTCATTACAATCTCAGATTGCATATTCAGTGTTTTTGCAGGCACAAATGCACTTATTCTGCCCTGTGTTCCTGACTTTCCTGGAAAACTGTAGAAGAAAAACCCATCATATTCCAACACTACTGCCAATTCCTTAAGGATATGTAGCAAAAAAGCATGCCAGGGAAGAAGAACTGTGAAAACTAATAAGGCACCAGACCTTCTCCTGGCATCTTTTAACTAAAAAGGGACCCCAGGGCTGTTTGATCCAAGCACTTCCAGGCATTGCTCTAGAAGGTGGAAATCCTGCCTGTGCCACCTGGTTTGATTGCAAACATGAAACTCTTTCCAGTGCATAGAGAAGCCCATGAAGCCTCCAAACCATGGAGGCAAATAAACAAAGAAGCATGAGGATAAACTGTCAAAGGCAAGTGATGCTAAATATAAATTCATACATCTGAAAGAAGTTCAGCTCCGAGGCTGCCACAGCAGGATTGTAACCCCAGGGTGAACGTGCCCTTGTGTGCAGCAAGGAGCACAAGAGAGCATCTCACTGCCTGTGCACACAGGAGGAAGGAGCACAGTGGGGCAGTCCCAGCCCACTGCTCCCTTGCTCTCTCAGCACCCCAGTAACCAATGTCATGTGAAGCAGCCCCCAGGCTCCTGCTCCCTACTCACGTCTGTCCTATGGAATTGCAACCCTGATCAGAGTAAATACTTTTTTCTTTACTAGGCAAGTCACACATAGGAAATGCACCCTAGATTTAAGGTCCAGTCCACATCAGAAATTTGTACATCATGTTCAGGCCTTTCTCTTTTGTTACCAAAGTTTTGTACCTGCCGGTCCTGACAGAGTTTCTGTGTGTCAGCACTGAGATCCTTGCATCAGCATGTAAGTGTCTCTCCCCCTTAAGTGAGGCTAAAAGCTGAGTTTATGCATTCAACTGGAATCAATAGCATCCAAGTTACACTGAGCCCCTAAAAGCTGTTTTGCTTTAAAGGTCCCTGTAAAAATGCAGGTCATCTTCCTTAACAGCAAAGGGCTTTGATCTGCTGCAGGAGTGCCGCCGGCTGGAAGGGCTTGCACAGGGGAGTCAAGCTCCCAGCAGTGAGATCTGCTCCAGGCTCCATTAAAATGCAAACCTCCCAGAAATCAAAGGCAACAGCAGCGGGACCCAGCCCCGGCTGCTGCACACCCCATGAGCTGGGAGTGCAGAGACCTCTGAACACTCGCACAGCTGAACTGGGGGCGAGGGACCCTGGGATCACAGCCCAGCACAACAAAACTTCTTCACTTCTGATCGCATGCAACACTGCTGGATGGTGAGTACAGAAACTATCTTGTCTCAGATTAACTTGCTCTGAAATAAAACATTACTGTTCCTCAAACCTTCTCAAAGTTTATTTTCTCCCCATTATCCTGCCAGGTTTCTCATCCTTTCAATCCACTCCCCTTCTGGAAGGAGTGTAGGGAGGGACAGGCACCATGACTCCCTAACAGTCTGGTGGAGTCCAACACTCGAGTGCTTCTCCCTGCAAAGTAACAGCGCCTACAGGGGAGGAGGGAAACCTTGTGAGGCTCCGAGGCACACCTAAATCCACTTTACTGCAGTAATAACCATGGCAGATGAATAGAGAAAAAATCCACAGAGCCAATGGAAAAAAAAAAATCCGGCATCTGAAAAATATAGGACATGCAAGAAATTAAAATAATCCTACTCCTGCCTGCCAATGCACAGAGGGTAAAAATCAATCACAGACCAAGAAGCTTTTTTCCTCTTTCCCAGCTAAGGAACAGCATATGCTCAAGTGAGTGCCCTCCAAGTCCCTCTCTCAGGCAGGAGCGAGCTGCTCTGCTCTGACCATACCTTTGCTCCTCCGTCTCACCACCCCGAGCCGGCACTTGAGCGAGACCGCGAACATCCTCTGCAGCCTCCAGCGCTGCGCTCACATGGCTCTGTGCCGCTGCTCCCTCCGCACCTCTGCCTGGCTCTGCGAGGGGCTGCCGCCTCGAAATTAATGTATGATTACTGTGAAATAGAGTCGAGCTTTAGGCAGTGGCAGAGGGAATGAGAGGGAAGGAGTTTTGGAAGGAGAATGCAAAGACTGCACTAGAGGGGATACAGACCCTTTTCGGTACTTTCAGTGCGGGGCTGTTTTGTTATCTCGTACAGATGAATAAAATCACACATTGATGTTTTAAACCTATCACCGGTCTCCCACTGTTAAAGGCTGAGAATCTGGCACTACATTAACATATTAATTTGCAAAGTAAGATTATTCCTTAGCATACACGGGTGCATGCTTGCACTTCACCAGAAAGCTAATCCGGAGATTACCAGAGCAAAGGAGATAAAAGCCCTCAATTTTATGAGAGCAGTTCACCAGAAACCCAGCGCCAGCACAGAGTGGGGCTGTTATGGTAACATCCCCAGCAGGGCAAGTCCTGCTAAAGAAACTTGTCTGCAAAAGAGCTTTTTGTGTCTGTAGAAACCACTGACAGTATCATGCAGACCTAAGAGGAAAGCCACCATCCCACAAACTACATGTTGACCATCAGTTTCCCAAACTTCACCCTATTTTTTTGTGGAAGGACTTTAGAGAGGGTTCATGATGGCACACAAGTTTCACTCCCTTCCTTCCCCAATCCTGCTCATCCCCACACTCTTGCTCTTCTTGGAGAACACCTGCTGAGGACTCTGCCCAGTCAATGTGTTACTGCTCCCCTCCATATGAATTTTAGACCAAATCACACTGGGAGTAGCACTTTAGTTGACCTTTTCTGCTGAGCTGAGCCTCTCCCAGCAGCTGAATAAGCAAAATATTCTTCCTTCTCTCTGTGGGAACTCAGACTACAGCAGTAGTGGTTCTCAACTGTTTCTTACCATGGCCCCAGGGGAGCCCAGAGGCGCCTTCCAAGAACCCACAGGGAAACTCTGGATATGTAGAAGAAAGCTTCATTACTAAATCAATACCTGAGGGCTAAAGGCTGCCCTCAATAGATGGACATCTGGGAGTTTATCTCCAGCCAACATTTCTGCTGATCCCACAGATAACTTTGGAGATTGCAATTTGCTGCCTGCAGCCATTGGTCTGTGGAAACAACACAGTGAGGCTTTCCAGGAGTCTCCTTAGAGACATGACACAGAATAATTCACCTCCAGTGCCTGATCTCAGCAATGCTCTGCCACTGAGTTTTTGCACTTAGTCACCAGGGTTATCCTCCCACTTTTTAGGCTAGAATGACACATGAACAGTTTTGCAAATTCAGACTCAGAGGTATAAGTTTGGAACCAAAGGAAAACATAACACAGACTGACCCAGAAAGCTTTCCAGCAGGGAAAGTGCTATGGAGAGCTGCTGCGAATGTGTAGAAGTGTTAGCAGCACAGACAAATGACAATCCCAGAGAGTTAACACCAAATTCCAAATTCAAGAATTCCCATTACAGACCCTCAAAACTCAATAAACCTTCTGTACTTCTGACGTCAATCTTGATGTAACAGCACAATAGATTTTCTTCTTGCCTCCATCTTGTTTTCTTTAAAATTATATATAGTTGAAAGCATTAACAAATGTGTATGTATGTATTAACTATAGATAAATTTAGATGTAAAGTATGTATTTAAAGCCTTGTATAGAAGATGAAAAGCCTGAGCACTTGGGGGCTAATTAGACCCCAAACGTTCAATTTCTGAGACAGCCTGAGAGCTGACTCCCAGCTCCCCATGCACAGTTGCTTGTTCTGTTCACGCTGCTTTTTCTTCTCTCCCCTCTACTGAGCACAGGCATCTCCAATTAATTTTACTGGAGCTGTAGCAGAGGATCTTATACTCTTTTTCCAATCAAAATATAATTTTGCACCAAATCTTTCTTGCTTTCACGATGTTGAAGTATCAGTCTACAAATAAGACTAGAGGAACCATGCCATTTCATCCTCTCTCTAGGTTCATCACTAGAATTTAAGCATATTTTGATTTAAACCTGAGTATTAAGATCCAACCCACCCTTCTCCAAAAGTCTCAGAGAACTTCTTTAGCCAGGGGAATTGCCTGAATGTCCCTAGACAATTGATTTTACCTTAGAGGAAATTCCAGCTGAAAACAAAACACAGCTGTTCTCTTTGATACTGAAACAAATGTGTTTTCTGCTTTTCCACATATAAATCTAATCCTCATTTCAGCTCAGGAAATTACTGTGGGGACACTGGTCATCAAGAGTGCACAATAGAATGAGTGAAAATGCAGCAATTAAACTAAGAGGATAAAAAAGCATTTGTATAATGGGAATTCTATTACCATTTATCATGTCTAGTATTTGAAGTGGCTCTACCAAGCTATAGAATCCATGGCAAATAATGCAAGAGGATAACAAAAATATATACCAAGTTTCAAAAAAAATAAAGCAAAGTACAGTGTGATTAATGAATATACAATATTCAGAATATATGTATGTACTGCTGCATTTATCTGTCTGACAATGAATACACTTTTTCTATAACAGAATTTGATGGAGAAATGGCAAGGAAAAGAAACAGCCTTCTATTCAGCAAACATTTAAAAATATGTATCAGAACATAATTAAAGGAGCAGAAACTATTCAAAGTAGAGCTCACATTAAATTAGTTCATTTTTCCCTTGAAGTTGCCATACAGTTTGTTTCCTTCCTTGAGAATAATAAACCAAAATCCTGTGTGTCTAATACATATCCTGAAAATTACACACTGTACTAAAATGCATTTTAGAAGGCAGTATTTCCTTACTAACAGGTGCAGTTATGGCTGAATGTATTAATGTTACAAATACTGATAATACTGCCTTTGTGAATTTGTTCTGATTATTTTCACCTTCTCTTCACTAGTTTAAAGGATGTTCCTACATTACTTTTTATGTGCTTCAATGACTATCAGTACAGTCAGTGGGCAGAACCATAAAACAGGCTCTGGGGAGAAAAATGCAGATTTATATGGAAAGGCAGCCTTTTTTTCTTTTCCTTTGGTATTTGTACATTGTCTGCAAAAAATAAAACCAGGTATTTCTAGATACTGGACTAACAGTCTTTTTAACATTTCTATAGATCAGACCACATTAAACTGGCTAATCAGTGTACACCTTCTATTTAGAAAGAAAGCAAAATAAACAAAGTTCACCACAAATAGTTTTTCTCCGTAAATAGCATATGAGTATATATGGTCATAAAAATTTTGTGGGATTACTGTCCTGCAAAAAATATGTCACACAGATTGGCAACCAACAATCTGAAGGTATCTCTCAAAAACATTCATGCCATAATGAATACTAAGAAAATCTATTGCAATTAACAGACAACAGATTCCCCCCCAAGAGCCTGAGAGCTCTTTGAGAGCCACAGAAATAAATAACATTGGCCAACTGTGGCATTAAAGCATTTGGAGACAAAATGTCTGCTTTAGATAAGCAAGTGGGATCAATGCTGAAACAACAAATCCAATACAGAAAGCCTTGAACCAAAGGCAGGATGAGCTGATCTATAAAATGTACGTAACCCACAGATTCATTGGCTGCTATGTGTTGGCAATGAAGCCCCCCTTCCTGGTATATGAATTCCCACAGAAACACCCATATCCGCTGTGGAAAGCAGAGCAGCACCAGGGTAGCCAGAAGGGGCTCACCCCTCCCCCGGGCTCCAAGTTTATTGCCTCTTGGAGTCTGTTAAACCAAATATGCTGCTAACAAATGCTGTTAGTTCAGGCTGGGGGGGTCAAACTGGCAGCTCAACAAAGCCAAACTGAAGAGTTTTTTCCTCATACATTGACATTGTCAATAACAGACGTTTGGAAGAAGATGTTCTACCCACATTGACACCTGTACTGTTTTAACTGATTACCCTTAATAAATGATCCTGTAACAGCGTGAACAATGAATAATTTCATTGGAACCATGCTCATTAGTAGACAATTCCCAAAAGGAAATGGTCTAAATTATGCGTTACAAGTACCTTGCCTGATCCTAATTAGCAGGGCTCCAGCTTTCCCTGTGCAATGCCACAGCCTCCAACAGAGTAAAATGTGGGGTAGGATGTGTCATGTGGCACTATAAGGTTTAATCACCCTGACAATAACTTATGCAGGTGACAGTGTCATAAACTGTGTTCAGCAAAAAAGGCAAACAGGTTTCAGTCATTAACCCTCACCCTTGATACTTTGAAAGTTATTTTCTGCATCCATGGCACCTTTTTCTGACACACACTCTTAATATCCTGTGCAAATTTTTACAAAGTCACCAAAAGAACACTTCATGAGAAATGCTGTGTTTAGTTTTCAGCTACATGCAATTATTTCCCCTGAATCAGACCTTCTCCAGACCCTCAATCCTCTGTAGCACCAGCTGCAAGAAACCAGCAAGCAGTTCTTTGGAGAAATTCCTAGCTCTCACCATTGCATTTGCTGAGACCAGGAATGCAGCCTTGTGCAACCACCATACGTGCTGCAAATGTCTTCCCTTTTTTCCTCTACCCCATATTAGCAGGAAGGCTGAAGACATAGGATTTTTCGGGCACTTTTCTGCAATTCTAGTGGGCGAATGGAATTTGAATTATGTCCCAGAGCTAAGAAGACAACTACTTTAAGCATTCACCTCTATATTCCTTTCTTGAGATTCCAGTTTAAGACATATCAGCACTACATCTCTTCCTACTATGACTATTTTATCATCTGATATTTGGAAATGGGGTTAGCAGAGCTATAATATCCCAAAGAGTAGTGACCAAAGTGGTACTGCCTATTGCCCACACTAAGAAGAGTGGTCCAGCAGGTGGAACACTCTTGCCAGGAAACAGGCTAAGACCACGGTTTATTTTGCCAGGAAATGCTGAAGCCATCCTTTAATAATTAAATGACACAGTATGTTTGTTCAATATGTGAATCCATGGACAAGGCATCAGTCTTTCCAAGGAGGCAGCTGAGTCTCCTGAAGCAAGAAATTAAAATAGTCTTATCTCCATGTGCTGTACTGCCACTCGCTCCGACTGCCAATTGACTTGGGAGAATGAAAGGCTCTTGCAAATGCTGACTGCAGATGCCTGCCTAGACAGGGGTCATGCTCTGCCTTCATGTATGAACTCCCAACAGTCTTCTCACTCTATTTTACATTGTTGTTGTGCTAATGAAGCAATTAGCCAGGAACAGCCCAGACGAGTTAGTAAGCCAAAGCCAAGAGGCATCTCCCTTTTAAGCAGGTTCTTGTGCCCCAGTTTAAGTGCCAGCTGCGGCCCTTTACTGGGAGCAGGGTTAAAGATAACACACAAATCTGTTACTTACAGAGCACCATCAGCACCAGAAAGGATGGTAGGAAAACTGCAGTCACTGCCACCTACAGCTTTGAAATTAAAACAGCCTCATTTTAAACATTTTTATATTGGGAACATTTAAATAACTGTGCAGAATCAGTACTGCTCACGCTAGGATATGTATCTTTTAAAAGAGCATGTTTGTGTTGGTAGACTTGCTGTTACTAATATTTAACACCCAATAAAAAAACTACCTTTTTTTTTAAGCAAACTATTGGAAGCTTTGAGTTAAACCAATTATTAATCAATAGCAGAATTTTCAAGAGATCTTAAGGACTCATTAAATTGAATTTTATTGTTCTTGTTAAACACACTGCACCAATATTATGTTTGCTTATCAAAACCTCATCTGGAGGTTCATTTTCCCTAGAGTGTACAGATGTTCCCACATCATACTGAGTAGGGTTTAAGTAGAAGAGGTAAAGAAAGAATGGGCTGAGATGAGTACAATTATCTCTATTTTAAACTGTTATAGACAGATGCTTTTCCCAAAACAATACCAATAAAGGTGTTTTACTCACAAGAATAAATTAATGAAAGCAACAGCACATTATCTGTATTCTAGTTTCCTTAAATCAAAACCAGATGTCTCCCTACCAGTAAACCAACCAGGTTTGCCTTGGTCTTGTCCAAGTTGACAGGGATAAATGTCTGAAGGATTTGGCCTGTGTTTTCACAGGACATCAAGCTTAATTATCCTTGTCCACCATCAAATCTCATGACCAAATCCACTGCCACATATAACTGGCATTGTTTTTTCATCTGCAAAACAGTTGTACCCATTTACTCTGGCAGAAAATTTGTGTATCAGTGGCCCAGCCAGTATATGGGAAGCCAACAGCAGAGTAGGCAACTGAGCCCAGCCCTGAGTAATTCCATATATCCATCTGAAAATTCATCATCAATTTTTCCTCCTTTAAGCATTTATCTGTTCATACAAGGCTTGAATTTCTCACCCCATTTGATAATAGGTACACATTTACCAGCCCCTGTGGTTATCAGACCCAGAGCTGCATCATCACGGAGGTGACCCAATGCTCACTTTTCCAAGAACTGACTGCACTGTTAATTAACTAGAGATTTGTTTGGGAAGTGTCTAAATTGTAACAATTATCACCATGATGGCATAATTAATAATGGATTGAATCTGGCCAACAGCTGATATTTTGAAAAGCACTTACCAGCAATTTCATACTTCCTACTAAGTGAATTTTTTTGTCATCAAAGAGAGACTTTAAGAACTCCATCTCCCATGTCTACTGTCTTCAGACTTAATTTATTATCCCCATTTCTGAAGTATTTTCCTACTCCAATAGCCTACATTTTCTTCATCCCAGAATTGCCAAATTGATTTCGCTAATCGGCAGTGCCAAACTCAGCCTTTCACAAAGACTGTGATTCAGTCTATACCTTATATTTTATGCTGATGTCTAAAAACAATGTCAAAGCTGCATTTTTATAGTCAGGGAGACTGAAATTCTAACTCTCTATTTGCATTTCCTTATTAATGGGTTGGTCCCATCATCAGGTGAATGAAGTGAAAACACTTTGCTGCAAAGTCAGCGTTGATGCTTCCTACAGCTGTGGTTTCAGATGGATCACAGGAAAAACAGTGCCTGGATTTTTCTAAAACTCCTATGCTGCCTGGCTTTGCTTATTTATTTTTATTTTTCAACTGCATAAAACCTGCCAAAGCAAGTGCTGCAGAGTATTTTGAGAAGCTAATTTAGTATGTGTCTGTGCTTCCATAAGCACAGAAAATCCAGCTGTTGGCCTCCAGGCTCACCTGTACTTGTCTGAACTGCAGACAAATTCAAGATCTGGCTGCAGAAAGGACTGAACTATACAGCTAGTTCAACTGCTTTATAAGCAAACAAGGTGTGGATGCCACCTCTAATCATTTGAGCATTCATGTACTTGCTCTTGAAGAAGAAAAAGAACATTTTCACTCATTTCATTGGTGTTTATTACAGTTGATCCCAAGATGGAAGGACTGGATTGAATCTGATCCGTTCTCTGAAAGCTGAAACCTGCAGCTCTTATTTACTGCCTCTCTAGCACTTGGCATTACATGAAATGTGAGAAAGAGGCACACAGAAATTCAAAGAATGCTTAACAGTAAGAAAGTATATTTATCAGAATGAGATTAAAGAGATTTAAGGAACTCATCTACTTTTCTTTTTCTTTTTGCAAATATTAGCCTTCAGCAAAGACATAAAAACATGTGTTTTCATTCTAAAGAGAATATTATCAACTAATTAATTTCTAGCACCAAACAGTCCGAATGTAGAAGAGTTTAATTGCTGAAAATGTTGAAACAGAATATTTTCTCAGCAAAATTTATGTTTGGCTACAATGGACTGAATCTGTTTGATCAAAAGCTTTCTCTGTACAATTGTCTTTGCTGGAAGTTAAGAGAGACAATAATCATTTGTGAGCTTTTAGTCACCTCTGAATCTTCAGTGAATGCCAGCAATTCCCTTTCCATGGGCACTGCAGGACGTGCAGGGGGTGCCGAGGAGGAGCTATAAATAAATGATGCAGCTCCACCACGCCCTTAGCAAAGAGGGAGATCGGAGCTTCTGGGGCTTGGAAAGGGCACCTGACTCCAGTCAGGAAGCACAGCTTTCTCCTTCTGCTGGTCCCCACAAGGGAAATCACTTCGAAAGGTTAAAAAAGGGCAATTCTTTCTTGCTCAATAGACCAGTTTATATCTTGTGATATGAGCAGAGCTGCTAATAACTGCTTCATTTACAGTTCGATCGCCACTGCAGGGCACCAGTGGAAAGAGGATTATTAGAGTCTCCAGCCTGTGGCTTTCTTGGGATCCTTTGCCTTTATCTACAAACATCCCAGCCTTGATACTATTAACCCTGACTTCTTCAGAGCCACACATTAATTCCTGCTCTAGGTTTTCTCCTTTCTACCAGCAACAATACTGCCCTCACTAGCAGAACACTTAGTGCCAGGTCTCAGTGCCAGGACCTTCAGTGGTTTAACCTCAGCTGTTCCCATGCTCCAGCACCATCCCCAGACCACAACCTTGACCAGATAGTGCAACACACATAGACCCAGCCTTGTGCCAATGCTCTGCCAAAAGGATCTCCTTCCCTGGTGTAGTCTTATCCAAAGCACTTCACCTCTTGCAATCCCATATAAAAATTTATTTAGAGGTTCCTCACACTATTTAAGTTACCACTGCTTTTACCAAACATCATCGTCACATCTAGGGGCATACAGAGCTCTATGAACAGCCACATTCAAAGAACAGAGGCAAAGGAATACACAAATCTCTTTTTCCAGCATTTTAATTTATCGCTGGAAACTATCAGCTTTACAATGATTTACTGCTGTACAGCGAGACCCACGAGATATAAACAGAGAAGACAACCCTGCAGGACAATAAATTGCCACAAACCAAGCTGTCATCACAAAATGCATAAAAGCCTTGTGAAAACCACCCTGCTGATGGGACACAGAGGGTCTTATGGCAGCTGCACTTCTGCAGACATGAGGTACAGGCATCTTTTCCAAAGCAGGAGATACCCATCCCTGCCTCCACCACCACCTGCAGCTCTTCCCATCTCTTCCCCTGCAGAGGGTCTGGGATATCCTTCTCATGAGTTTTGCGCCCAGATTTCCTAAAGAACACAACCCTTTTGGCCATGCAGTTTTGGACTCTTGTGCAGCTCCCTTCTGAAGGGGAGCCACTCAGAAAGGCACCTCTCTGAAGATGTTTGTCATCACCCCAGGGATCAGGTAGGACAAGACCAGATCTGAGAGCAGTCCATCAGAGATCACTGCAGCTTCTGATTTCCTGTGCCTGCCAGAGCTGCCCCTGTGTGGGTCCTCATGTCCCTCCAAGCCCCAGTACTTGCAAACTTCAAAGCCACAAGAAATACACTAGCAATTCTCGGCAAGCTCGGCCAGTGACTTTACAAGGATGGCTTGGTTTTATTCAGGTGCCTGGGGGATTTCTTGTGGGAGGATGAAGCAACTAGGTCTGGTATCACTTAGGAATAAAAGGGTAGGAGTTTAACAGAGATTATCTGAAAGGCTGAGCTACATCCCTTTGAATTAATTTATATAACACAGAAGTTCAGCAGCTTTGTATTTTTAAGGTAGCCAATACTGGGTAAAAAAATCATAAAAATATATGTATCTTAACTTTCAGAGGGATCAGAGGGGGGAAAAATAGTTCCCCATAACATTGCTCATGATTGGCATGTAGGTTTATATTCAGAGCCTTAGGACAGTGCAAAAAAGAGCTGTGATAAATGCCACACGTGTTTAGGTCACTGACAAGCACCCCTGCTGTACCAAATTTCTCTCTTTGTTGAGAAGAACATGAGACTCTCCCAAACAGCTCTTTTGCTGAATTTGTCTTTCTGCTTAGACAGAAAAGCCAGACAAATCAGTGCTGCTTTGCAACGGGAAAGGGGGGGACACAAAACAAAGAAATCCAGAGAGACTGTCTGCAGGGGAATCCAAGGAGCTACGAGAAGATAAAACAAGAGGCAAAGAAGAATCCTTATGAAAATGCATGAGATGTGAAAAACTGACAGGCCAATTAAATATGCCTAAATAGGATCAGAGATTATCCCAATGCCACTGTCATGTCCTATTGTTTTCCACCCTCCGTTTGTTCCCCCTCCTCAGCCTCTAGAGAACCAGCTCACTGCAGACTCCCAGTCTCTCCTGCTCATCCCTCTGACCAGGGACAGCCACACACGTTACAGGCCCATCACTCCCTGCCTTGTGCCTCTGCTTTTCCCCAGTCCTCAGCCAGCTGTTGGCATTCCTGTTCCTTGTGCACTGCTCCTGCAGAAGGAACATGAATGCTGAGAGCCTGCAGGGAGTGAGGGCTAGCTGATGCTGCTGTAAACACCACTCTAATCCGTTTCAGATATTAGACTCCCATATATGTGTTTTTAATAATAAAGGCAACATTTAGAGGCTGCCAAGGTATCAGAGAGCCAGTAGCAGACACAGAAGAGTCACCCCCACCAAATAAACAATGGAAAATGCTCGCTTATCTTTTCATACCACTAGGCCTCCAGGCTCCAAAATAAATGATTGCATTCATTTACATTTTATTGTGGAGATATAACTGGCTGGAATAACTGCCGGCACAGAACCCAACTGCAGGAATGCACTATTTTTCTCTCCATTTGCCTTAACTGATGCTTTTCTCTTTTTTTCTGTCAATCCATCTCTATCACTGTTGCCTGGATGGCAGAAATGCATTAACCCACTACCCATCTAGCATTTAGGGGAAAAAAAGCTATCAGTTCAGCTTTTTAAAAGCCTCGGGCTGACAAACTGTTGCAGAGTAGCAGAGAGTGTGAAAGAGGGCACCCTTCACCTAAAGCATATCCAGGCAATAAAGCCTAGAAGTTCTTAGACAGTCACACATTCATGTCCCAAAATCCCTATAAGCCATATAAAAGTCAGCCCACAAGTGACATCTTAGCCTTCAGTTTTACTTCCCTTACAAGCAGAAAGGGACAGACTCTCCAGTGAATTTATCATGCAAGTTTGGGATGTTTTGGATCAAAAGCACCAGTTCTTCTCCTTTCCCTGCTAAGCAGCACGAATTCATGGCTTAGAGGGAGAAGTCCACAATGTACACCCAGCTGAGATGAACTCAGGCTATCTAAATACTATTGCCCACACAGCTTGGCATTAACTACAGGTTCAAAAGATCTGTGGTATTATTTTTATTAAAAGAGAAAGCAAATAAATAAAAAATAACCATAGCATTCCATCTCTCAGGTCAACACTTTGGAGCCTATTAGATGAGATGGTTAGAAGGAAGTGGACTGATTATAAAACTCAGCCATGATGGGACATTCCCAGGCTGAGAAGTTCAGGGCTGGAGCTGAATCTTTTCAGTGACAACTTCCTGTTAAAAAGATACAGCAAAATACACACAGGGTTAACAACAGAAATAACTGTAAAACTGCCAAAACTGGTCAATGTTTTCTGCTGCCTCCTCATGTTCTGATATCTGAATATGTTCAGGTTTTAATTTCCTTTCTTATCTGTTGAGCAGTTTCTTACTAAAGATAAGGTAAGAAATATAACAAAAACTTTAAGCAAAATTATTTGACTATATTTCACTGGAAAAAATGGTGGCAGAAACAATCTCAGACTCTTAAACTACCTAAGGAGGTAACAGAGGTGAAACTCTGGATGATTGGAAGCTGAAGTCAAGAGCAGGACAGTCACCAGTATTGCTCACCATGACACTTTCTCAGGCATCAAGCTCAGAGGCCAGTGCCCACCCCTACCCCAGTCTGTGTAACCCTGGGCAAGTCCAGTCACATCTCTGTGCCCCAGGTCTCCAGCTGTAAAGGAAGCTTCCCAAGGTCCTGTGAGAATGGGGTCATTGGATGCTCCAGGATAGGGTCAGAAAAGCAGCTCAACACAATTAGGAGCGTGAGAAAGAAAAAGAGTGAGTAAAGTGTATAAAACTACAACAATACTATTGCAAACAAACTACTAAATGTGGTGGCAAGAAGAGCATTGACCTACATTGAACCTGAGCATGGTTTCTTCCTAAGTGTGGTTTCATAAGGGCTTCATATTCCTTACACACTAACAATGCAAAAGGAAGGAAGCTGAGCCTGATGGCCAAGTGCACAGACCTACACATTTTCCTCTGCTGGGTCACAGCCCCCAGCAGAAAGTTCCAACGTGCTGGAGACATGTCAGTGAATGCTCTAAATGACACTTTTTCATGTTCTCGGCATCCTT
>VXBI01004729.1:360533-465608 GCA_013397375.1 Toxostoma redivivum | reverse complement strand
TTTTTTTTTTTTTTCTGTTTTATAGACAGACTAAACACAGAATCATTTTCAAGGATATTACAGCCACAGCATTATTTGCTTGGATGGTAAGGGTGGATATAATGGACCTGGATCCAGACCAGCTTTGGTAGATAGAAACATCCCTCAGAAAAACAGCAACCTAAATTCATCCATTTCCCATAGCTCTTCTGTTACACAAATATACAGAATAAACATTCAGGCTTAAATATCTGAAAATGCAACCACATATATCAAACAAAATTCTCAATGAGCTACACATTCTCCCTATGTTTTCAGGAGCACCATTCTTCCAGAAGGAATATTCCCTTCTCTCCCCACGTCCCAAATGTGCAAAATGCCACCCACGCAGGCAAGGGAAGGTTTATAAAAGGAAACCTGGGAGTTTCAGTTCCCTGCCTTTGCCACCTCTCCCACCAATATTTTTCACAAAAAGCAGAACAGCAGTGTCTGGCTATAGGAAGCTCTCCTATCACATATAAGCAACGGATATCAAACAGGCACATTGTCCCAAGGCGAGCAGGAACATTCCTGTTTCCTTACCAGCGGTACAGAGGTGCAGGTGGCACAAACCACCTGGGTCACAGAGTTCCTGGCTCTCCCCTTCCTCCTCCACCCTCAGCTCCTCTCTCCATCTCTTCCTTCTCCTCGATGACTTCTTAAGGATCTTCAAAACCTTGTTCACTTTATTCATTTGGTCTTAAGGCTGCAGAGAGGGAACAGGATCTCTCCAACTTCCGTGTCTCAGCAGCTCCAGCTCCCAAGGAATAAGGAATAAGGAATAGCTAGAAGCAGGCAGGTGACTGGGAAAGTGCTTGTGTGTATGTGTGTGTTTCAAAAGCTTCCTTCCACCCAAAGAGATAGTTTTGGGTGGTGATGGGAGAGGGGGGAGGAGGGAGAGGGATTTCTTTTGCCTCTGTCCATCCACAGCTCTTACAGACAACTAGAGCAGGCATTTCTTCTCCCTGATGACTTGGGAAAGCTCGTAACTCACAGGGGCAGCAGATCCTGTATAGGGTTTTCAATTTCTGGTTTTGACAATACATGCATTCTGGCAGATTTCAAATACTCCTCAGGCAAAAGAGCCAGCATCAGCTCAGAAAAAGCAGTGACTCTTAAAGAATTCTGGCTTCTTTTCAAAGACTAGAAATAGCTAACGCAGACAGCAAATAATAGCTGCATCTATGAGAAATGCTAAATAACTCTGCAAGCTTGTTAGAAAGAACCTGGACTTTCCTGTTCTCACACCTTTGAGCACTTACCTTCTTCTCATGAGCATCTTTGGAAAAAGGCAAATAATTTTTCCAGTTTCCTGCAGACACTGAGGCAATGCAAGGTGAAGTAGCTAGTCAAGACATTTTTAGCAGAACCAATAAATACATCCCTGAAAATAGCTTCTCTTCCTGTTTCAAAAGCTTAGACTCTCTAAACTTTTCAAATAATTTAGAGCCTTTAAATGTTTCTACACAACCCACTGGTATTTTTGCGAGGACTTTAATGGACAACAGCATGCAGCCTAGTGCACACCCAGGGCCATAGCTGCTCTCAGACACCACCAAACCACTGAGAAGGAGGCAAGAATGACTGCCTGGGGGTCAGATGGTTGAGAGGAAAAGTGAGGCCCTGAGGAACATAATTTAACATTAAACATCCCTGCCATTGGTCCCTACCAACCTAAACCATTCTATGATTCTGTGACAAACACCCACCTTCACTGCTGGCTTCTCAGATTTAAACCAGACCATGAGACATGACCTAAGACAGATGCTTATTAACTCATTTATACCCCCCAAAAAATAGCAGATTATCCATTCACTGTAGTCAGGTCAACCCTCAGCTAACCTACAAAGTTATTTGGCTGCAGGAAGAGCTTGCCTTGGAAAATTCTGAGAACTGAGGTAGCTCCTGGCCCCCAGGGGACAAAGTTTCCTCTTTGTCTCTGCCCTGCAGAAAGTCAATACAATCCTATCTCCCACACTGATGCCAAAGAAATACCATGATTGTCTCCTGGCCATTTCAGGAAGGAATGATGATTTTTTTGGGCAGTCACTGTCAGATTGGAAGAACCCTCCCCAACCAGGCCACGGTGGGGTTAGTGTAATGGACGTTCTTCAAACAACCATGTGTGGGGATTGGACATGGCTGTGCCTGGCAGCAGGACTGAAAGCCTGTTAATATACCTAAAACTCCATTTAGAGTGATATAATTAAGTACAAACCCTGCAGTAGATAGTATTAATGGATGTACAAATTAAATTATCATGCACTTCATTTAAGGCATTATAAATAGGGCCATCACTCTCACTGCAGAGCAAGATGCACCCTGCAAAGGCCAGCACAGGGTAGAGCGTGGTCACCAGCCACAGACACTGCCAGCCTTGGATAACCCTCCAAGGCCTGAACTCTCAGCACTCAGACATGGCCACATCAGCAGTGCCACAGAGCAGACCCCAAGTGCAAGATCTGGCAGATGCTTCTCAGCTCATTAAAGCCCATATTTTCATGAGTCATGTCTCCAGAAAAGCAGTACCATGCAAATTGCACCACCCCAGGAAATTGTGCTGTTCCCATGCATCACTCTGAGGCATAATTCTTCTCCTGCCACCTTTCTCCAGGGCAGGAGGTAATTTGCACTGCCTCCTCTCAGCAGTTTACCACTGTCAGACGTGGCTCACTATGCAGAAGCAAAGGCAGCTCTTCTGCTGAGCAGAGATCTCCCTGCCTCCTCTCCAGGGCTGCATGGATGTGCCTGCTTCCCTTTCCTCCTGCCACAGGCAGCATCCAAATCAGAGCCTGCTCCTAGCAAGAGCTTGTCCCAGTTTGCATTGGGCTCCACCATTTGAGATCTGCCTGCTCCTCCCAGGCATTAAGGCTCCACAAGCTTCCTGAGAGATGGGCAAGGTTCTAGCCCAGCCTCATACAGTGGAGAAACTGTTTGCAGTGGTTTCCAGCCTGGATGTCAAGCTGGCAGCAGAGGCTCAAAGGGAAGTAGGAAGCACTAGATAGGCTCAAGGGCAATGGGATCCATATTTCCTGTTAACATGCAGGAAAACCCAACCCTGTCCACCCAGGCAGCTGCAGACTTTAGCCCTAGTCCTAGTCTCTTTTGCTCAGGCTCCTTCTTTGAACAATCTTTAGCATATTGCTATCCTTCCCTAAATTTTCTTTCACCTCCATCTCACTCCTACTCCAGACTCACTCTCTTTCCTCTCTTTTCCTTTGGAGAATGGCTGTAATCCTTCATGTACTCCTAATCAGTGAGATTTATGAGTACAATTCTGTTTTATTTCGATATTTAATACTAGCACTAATGCTGCTGTCATGTCTCCATAATTAATAACGAGACTAATAATACAAAACCAATCTAAGAGTCACTTTATTGGTCTTCAATGTCATTAGTTAGAACTGACATAACCAATTCAAGTTGTCATCCATACTGAGTCACCATTCTATAAAAACAAAACACATGGATTTGGGACTGTATTGTAGCCCAGACTCCCAGTCCAGCAAGCAATGCTATAGAGGGTCATCTGAGGGCAAGATCCTTCTCATCTCATTAATATTTTAGAGAGCTGCAGCAATACAGTGAGCAGCAGGAAAGTAAGACAGCGTGGAGCAATGCAAAAGATTTTGCTGAGATGGGCTCTCAGGGATGAAAGAACCTGCATGTCCCCTGTGACTGCAGATGCTCCCCATTCTGTATTTTCCCACCTGCCAGTATAAAAGGCAACAAGCCACCATGAGCCACCCAGGTCTTGTAGGCTACTTTTCATGATTAAGTAATCACAAGATCTCTCTATTTTGTAAAGATTTCTGCTTTATGGCCTGGCTGTTAATCCTGTAGATTGCACTCACACTGCTTTCAAAATTTATTCCCTGTCAGGGCAGCAAGTTGCTGTAGTCATTTGAAGGCCAAAATCGCTGCCTCAAAGCACTAAGGATTTAAGAGGTGAAAAAACCTTCAAAGCATCTCACTAACTACTGTGAGTACTGGGAACACTTTGGTTTCCACTCAAGTAATCACACACTCTTTTCATGTCCTACTCCCACTTAGTTTCACCTATTGCTTCTCACAAATTATCTGAAGCTGTTTGATTTGAGCCACAATTTGAGTAGAATTTAGGGAGGTTCAACAATAACAGAATAATATTGCTAAGTTAATGTAAACTATTTACTTGTCCTTCCTTTTCCAATCAAAGTCCTACAGTTAAAGTATAGCTGCTATTAAATGTCTTCCAAAGCAAACCACGCATGTTTCAAATTGTTCTCAATTTAGCAGTTTTATTTTTGTGTTAAATGATAGGGAACAGCTTTAGCACAAGGGTCATTATGTGAGTCAGCAGCACACAGCAGCTGCCTCTTCCCAACATGACTGAGAACAGCCTCCTGCTGCCCTTCATCCTGGGCGATCCTCCTCTTCCTCCTCTTCCTGTCTAATCCCACCCCTGATTGTAGAGCCATTCTATGCCCTGTGGAAGAGCCTGCTCCCTAACCAGCAGTACTATTCAGTATTTATCAGCACTGGGACATGCCAAGTGATTTCAAACAGGAGGAAGCCAATATTATTGCCTTGAATTTTTATAAAGCATACATACGGTGCATCTGCCACAAATACTAAAGGGAAAGAGGTTTTCAGCAGGAAGACCCCAAGGAGCAAGGGATGCAAAAACCCAGCTCTATTTGCCTATACAGGGCCACCCAAGTCACAGCTGACATATCTGACATATTTACAGACCCAACCTATTGCCTGTGTTTTGGTAGGCAACCCTCAGGCAAAACTGAAGGCATTGTTCTTCAGAGATGGTGTTTGGCACTAGGTTCTCAAAGCCATTATCGCTGCTGCAGTGGTTCCAGGAAATCACAGGAACACACGGGTCTGCTGCAGCACAGAGACTCCACAGATACACCATGTCCTTGTTCGACCCTAAGCAAATGCCTCCAAGCCAGGAGATGCATCCTGCTCCAACCACTATTTCACAGGTGAGCTCTTCCCTGATCCTTCCCTACTGCACTATATTTTGCTTGCTGTATAACTGAGTTTCTGTGAGGCTGGAGACAGCACAACATGCTGCAGTTATTAATCACACCATGCAGCACTGCTGTTAGGCTTTATGTCATGAAGTCTTCACCTGCTTTAACACCAATCAGTGGCACTGACCCCCTCTGCAAGTTTCTGCTGATGCCCTGACATTTCATTCCCTTCCCTTCACTATTTTCCAGTTGTTTCAAAGACCACGAGAAGCTTTGGAGAAGACAACAGCTTGGTGTCTTGTAACTGCTGCATTTCAAGTGAATTATTTTGGGCTTTTGGCTTTATTACAAAATAATAAACGTGACAATAAATCAAGGCAAAAGAGAAAGAGGATAATGTTGGAGGTTTGCCACCTGTGTGCAGCACCTTACCCAGCTTAACTGCAGCAACAGAAATTAAAGTTGGGGATTTCAAAATCTTCAAGAAATGAAAGAGCACAGACCTGGTAGAGCAATTAAGGACTTACCCAGCTACTTCCAACCACTCATACTAAGCTAATGCTTATTTCAAGGGAATGTGGTCTCAGAAAAAAGGAGAAAAAAGGCTCAGATGGTTTTTAAAATCTTCGCTATTTTAAAAGCATTGGGTGCATATTTGGCTTTTTATTTGTTTATTTTTTCTGGGGCAGGAAAACACTAGCTGTCCAAAGATACCTGTAAAAGAATAAAGAGCTGTAACTGCTGTAGAGACAACAAAAACCACACCAACCACATAAATAAATTTCTGTGCTTGACAGTGGCCATGGTATTTTCACTGTAACAATAACAATACTAGGAACAAGGAACAGACTGTGGCCATTAATCTTGGGAAATTATTAAAAATGCCTGAGTAAAATATGAGTTTATCTGACTCACACATTTTCTTTTCCAGGTCCTTTTCTGGAATTACCTTAATTTCTCTCACTTGTTTGACAGTAGTTCACAAGATATTCCAGCACCTGCAGTGCCCTTCTGGCCTCCAAAGGCTGCTGTGTGATCATAACAGCACCAATTAAATAGTAAGCCTCACTAGGTAGGGTGAAAGCCACAGCCCTGGAAAAGTGGAGTGACACTTTTGGTGACTGACATGTAATCCCTGGCACTCACAGACACCCAAACACATGCTGCAGCCAAGTCCAGGAACATGTTTCCCTTCCACTTTTCTACTGGAAAGGAAAGTGGAGAGACCAACATAGAATTGTTAAAGCAAAACTCTGGGTTCTGTTTTGTGAAAGTTTGAATGCTGCACAATTGGTGCTTTCAGGTACTGTTTCTCAGCACTCCCATGTTATAGCCACTCTGAAATTTTATTTGGTTTGGCAAAGAAATCTGGAAAGATGGCAACTCTAATCCTGTGCCAAATGCAGGCTGGCAGACAGCTGAAAAGAAAGTAAGCTCAGAGAAACGTGGAGTTTTTCAGGAGCATAAAGTATCACAGGTGGCTCAGTAGTACCTGAATCTAAAGGGACTGACCCAGTAACCATGGTTTCTAAGTGGAGGATGATCTCACAGAGGCAGAAAAACACACAGGATCCAAACCTTCCGCTTTTACATGAAACCCCAAGGCTCATAAGTAAAGGACTAGAAAGAAAAAACATTACTAAGAGAGACAACTTAGAGCAAGCAAAGACAAGTTACACACATGGCTTTTAAGACAGGATGGCTGGAGAAGCATTGGTGGAATGAAACTGGAAGCTGCCCTGCCAGTCTGAAATCAGCCCAAGGGTGTCATGCAGAAAGAGGCATTAACTGACAAGGAGTTTGATTATGAGATTTAGGACTCAGTCCAAATCCTGATGAATGTGGCCTGTGTTCAGTGGGCAGTTCCAATGGACGTGGGAGATTCAGCAGCTCAGAACTCTGCAGCAGACCAAAGATGTACTGAGTGCAACAGGTTTCAGTGGGATGGGATAAGGTGAGCACAGTTTGCTCTCGTACCTCCAAAAATGTTCCTACCTGTTCTGCAGGCAAACACCAGCACACCTCACAGAGGGGCTCTGAGCTCACTGCCTCACAAGGAATTCACACTGACAAATATTGTTATTATTTTCCAGATCAGAAAGCAGTGTCAGGTATGACTGTGAATAATCAGTTTCCCAAAGTGTACTTGCAATCATTGCAGTTGAAATAGCCCTGGCTGTCTTGCTGTTATCAAGAAATAGGGGCACAGACAGCCTTCTGCAAGCATGAGATAGCTGAGGCTGTAAGGACCTCTGGCCAGATCATGGAGAGACCTTGGAGCTGCAACTGGCCCCAAAACACCCTTCCTTTACTTGGTAAGGGATCCATGATTTACCACTAGGAGAGGTGAATGACATTGCTTCAGGACTGTACAAGGTGATGGGCCACACCACATGGTGCCAAGCCAACCCCTTGAAATGAGCAGGACTTTGGCCTCAATCACCCAGCTAAAAACAGGGATAAGAGCACATGCACCATCGAGATGCACTGAGAACTCAAATACATTTAAGCACTCAGATGACACATTAATCAGGGCTATGATACAGACATCTGAGTTTATTTAGGAGGAAAAACAATCTCATTTTCTTTTCAAATGAAGGATTCCTATGGCCAGGGTTCAGCCTTGATGAGAGCTGCAAGAAGAAAGCTGTTCCCAAGTTTCTCACTGTCTTCCTCCTTTTCCCTTAGCTTCTGCCCAGGATCTCAGCTCACGTGCCACACCATCCTGGCTGGCTCATTGTTCCCTATTAATTACAGGATCTGCTGACCCTTGAAGCTGCCATAGCCAGTGAGAAACAGCGAGCTCACTGCTCCTCCCAAATCTCACCACTTTCTTAATGTCCACAGGAGATGCCATTTGGAAATGAAGTCATGGGTTCATTACAGCTGTTCAGACACTTAGCTCTCCCACTGAGGTTCTGAGGGAATTGAAACAAAATGCTCTGAAAAGATAGACCTGCCAAGCAAAGCAATTCACAGTGGCACAAGATGCTGAGTTCCCTTACCGGTACCTTAGACAGTTAAGAAATAAAAGGAATGACACTTCTGGACCCAATTTCCCTCTTCCATTTATTTTTTTCTCCAGTGCCTAACCCAGGTCAAGCCTAAACATCAATGTTCCACTTGCTGTCTGCCATCAATCTTCCTTTGTTTCCACGTTGAAGTCATGCATCAGCAAAATAGTTAAGGAGGGACATTTCCACACCACATTCTGTCAGTACAGATTATTTCAGTCCCCTAAGCTCCTTGGGGGTGTAATTTGCAAGAAGCCCAAATGAGGCAGATGTCTAAAGCCGTAGGCTTGTGGAGGCAGGCATTACTAAAGCCTGTCATCAGCAGCAGTGAAGTTTAGCATATTCTCCCCAGACATTTAGGTTCAGTCCTGTAATCACTACAGATATACTCAGGTGAAGTTGAAGCTCTTATTGAAAAATAATCACTGCACAGCAGCTCCAAACAAACAACAGCTCTTGCTAAAGAAATTCATGACAGTAAAAACACCCTGGATTCTATCAAGACTAGCTTTCGGCTCTGTGGTTTCTTCGGTTGCCCCAGAGAAGCTGTTTGCATTTTTCCAAAACATGCTAAGTCTGGCTGCTTGCATGGGGCTGGCAGCCCAAAAATAGCACTTGGTACCAGAATTTCAGGTTGGAAGTAGAGGAAAATACAAAGAAAAGCTTGGGTATGGGAATGAGGAAATGGGTAAGTAGAGAGAGGAGGAACAGAAATAAAGGAGCTTTCTGATTAAATGTGTGCTTTTCCAAAGGACTGACAGGCTTTAAGAGAACTTTGATAGAAGCAGCTCCATTTTCATGAAAGTCCAGGGGAACCTTGCTACTGACTGGCTCTGTTTCTCCAAGGTTTCCATGTCCACAGGAGCCACAACATAGATAATGTTGAGAAACCAACTAGTTTAAGGGTCTGTCAGGAAAAGCTCAACAGGGAAAAGAAAGGAGGGATGGAGGAATATCAGGCTGTGCAAGGAGTCTGGACCAAATAGCTGGAGGCCAAATGAGAAGGGTGTGCAGTTGTGTTTTCTCTTGATATGCTACAAACACACACCGCAATGGCCAAGGAGCCTGCTCAGCCCTGTCTGACACTTGCAAGTTCATTCCTGGCCTAGAAGCACAGGGATCCATGGAGATGCAGAGGCTGCAAGCCCCAGCAACTGCAAATTTGACTTGATGTGAATTTTCCCACTCTCCTACCATCTCACCCTGCGGAACTCAAATGAAGCTGATAAGAATAATGCCAAGTTCAGTTCCCACAGGCAGCAATCTGCTCTCCTGGAAACACATTTCAGTGTTTTCATAAAGAATACACTCAAGTTTCAACTTCCTAGGAAAATTTTAAAGTTTAGATGCATTCTGATTTAGAATTCATTTTTGCCCCTCAGACCTCAAGAATGATTATGGAAATCAGCTTTTCAGTGAGCTTTAATGTAAATAAGAAAATAAATGCAACATCTCCAAAAAATTCCTAAATCTCACTTGTTTCCTTCAAAACTATCCATAGCAATGGCTGCTGCAGGAGAACAGGAGGTGCTGCATCCATTTCAAGGGAGTCTGAAGAATGCCCTTGTCCTAATGAAGGAGAAAGCTCTAAACTTTTAAAAAACAAGAGTAAAAGTCTGTGGCAGTTGAGACTTATTATCACCAACAAACAGTCCCAAATGATGTCTTTCAAGGTTTCTGGCTGGCTCAGCTGTCAAAACCTGCCATCCTAATCAATGCTTGTAGGAGCACTTACACACAGTGGGGCTTCAACCAAGTCAACAGTCCAGCTCTTGGCAACTAAACAGAACCATCCAGGATGTAAAAAACACCAGTATTATTTAAAGAAAAATGTGCTGGGTGAGTAAAACCTACACATGGAAATACTGTTTCCAAAAAATTCATCCTCTGGAAATTATTCTCGAAAAGAATGGGGAGTAGAGACAGATAAGTGAAGAGGGACAAAGAAATATTCATAAGTTTGGGATGAATCCAAAAACTAATTTAACAGATGAGAGATTCCAAGGGAGAAATTGAAAAGGCAAGCGGAATAGCATTCAAAATGGCTTTTTTTATATTATTATTATTAGAGGGTTCGGAAAACAAATGCAGCATAATGATTTACCTGAGAGTGGGAGGTTTTTCTTCTACTTTTTTGGTGGCTAAAAGTCTTATTTAAACCGTTTGAAACCTACAAACCTCATCTATCATGGGAAGAGGAGGATGTTCTTGTATCTCTCCATTATACAAGCCACCAACACACATGGCCAGGAAATGAGAAGGCTCCTGTTCCCTCATGGAAGGAGCAAAGCCAGCTCCTGCTGCCAAGCCACCTTGCTTTGCCTTGGACACAACACCTCCATTTGCTGTGCCCCTCTCCAAAACAGATGTGCAACATGGAGGGGCCTCCTCCAGCCGTGTTTATTAAACACCAGCCAAATAATTTAAAATACCTCAGCTGAAAATTGCTCTGTGGGTTGCTGGGAATGGCTGTGCTGTCACTGACTGCAATCCCTGATAAGCTGATGGACAGAGCCCTGGGAGGGACCATGAGAAATCCTTGAGCTCAACTCCCACCCCATTGCAGCACAGCATGACAGCCTCACGCCTCCTTCCTGTGCTACCAGCAAGGCATTAATTCCTGGTGGAACAACAAGCTTATCAAGTAATCATGACAAAAAGCATTAATGACCTTGCCTTTACTCATGCCAAGACATTCTTAATGTGTATAACCAATGCAAACCATCAACGTGGCTAAAAACACAAGCAAGAAAACCCCAGTCAAGTGAATATCACTCTGTTATTCCAGAGCTTCTGACAGCATCCCATTATGTCAGGCTGCATTGGGTAAGGTCACATAATCCATCATAACCTGACTTAATGAGGCAATTAAAAACAAATGCATTTCATGGGCAAACTGCTTGCTATGCAGCCCTTTTCTTATTCCACTTGGTTTCACAATTTCGTAGGAGTGGAGAGTCCAAGACAAACTAAAAGGAGTAAAGAAGCTATTTATTTAACTTCCTTTCAAGTACATAGAGCATAAAAGTGATACTCTCCTTCAAACCACAGGTAAATAGCTATATACCTGATACCAGAAAGGTTTCCTCAGAGCTGAACAGATCAAAAACACACAACAAAGGCATTTTGATTCCTTTTTTTTTTTTAATAACATAAGGGCAGGATGACAGCTAGGCTCTGCAGAAGGGTTGAAACAGAACAATAAATTCCAAAAGCATCACCACAGATTGGTACTGCAAACCCACACAGTTATGTCACCACAGCAGGATTACCACAACCTGAAACCATGGCATGTCTGGAAATGCAGGGGTTTGTTATTTTTTTCTTCAGTAAGAATAGCACAGAAAGCTCCTCACTTGCTCCTGCACCTACCTCTTACAGAAGACACAGCTCCAGTTAGAAGCAGTTTGGCTACTTGGAGCCAGAGAACATTTTCCATTCATGTACCACCCCTGTGTGTTGGTACCTCAGCAGGTAATCTGTTTTTCCTGTAATGGATTATTAGTCAGTGCAAGAGAAAAGACAGAAAACTATTTGGGTTGACCACCTGGGATTCATTGTGCTTTTCCTCTTTTCTTTTTCCTTAAAAAAAAGCCCACACATGTTGGATCCTGCTCCATTGCCTTACATTGGACTCAAGCAGAGCACCCCTCACTGCTTGTGACTTTTGGATAAAGACAAAGAGCAGCACAGCGGCTCAGCTTGTCCAGCTTACCACAAGTCATGTTTCAGGCAATTACAAGAGAGAGATTTAACTTGTCAGTGAGGAAGATGCAGCCCCCAGACGTATCCATCACTTCAGTGGGGCACACCAGCAGAAAAGCCCCTGAGGCACAGGTACCTCTTTCTGCACTGCAGTGTAATCACTGGTGAGAACTCCCAGCTGATTTGCTGGGTCATTTACTGCTATCAGAGGTGACACTAATGCACTGCTCAAAACTCATTGGAGACATCCCCACCTTCTTCCTCATCCTAAGTAGCTTGAAAGGATCAAACCTGGCACTTTTGGTACCCAATGTAATATAGACTCCAAAGTGACCCCAGGGCAGGCACAGCATTCATACTTGTACATTATGGACACCATAGGTCACACAAACAGGGGCTACACAGTCACAAATAAGTGCCACTCTCCAAAAGGTGAGCTGGACAGCTCTGTGCTGATACAGCTGGAACGCATTATTTTGCTTTTAAAAAACTGAGGCATCTTCTAACATTTGCTACTAGCCCTGGTCATTTTTTCTTTCAGAATCTGAGGCCTCCCAGACAGCTGGCTGACCAAGCCCACATTCAGCAAAAGGAGCTGCTTTGGCCACAAATGACTGTGGAGGTAATCCACTGCTTCAAAACACATGAAGGACAATTTTGGTGGGAGGAGAGATGGATTTGCTCATCCTTTGCAGAAAAGTCAAGCACTTTGTAACAATTTGAAAAAATAAAGTTTAGTTCACCATGATCAGGGAGAAAGAAAAGATGAAATGGAAGTTTACTCCCCTCCTGCAGCCAGACCAAGGCTGTGTCCCTCCCCATTTTGAACCACAAGGAGGGTGGAATGTCATTGCTAAGGGTGGAAAGAGCTGCAGCCTGGCACAGTGCACTGCATATTTCCATGGATGTACAAGGCCAGCACAGTTGCATATGCAATACACAGGGACTATTAGCAGAACAAACTGTGGAAGAAATGTATTCATTTTCCTAGCAAAGTAGTTACCGCATTTATTTTGACCAAAAAAAAAAAAAAAAACCAAACTACAGAACTTCAAACAAGCAAGAATTCCTGAGTCCTCAAATATGCTTATTGCTATTGAATTGGGTGACCTGAAAACCACCTCTCACTCAATGGAGAAATGGGATTTTTATAAATACTTATATCAGCAAATGAATATTTAATGTTTTCTGTGCATATCAATGTTCAAGGTCTGCAATATTTAAGCTATCAGACTTGTCAGAAAATGTAGTAGCCATGAGATAATTACATCTCTGGGGTATTTTGATGCCTAAAGGGCAGTCAAGTGTTTGTATTATGTCAAGACTGTGATTATGTCACAACACCACACAGAAATAAGTTATAACCAGTAAAAAAAAATATCCTACAGGATGACCACTCTATAGATTCCTTGGTTCAAAATAATAATATGTTTTGTCATTATCAAAAATAATTACACTACTGTTGTTACTGCAACGGACACAATATTTGCACAATAATGAGAAGCTGCTTTCCGCAGTAAAATACATTACTTAACATACAAGTTCTCAGCCTAAAATATGTTTTCTCCTGTTTATCCCCAAATGTAGAGCCAATTATACTTCTAGTCAGAAGGAAACCATTTCTAAAGTATTCCTCTTCATCCTTTCTGATATTTCTGAATAAAAATAAACATCCCCTGTCAGCAAAATGCTAACATATGGGCTTTAGGAAGAATTCAGCCATACTTAAGTCCTTTGATGAATCAGGACCTAAGACTTTTTTAGATATCATAAGCCTAATTCTGCCCTTTCCTTTTATGCTGGTGTCAGTCTAGACTAACTTCATTCCCTTTAAGACAGCTAAATCCAGACTGACATCAGCACGGTCAGACCCAGCCTCCTGCTCTTCTAAAGGCCTCTCACTGCAAAACCTAAATAAAATTTGTTGAAATGGCAAATAACTCCCTTTAAACTCCTTGTCCAGCAAAGTCCTACCTTGCAGGTTCACCCTGCACATGGGAATACCTGACAAGACATCACCCACATGCAGATTTGCTGTGGGCTCCTGGAAAATATTTCACAATTCAGGATTGCTACTAAGCTGAGCTATGCGGGAGGCTTCTTTTTGTGCAAGGGGAAAGCAGCAGTGCCAGCACAGATGTCAAAGCTTTGCCAAGCCTTTTTCCCATAGTGGATCTAGAGGGAAGGGGTCTGCACAGCGGGTGGCAATGTGCCCCGTGCTCCTCCCTGTGCTGCCCCAGGGATTTGCAGGGGCACAATGAGCTTTCCATGCCAGGGGAGAGCAACACAATCCACGCCACTGCTGAGCCACAAGCAGGGAAGACACCCGTCAGGAGGCCCAGAGCTGTGATTTCCACCAGTATTTCTCCCAGCCTTTATAAATAAACGACTTACAGGAAATTGATAACTTCCCATCCCTTTCAGGGTGATTTTCACTAACCTCCTACAAGTCATAACTCACACCCTGAGAAAGGGAGAAAAGATTTACGAGAGTTGTATAGGAAAAGAAGCGAACAAACAAACCATTTACAGCTTCCTATAGCAACAGGACAGATTGCAAGTAGCAAAAAAGAACAGCCACAGTGTCACCCCAAGATGGTTTGGAGACCATTTCTAAAAGCCAGAAGACTAGGACAAATCATCCTGGAAACTGAGATTGTAATCTCAGTGGGTTTCTACCCAGATAAATAAAGCTAATAAAAAGGACCAAGCAGAACCCAGGAACTTAGCAGATAAACAAAACTTGCTGCTAAGTGCCACTCAATTATACCCTGTTCCTTTACATTCAATTCAGGATCAATTATCAAGAGCATCTAGTGCAAAGAAGAACATTTTTTTTAAATCCTCTGCCAGAACAATGAGCAGGATCTGCAGCAGGATCACATTGTTGCTGTGAACAAGCACCACGGAAAAATAATCAATGTTATTGCAGAAAAATTCTCACTCTCTTAGAGCTATTTTGTATGGGGAAGGCATAAGATGACTTGGTTTCAAAAAAAAACCTTCTTGTTCCCTCCCCATTTTCAGTTTGCTCAACACTTGAGTTGAGCAAACAAGTTGGGGGCTCATCCTGCAAGATGCTGAGCAGCTCCTGTGACACTCCAGTCATTATATGTTATGATTTCACACCCCTAATTAATGACTAATTAGAATACTAAAGCATTCTGCCCTGTCCAGTGAAGAGAATCCAGCTGAGATTCAGCTGAACAAGCGATATGACAAAACTTGCTGGAAAAGCCAGTTTTGCGGAGGGGGCTCAGAGCATAATTTAGCAAGGCACCACTGTGCCAGGACACAGGGAACCTGATCTGCTGGCAGACAGGCTGGCCCCAGGCAGCTCCAGGCTGGCAGCTCCTACTTCTCTGTGCTCAGAAAGCCATGTGCACACACTGTCACTGCCTGCACCAGCCCTGACCACCCCAGACAGATTGCTCATAAAAAACACATGGAACAGAACCGGGTGCAAGAATATTAAAACTATAAACTGCATGATGAAAGCCCTATGAAGTACACATTTAAGGGTTTTTATTACTTTTAATTCAGCCTCTGAGTACATAAATATGAAAGTGCACATTTTTAATTATAGGATATGTACTATTTTTAACCCAGAGTCTCATCTCCTTTCTATTCAGTGGTTTAATGGTGATAACCAAAAGGCAGCAGCCCTTCCACACACACCAATGAATCTATAGATCCAGAGCCCAATTCACCTCACCCCAGTCAAAGGTTGTTCTAAATCCAGGGTCCCATGGTCATACTTCCTCTATAGCAGTAAATCAGTGTAGCATCCAAGTACTTCACAACTATTATGAAATTGAACTTCCTTCTCAGAAGTAAGAGAGTTTCTGGTTTCCAACAAGGTCCTGCCACAAACAGCCAGAAAAGATGTTTCTTCTTCAAAGTCCCATTTCAATTTTTAAGAAAATAAATCAAAGCAAGTTTCACTTTGGCCTTGTTTTGGCCAGCAGCTCTGCAAAGCTCTGCAAGAAACAGCTGCATGTGAAATGGAGCAGGTTTGGAGATCTGGACTTGATCAACACAGAGACCATAGAGTCTAAGATATGTTGGTTCTATGCATACAACTAAACAAGTTTTTCCCTCTGATGAAATATAGGCCAATACGTTCCCCTTGCTCTCTTCCCCAAGAGGCACAAATCGTTAATTCAGTTGTTTCATTAATTCAGACTTCACACATCAAAGTGAATTGCTCTGGGTTTGCTTCTGGATGGGACTGAAGATGTTCCAAACACCAGAGCCCAATGGGAGAGGGAGTTTAAGACCCAGCGTGAGTCCAGACACCCATGTGGACAAGGGCTGCTTGAAGATGGCAAAGGCTGCTCAGGTGCAGGTGAGAGCATGGGGGGCATTAAGGAAACTACCCTTTAAAGATAACAAGTATAGGTTCACATCAATCTCTTCTTTCCACAATTCACTTTTTATTGCAATGTCATGCTAGAGGCCGCTCAAGCCCTGCTATTCAGCTCTCAGGTCCTGTAGATATCTAATTTCCCAGCTCAATGAAAATACCACAACAGTAAATGCACACACTGCTATCCCTGCTCCTCCTCCCAAACCATGGCTCCCTGTGTGGTGGGAGATACTGTGTGAGGAAGAGCTCTGCTGCTGCTGGGTTGTCCCAGTGGGACAGGAGAGATTCAGGAAATGGAAGGGTTAGGGGAAGACACACAGGCAGATCTGCAAAGCAGGGAAATCCAAACATAGGAAATTTATTTATCACAGAAAAGATGGCAAGTATAAAAAAATGCAACTCCATCTCACTTCTGTACTGTCAACAGGCTCCATGTACAGGCTACACACCCTGGGCTGTGCTCTGCAGCAACTGCACTGCTCAGTGCTTGGATGGTACAAGAAACAGGAAAAGCTGGAAAAGACTTAGAAATAGGGAAGTTTCTTAGAGAGAAAAAACAATTTCTTCCGAGATCCTCTGAGCTCATCATCTCCTTCTTGTCTGCAAGAGGAGAAACCACATTGCCTGTGTTGCAGGAAAGTCGCTGCTCTCACTGGTGCAAGCCACAGGCAGTGGTTGCACAGCAGCTGCCCCACTTGTAGGAGCAGGACTGTGTGAGTTACCTTCAGTGTCCCCACCACTGTCTCACTTCCCAAAAACCCTCTTGGTTTCTGCAGTTCTCCTTCCCCTGCCTTACACCCTTTGTGGTACCACTTCTGCTGGTGGTACAGCTCTCAACCTCTGCATATAAAGCTTTCCAAGAGCTAAAATACAGCTCCTGAAAACAGCAGCAGCCTAAGATGCTATATTCAAATAGAGACTGTGTCTTCAAATCCTCACTGCTGTACTCCTTTATGGTTACACACCCAGCTGCTGTGTCTTTGTAGAGCAGGATTTTTTATCCTTTAAGAGTAACAATGATTTCATAAACACACATTTGTCCTACCTACGGACAAAACTTATCTGAATTCACTAGATCAACAGCAAAATATAGCAAGGAAAAAACAGAGGTCCTCCCAGAATAGCCTTATGGACAATGCACTCACCTTAGCTGTGGGAAGAGAGTTTTAAGCTTGTACCCTGGCCAGCTTTACTACAGTGAGTAGAACCTGAATTTCACACACATCATGCACAGTTCCTGTGATAAGTTTTTGCACATTTCGGACTCCCATCATCTCAGTTTGACCTGCAATTTCACTTAGAAGCACAGACTCACTCCCAAGCACATCTACTCTCAAGTTTCATCACATCACCATCATGCTCTCTGCAACTCACTGTCATGGAATAAAGTGAGTGGTAAAAATACAGCCAAAGAGATAAGGTGAAAAAATCCACAGAAGAGATAAGGGGCAGAAAGCAGAAATAAAACCTCAAATCCCCATATCAATTCTATAAAAGGAAGAATGACCATGAAACTGAGAACAAAAGCTGCAAGGACTATGTTGAAATGATCACATTCTTCCAAGCTCCCTCATCTGAGTTTCCCAGCTTCTTGTAGAAACAAGGATCTCCATTCTGGAGAGCTGAACCAAGGGTTGAATCAGGGAAGACATTTCACACTGCAAGAGAAGAATTTTCAGAAAACACAGGAGAAGGAAGAAAACAAGTAGGCTTGG
Organism: Toxostoma redivivum; assembly: GCA_013397375.1. NCBI lineage: Eukaryota > Metazoa > Chordata > Aves > Passeriformes > Mimidae > Toxostoma > Toxostoma redivivum. The sequence goes on along the minus strand of VXBI01004729.1, from coordinate 447,817 downwards.
GAGAAGTAATTAAGCATTTTCAATCAAATTTGACATTTGGCATCTGCTCAGGTGTCTGCTGAGACTTGCTTTGTTTCCATTTAATATGTATGACATAATATGATTTAGCCTTTGGCTAAATAACTCTCAAGAGCCCACACTCAGGGAGAGAGACAGGCAGGCTCAGGGTGGGAGGGAAGAGATGGACAGTGCCTTATTTACTTGGCTTTTAACAATGCAGGGTGTCTGGCTGCATAGCTCCACATGCCAGACAGACATGTCAAAGAAGCAGTACAGCCTCATCTGAACTGGATTAGGCCCTGACTAAACAGCATGGCTGCAAGTGAGGGCAGCACTGAAGAGATTATTCTGCATACAAGGCTCAAAAAGCCTGCTGTTACTGGGGATGTTTCTGCACTATGAGATGGTTGAAATGAAAGAATTGGTCCCACAACTGATTACATACATCTTAAAGTGAGCAGTCCTCTTTGCTATGTAAAGCCCAAAATTTTCCAGATTCTAGCACTGAGCTTTGCAAACCCAAGGAAACATAAACTAAGGCTCCAACTTAGTGTGGAAAGGCAGAAAGGAAGCATGCTGGTCACTTCTAAAGCACAAGTTCTGCCCCCTGCCCCATAGCTCATCACCTTCTCTGCATTCTCAGTTTGGCAGGTTGATCCAACCCTGCCACATCAGCAGCAAACAGTGCCTCCCAACTACAGGTACTTGCCAAGATCAGGGATTCCCACAGGAGGATGAACAGGTGTTTTGTGGTGCAAAAACAGTGATACAGTCATGTTATGACCTCACAAGATACCCAGATGAAGAAAAACTACCAGCCAAGAAGATGCAATTAAGGCTCTTGCCACGAAGAACAAAGGTGAGCCTTTGGAAGTCGCCTTTCTCAGCATTCACAGGAGATGGATCAGGAGCAGAGGCTGGTAGTCCAGGCTTATTTTGCCAAGGTGTAAATTGGTTGCCAGCCCCTGTGCTCCCAGTTTGTTGGATTGACATGCAGGATTTTGCAGCCATTCAAGCCCTGAGCTGTACTCACAACCCAGTTCCATCCACTGCACCTCCTGCCCGTGCTGTTGGCTTTGCAGGTGGCTGTTCCTTATCCCAGCTCACTGCAGCAAGGTAATGAAGCATCCCACATCTCCCTCTCTCACTGCTGACTCATGGGGTGCCTGTCCTCAGCACAGACAGCTAATTAAAGCAGTTTTCCTTAATCTTTACCCCTTTCTTGCTCATGCCAACAAATTGTGCTATCCATATTTATGATCAGTTTTTCAAACACAAGGGCTTCTGGAACAGCACAAAAGTATTTTTTCTGTGGCCCACAATTATGTAAAAGGGGCCAGTCATAGACCCAAGGTAGACTTGAGGCACAAAGTGCCCAAAACACATCTTGGAACAACAGCATTCACCAGTGGCTGAGATGTGAAGGAGAAAGGAATAAATCACGATAAAAGGGAGAAGCGCAGGATTTGCTCTGAGGTGCTTACTGCAGGCTAAACTGACAGCATCTGCCCCAAGCCCTCCTGAAAGTGTCTTTCATCTGAGTTTCTGTTAAATGCGTGATTCTATTTACATACATCCAACTAATTCAATCAAAACTGAACTCTAAATTGGTCCTCAAGGGAATCCTTGCAAACACTTTTTATCTTCATGCAGAAATGAAGATTAGAAGGAAAACTGGGTTGAAGAACTGTCTTCCCAAGCAGCTCAGACTGTAAAACTTGCTAGCAGCTTGGCTTTAGGCAGGGTCACAGCTCAGTAACACTGAGTAACAAACACTGAGCACCAGCAAGGGAAGGACAAGGGTTTTGACACTCAGGGGCTGAGGTGACAAGTGGCAGCAGCCATCTTCATACTTGTGAGGTCCTGCTGCAGAGGGGCCCAGGCAGGACCCCTCTCCTGACCTTCAAGATACCATTCTGTCACTCACCTGACAGAGCTACAGAAATATGACAGAATATGAAAAGGCACAGAAGTACTAAAAAAGGAGATCAACCAGTGAGTTAAATCCCACCTCTTATCCTTCTTGAAGCTTTGCTCTTCCTAAGTAGTGTTGAGCTTCCCCAACTTTTCTCAAAGTACAGTGTGTGATATTTTCCTTTCATCCACAGCATGCTAAGTAACACAAAGAACCACTTTCCCTTGACTGCTCTTTTTTAACACTGAACTGCACTTCAGCATGCAGTAACTCTGCTAGGCTGGTAATGTGGAGAGATAAACTTTATACTGTTGCACATGTGGCAGTGCAGCAGCAAGACAAACCCTTGCTGCCTCACCTGCTACAGCCAAGGCTGATCTTCAGCACCAAAATCCCACTTGCTCTCAGTCCTCTGCCTCTGTCCAGTATGTCTAGGTATCATACATAGATTTGTCCATACAGGAACAAGTGGAGACTACCATGATACTTGACAAAAAACACTCAACAGCCTTGTTATTGTGAGGACCTTTTCCTGCGAATAAGCTGGTGACCCAGACTGAAAAGGTGGCAATTCAGCTACAAATCTCTTGAAACAGTGATTATGGTATTCAGCTAAATGTATGTGTTACAACGTGGCCAATTTTTGATGCAGATTTGCCATCCTTGTACAGATATATCCTTAGCAATTCAGTTTGCCTTCACAAAAGACAACCTCTGGATCACAGGATAATTTGTGAGCAATTTTGTATAGCAACAACAGCATTTCCAGTGAAAGAAACACAGGGATATTAATGCTAGAAAAATCTCAGTTAAAAAGAGGTTGCTATGCTAAGCAGTGTGGTATTTGGGCCAGCTGGAAAATAACAGGAAAAAAAACTTTGAAACAGAAAGAGAAGACAATACTAATTGAAAATAGTTCATACAGGGAAAAATACATCTGCTTTTTTTCTGATGGACTTAGCATAGAGTTTTCTGTATAAGATGCTGATGAAAACTGCTATTGACTGACACAAATTCTGCCTTTTTCACATTTCCTCCTAAGAACAACAACAAACTAAAAAGGACTTGCCATCCAAACAACAGCTTAATCCTCTGTTGAATAAATCAGCAACTGTCCAACATTGAGATTAACTGAATTTTGCTGCCTTCAGCAGTGGGACAAGAGGATATCAAGTGAACACCAGGAAGAGAGCAGGTGTATATGACTCCTGCAAGGAATCTCCCAAGTTTTAAAATATCTTCTTATCTATGTTCTTCTCAGCCTGAAGTTGACCAACACATCGTTCCACCAGGCAGCTCTCCCAGCTGTATAGAAAAGTCTGTGAAGGTTTGTACAAACCTCCTGCATTTGTAGCAGTCTGAGGAAAGGAATTCTACAAGCTCACTGTGAACCACCTCCATTGGTAGAATGTGGCCCACTAACCACCATAAAGCATGTATGGGTTGAAATGCAATATTCTGTAATGGCCTTAAGCAAGAGTGGTTATGCAACAGAAGTCAGAGTAAAATAAAATTTGCAATTCTGAAATTCTAAAGGAAAAGACAAATGCATTTAATGAAGTACAACTGTATCCCCATTACCATTAAATTTTATTGCATTTCCTTGAAAGTTAGGATAATACAAAGCAGCTGACTTCTGCAGAAAAAAAAGTATCATATGATGGAATTTTGGGACTGAAACCTTATAATGCACAGTATTTGGTCATTAGCTAAATAAAAGCATATTGAATTCCTTAATCACTATGAAGAAGTGCAATAAACACAACAAATTGTGACAGATGTTGTCAGTTGGATCAAAAAAACTGCAATAAACCAAGCATACCACATCTGCAGTAGCAGCTCCTCTGGGAGCTAAAAAACTCCTATGTTACCTCCTTGGGTTTCAAAGGGAAAACAAAATTTGGCAGGATCACAGCAAGACTAAAGCATTTTACCACTGTGTGGCCAAGGCAAAATACCCCACCCCTGGAAGGGTTCCAGGCCAGGCTGGATGGGGATTTGAACAACCTGCTCTAGTGAATGGCATCCCTGCCCATGGCAGAGAGGTTGGAACTGAACGCTCTTTAATGTCCCTTACAACCCAAACTATTTTATGATTAAGATTCTCTTATTACTGAGTAAGAGGACCCTTTACCTGCCCTCTTTTAGCTCTTGCAACAGACTTGTCCTCAAGTCTTCCTCATTTCTGCAGCTACTGACCTATTTAGGACTCTGATTAGGACTAGACCCAACCAGAACTTGCAACCAACACAAGCACTTCATGCCATTCCAGAAATCTTGGTTTCAACCAACATAGGCAGTGATTATGGGGGCCTGTCTGACATTGCTACTCATATCTGATACCATTGCTAAATGCATCCACTGGTCTTGTTAAATCATCTGGGAGATTACACAGAGCACTCACCATGGTGATTTCTGAATGCAGCAGAACAGAATGTGAGTCCTAAAGCTGGCCTGAAGGAAACTGGTGAATAATGCAGCTGACATCTCCCTAAGCTCAGCATCACTTCCCTCCCCTCCCCTTCATGTTGACCTATCTTTCTACCTGTAGGACTTCTTGCTGCCCAACGCAACCCATCAATATTGCTGCCCTATCACTTTCCAGTCACTTCAAATCAGGAAAGGCTCCCAGGCTGAACTTCAAAGAGGGAATATGCATTGCTAATGACACACCTTCCCTAAGAAGTTTACTGCAGGGAATAGTGCATGTCCTTAGTCCTATACGTGGGAAGCTGCAGGCAGAAAAATCTAACCTCTTATTTCGTCTGGTCTTTGCACTTTGTGCCTGTATCCCCTGCACACTAGGAATTTAATACTGAGCCCAAGGGTTTACTGATCATCTTGCTTGCAGAGTAAAGGATATCCTTGGCACATTAAGGTAAAACAGTCAGATGCTTCCATTTACCTCTAAAATGGAGGTAACTCAGATTTCCAATGAGTCATTCCTAAGATACAATGCTCCCTTTGACAACCACCTGTCTGTTCCAAGCACCAATTTCTACAGAGCTGTCATAGCATTCAGACAGCTGTCATTGCACCAAGGACAAAGGAAATCCAAGCTAATCATTACATATTTATACCACATTTCCAAAGAGAGATCAAAGAATATATTTTGCTCCCTGTTTCTAAAAACCACATCTGATTAGAGAAACTTCTCAGAAATCTACCAAGTGATTTGCCAAATCCAGAGACACCATGCTCTGGACATGGTGGTATTCCAGTGCTCACCCTCAACACAGTCCCACAAGTATTTAATTTCAAGCTTTGACAATCAACATCTTCCACAAAACTAATGAAAAAATTAACTCAAAAAATCCCACTCCAAAACCCAGTTTCTTGACTTAACACAATAACTTAACTGACCAGTACTGTGTGGAAGTTTTAAACTGATTCTATTTTAAAGCATTCAACTTCTACTGCCAAACATACATCTTAAGAATTATATAAAGCCCATGTGAAAGTCTAGAGGAGACAGCAATCATTTTATTTTACTCAATCCAATTTCTATCTGAACACAGCTCAGAGACCACAATCTAAAAAGTCTGAATCTAACATGGCAGGCAGTGTGAAAGTAGATTGGTTCTGCTGTGTCTTCAGTCAAGTTTGTTGCTGAATAACTGTATACAAACAGACTAATTGGCAATTATTTTTATTTCACTTTTTTTTAATAAGACAAATGAACAGAAAAATAAAATCATCTCTATTTAGAAGGTCAATTAGATCAGGTTGGAAAAAAGAAAAATAATCAAATTGAGACCTTCTTTTAACAGTTTCCATTTATGTCTGCTGTTTGTCTCTGCACAAATTGCTGCTTTTGAATCTCTGTTCTCCTGTGCCCTCTTTCCAGCACAAGTTACTTTACTAATCCTGTACCCAGCACACACAAAGGGATGCTGCTCTGCAGCTGAATGGGCCCACCACTATTTCATGTGTTTGGAAACCTTTTCTCTTTCAGAACATCTGGTTTCAGCTTAAAACCATGTTCTGAAATACAATGAATTGAATTCCTGGGGAAGTGAGCAGAAGCCAAATCCACTACACTCCTCCATCCATCATCATCATCCTGGGCTAGAACATAACACTCCCATGCCCAGCACTCTGCTTCCCAGGAACAGATTCCCCTCCACAGCTAGTTGCCCATACTTAAGGTTTCAGTTTGAAAACTGCTCTGGCCACATGCAGATGACTTCTTGCAATGAGTGTGCAGGGAGTGTGTAAGGAGTGTGCAAGGAATTCACAATGAGACTTGAATAAATGTGCAAGGAGTGTGCAAATGAGTGTGCAAGAAGGGCACAAATGAGTGAGAAAATGAGTGTGCAAGGATTGTGCAATTGAGTGTGCAAGAAGTGTGCAAATGAATGGGCAAATGAGTGTGCAAGAAGTGTGCAAATGAGTGTGCAAGAAGCATACAAATGAGCGAGGAAATGAGTGTGCAAGGAGTTTTCAAATCAGTGTGCTAGAATAGAAAATGAGTGTGCAAATGAGTGTGCAATAAGTTCAACAATTGTGCAAGGAGTGTGCAAATTAGTGTGCAAATAAGTGTACAAGAAGTGTGCAAATGAGTGTGCTGGAATAGAAAATGAGTGTGCAAATGAGTGTGCAACGAGTCTCTAACAATTGTGCAGGGAGTGTGCAAATGAGTGTGCAAGAAGTGCGCAAGAGGTTTGCAAATGAGTGTGCAAGGAGTTTTCAAATTAGTGTGCTAGAATAGGAAATTAGTGTGGAAATGAGTGTGCAATAAATCTCCAACAATTGTGCAGGGATTGTGCAAATTAGTGTGCAAACGAGTGTGCAAGAAGTGTGCAAATGAGTGAGAAAATGAGTGTACAAGAAGTGTGCCAATGAGCGTGCAAATGAGTGTGCTGGAATAGGAAATGAGTGTGCAAATGAGTGTGCAACGAGTCTTCAACAATTGTGCAAGGAGTGTGCAAGTGAGTGTGCAATGAGTGTGCTAGATTTGCAAATGAGTGTGCAACAAGTTTGCAACAAGTGTGCTATGATCGTACAGTGTGTGCAAATGAGTGTGCAAGCAGTGTGCAACAAGTTCTCAAGGAGTGTGCAAAGAGTGTTCAGAAGTGTGCAACAGTTGTGTAAGGAGTGTGCAACAAATCTGCAATGAGTGCAGGAGCGATCGATCGGCAGGCATTAGCAATCGAGCGCCGCGCAATCGATCGGCCAGGCATCACCAATCGAGCGCCGAGCAATCGATCGGCCAGGCATCGCCAATCGAGCGCCGAGCAATCGATCGGCCAGGCATCAGCAATCTAGGCATGAGCAGTCAACCACTGAGGAATCGATCACACTCCTTGCACACTACTTACACAGTCCTTGCTCACTGATTTCACACTCCTTACACACTTCCTGCACACTCATTTGCACTCTCATTTCCACACTCATTTGCACATTTCTTGTACACTAATTTACACACACTGCGCACTCATTGCACACTTGTTGCAGACTCGTTGCACTCATTTGCACATTCATTTCCACACTCCTTGCACACTCATTTGCACAGTTGTTAGAGACTCGTTGCACGCTCATTTGAAAACTCCTTGCATACTCATTTGCAGACTTTTTGCACACTCACTTCTACATCTAGCACACTCCTTGCACACTAATTTGCACATTCATTTCCACACTCATTTGCACACTCCTTGCACAATTTTTGGAGACTCGTTACACACTCATTGCACACTCCTTGCACACTCATTTGCACATCTAGCATACTCATTTGTACACTCCTTGCACACTCATTTCCACACTCATTTGCATACTCATTTGCACACTCCTTCCACACTCATTTCCACACTCATTTGCACACTCCTTGCACACTCATTTGCACATCTAGCACACTCCTTGCACAGTCATTTGCACACTTCTTTCACTCATTTGCACACCTAGCACACTAGTTGCACACTCATTTGCACACTCATTGCACACTCATTTGCACGCTTCTTGCACACTCATTGCACACTCATTGTAAACGAATTTGCACACTCATTTGCACACTAATTTCCACATCTAGCACACTCATTGCACACTCCTTGCACACTCCTTGACATATATCACAGCTATAACTCTCCAAGTTCCCCTCTCCCATCACTGCAGCTGCTATTCACATAGTTATTTTCCTCTCCTCAGAGTAAAGTTACCCAACTGCTATTATATCAATATTGAGACCCTCTGACTTTTATATTACACTTACATTGTGGCTATTGTTTGCATGTTTATTTTTTCCTGTGGGTATAGTTACCTGATACTATTATCTGTGTAGTTAGTTATATCTTCCTAAGGGTGTACTTACTTCACCAGCTGTATTTAAATTGTCTTCCACAGCTGTAGTTACATTGTCAGATTTATATAAATAGTGTGGTTACAGTCAAGCAGGCAATACTGCAGTGCTGCACTTATTTATACAGCACAAGGATCCCATGGTATAAATACCTCACTCAGAGGTTGTTGCACTGCCCTGTGTATAAACAATTGGTGGGAAGGTGGCTCCCAATCACATGACTCCTACTTCAGAGTAAAGCACAGCACAGAGAAGGGAGACAGAAAGGTATAGGTCCCTGTACCTGCACACCCACAAGGGATGCATTGGCTTCAGAACTCCAAATTTCTCAGCATTTCTTTTCTCAGACAGAAAATTTCTCGTGCTCCTCAGTATCATAATTTTCCAGGTGAACTCCTGTACCTGCCTGAATGACTTGTACTATTTCCATCACTGCAATATCTCAGTGCCAAGTCTTCTAAGACAAAATCCACTAACGTACAGGCTTAACTAGCAACAGCAAGGTATAGTGTGACAGCCAGGCAACACTATGCACACTGGGAACTGAAAACTGATTTTTAACTCCTAAAGGATGAGGAGTTTCACTGCTACTGTGCCACCAATTCATCAACAGAAATGATTATGTTAATGCAGCAGGTTAACACATGGCAGATCAGATCAAAGGTCCATCTAAGCTCATCATTCCTTCTTATAGAGCAACCACGCATTGCACCATGAGAAAAAAAGATGAAAACTGAACAAATCAAGATGGAAACCAGTTCTCTCCATCTCTGCCTTCAGTTCTGGTCACTCTTCCCCAGCCCATATTCATGTATTCACCTCAATTAACATCTGCCCTGCAATGCTGTAAGAGCTGTATTTGCATAGCTGTCTGGGAATGGACTCCACCAGCAAATCTCTCCTCGCTTTCTTCAGGCACCAAGCTCTCTTTGGCTTCCAAGAGAAAGATTACACTGAGTAACACCTGCTGCTCTGTCAGAAGCATTTTCCACTAATATGAATCACTGTCCTTCCTGACAGTGTTCAGATCCACACACGTCCTAAGAATTGGCAGAAGGGATTGCTACAGCAAGCAAAGCCAGTAGCTCTGCAGAGATTTGATAGTTTGACAGGGAATCTCCTCAAGGAAGCATCTCAGTGAAAAACATGCAGGAGTTTAATGTGATGGGTCTCAGGAGAGAGACCCTTAAATGATCCACTTTAAAATTGCATGTGAAACAGTTTGGAAGTGGCATCCTTGGAGTAGAAGTGGCAAGAGACTCTACCAGCCTACAAAAGAGTTCACCTCCACTGGTGATGTCACCAGTGGGGTCCTTGGCACAAGGAAGGAATATTTGCAGCTCTCCTCCGGTACAATGGTGAAATAAAAGCCCCTTTCTAAATAGTGATGGCAGAGAAAAAAAACCAACATTGTTTCTGTGCAAGTGTAAAATTCGGGTAGTAGTCAAACATCTAATACTTTCTTGTTTCTCGTTTCACCACAGCTTTCCACTGAAAAATCCCCAGGGACACATACTACATGTTGTGGCAGATGAGAATTTTATTTTTTTCCCCTGTAAGATTTCCCCTTTGTGACACCTTCTGCCTATATGAGATTATCCTATTAGAGGATTTCCTAGTAAAGCAACAAACCTTTAATTTTTTTTTGATTGCACAATTTAGTCTTTATAAAATAGGTGATCTCAAAAAAGTCCTTGAATTACAAAATAGTAATAAATTATGATTAATTCATATTTGAAATGAGACATCAGCATAAATGTTTAGACCAGGCTCATCAGATTGATGGAGGTTCTTTAATGGGATAAAAATTACTCCCTCTTCAGTTTTATCTCTGTATGTTCAGTCCATACAGAAATCCTGGAAACATAAAAGAAAATGCATTTCCCACTAACAGCTACCAAGTCCTCAACTGCTTCAATTCATAACATCTGAAAACAGGAGACACCATTTGATAACCAATGACATCTTTCTTCTAACCCAGACCATTATCTTTTACCCAGTTTTCCTTACACTGAGCTCAGCAATGCATAATTTCCTGAAAAATATCTTCCAGAAAGGCATTCAATCATGATCTGAAGGTATCGAGAAATGTTAACTCTCCTCTATTCTTTACCTCCTTAATCTCAATGATTATCTAAAATTACTCCTTAAAACATTCATCACTCTACTGCTGTAGAGTCACTGGCTCCATCTTTCAGCCATTAATTCCTCTTATGCATCTCTCTGCTTGATTCAAGAGCTTTTCAATAGCCAGTATTTTACTATAGTAGGAATATTTATTTATAACCTGTAACTAAGTCACGGCAAAATTGTGTTGATAAGCAAACCAAACAGACTCAGATAATATTCTGCTAGGTGCACTCAAGCATCTAGAAGCTTTTCTGCCTTTGGTAAAACAAAGTTTGAAGCTCAGCCATCATTAGGGATAAAAAAAGGACTTTTCTTGTACATCTGCTGCAGGCAAAGATACTGGCTAATATAACCCATCTAAATCTAAATCAGAAAATCTCTCTCAATCTCCACCTCTCTCTTACACATTCATGACAAATGGCCAGATAAGAGATTTCTCTATATAAAGAGTTAGTCCTGCTTCCTTGATACCAAGTGACTTTTTCGTCTTTCACACAGGCATATATGACACCCTAAGCTTATCAAGAGAATCCATTAGACTTGGATTCCCTTTAATACTCTTGGAATCAAACAGAATATTACCTGAATGTATTAGATCACACCCATCAGATAAATGCTTTTTATGCCTATAGATCTTAAAAAAAAAACCAACTTTTTTTCTTTTTTTTTTTTTTAGAAAACAGTCATACACCATGATGGAAACCAAGACACTGTTCTCCCAGGTCTCTGTCCTTACAAGGCAGCACAACTCGCAGAGGCAATCACTTGGATAACTCAATGAATCACTACACTCATGACCTTCAGGACAAAGTATTCATTGTATATTTGAGGCATAGTGAATACAGAGACTGATCAGAACTTTGGCCTTAATACATACTAGTCTGATATTTGAGGCATAGAATGTGTCAAGGGGCTTTTCACAGGCAAAACTTATTTGAGGGCCTTTGTACAATAAATGCTACAGGTTTCTTTCTTAGTTTAAATACTTGGCCACAAGCTGTATTTCTCTGATCACCAAGATTAAGCCTCAAAACATCTATAAGTAGGTACAAAATTTTATGCACCTGAAACAGTTTTAATGCGTCTGTGTTTGCAGGATCAAATATTTTTAAATCCTAGCCATATATCCTTAATTATTATAAAGGTTTTGTCCAAATCTCAAGATTATTTCAAATGATACTGCAAGACATACTTAAATACCAAGAGATAAAAAACCCCTAACTTTTACCATTTTCTAAGCTTATTCAAGGAAAAAATGCAATTATAGAACCACTATTTGGGGGAATCAGATTAGATAGTAACAATGGTAATTAGGAGATAGAATACATTCTCCTAATTGTTCAGCCAAAACCTGTGTGCCTCAGTAGCCCACGTACAGATGTAAATAGGAAGCACTGAAAATGAGCTGCACTTCAGCTCTGTCCTCTTCTAACAGCGTCCATGCCCTGATTTATCCAACCATGATAACAGATATGGTCAACAGGCAGGCTGGGCATGGCTGGGAGAGGACAAGAGAGCAGGGAGTGTTTTGATTGCCAGCTTTTTGGTCAGTTTGGGTGAGTAGGTGACTCTGCATCATTCACAGAAAAGTCAGTATTGCAAACTGAGTACAAAACTTCAGGTCAGCCACAGGTTCCTCCCCCTCCAACTCATATCTGCTCTTTGCATTCCTCAGCAGCAGCAAATATGACAAAAACAATTATACCTAGTCAATCAGCCACCCTTCTCCACCAAATGCCAAAAGCCTGTAGCTTTCCAGGCCATAAAAATACAGCTGCAGCCTCCTCAGTTGACCAGTTAAATATGTTTATCTGCCAAGAGCAAATTTAACCTTTCTGCCCACACAGCAAGGGCTGCTCCATAGGCCCAGTGCAGCAGAGTAATGCAGGACTGACAAGTCTCTCCCAGGAGCCCCGGGGTTGCCTCTTATAGTGTCGATCACCATGGTGTCCACACACTGCTAATATCAGCAGGATTGCCCTCAGCACGACTAAGCAGCTGATTTTGCACAAATTAAATTTGGCAAAGATGTTAAATGTCATGGAGTGAGATACTGAGATGGCAGCATTAGCAAAATGAGGGGAAAGCTCTATTTCCATCTCATTGGGAAGAGGTTTGCTTTGAGGAGATTTGCACGCAATTTGAGGCAGTAGATGATAATACAACCAGATTCTGATTGTAATAGCTTGTTATAAGTGTTAAATGTGCCCTGTTGGAAACAAAAAAAAATTGGCTTGCTACAGGTCATTTTCCCCCTCTTTGTAATTAATCTGGGCACTTCTGCTGATACCCAAGCCTGGCCAGGTGCGCAGCTCTAACAGGAGTTGGCCTGCACAGGTTTCTCAGGTTTGCACACATTCTCTGCCAGATTCAGCCCAAATTCAGAAGTATGTCTTGTTCAGGCTGCACATGCAAGAAACATTAGATGTAGCACATGTCCTAGACATTAGGCTTAAGAGAAATTTTCTTTGTGTCCTCATCTCCTCCACATTTCAATACCAGTTTTCTTAATTCTTCCTCTGCTCTTCAGCTGAATTTAAGCCACACCATGAAGCTGACATGCGAAAACCACCAAAATCGTGCCCCAACTTATGACAATTTTTAGAGCAATTCTATCCTATCATCCATGACCTGTCAGTTTGGTTTTTTTCTCCCATGAGCCGTCTCCTACTCTGATGATGATAAAATGAAGTAATTATCACTGACAATTTTTCTCTTTTGTAAATACTACAGAAGGGGGGAAATTGGGCATTTGATTCAGAGTTTCTTTGGAAAACTGAGGAGATTTCACTTTCAGATTTCCAGATCCCAGGTCTACCATACAGTTCAGGTTCCTGGTCACTTTTAATTTCAATAAGATTTAAATGATACAAGAAAAATAGTTCCATTCTATTATTTTCTATATTTCCACACGCACAAAAATCTGGAGGGTAGTAGTTCTAACCTCCCCAGTTCTGATACACACACAGGCATATTTGTAGCACAGTTCAGAGTGTGTTCATTAGCATCTCACTTAACTCTGGATGTCTCACTGCAGTAAATGAGCTTTTCTTTCACTGCATCCAAAACCTAGAAAAGGCCTCTATCTCTGCCCAGCTGCAAAGAGATTTCTCATAGAAATTAGGAAAAGCAAAAAGAAGCCTGAGGGACAGTTTTATGCTTCCAGGTCCTTAGGAATGACCCAACAGGCTGGTGCACAGCATGGTTCAGCACTTCAGGCAGTGTCCAGGAACATAACACAATGAGATTTATTTTCTCTATACCAACTTTCATAAAAGACAGAGGACTGCTCTGAGTATTAAGGACAAGAATTTCATAAAAGCTTCTCAAGCCAAGAACTAACAAAAATATGACTTATCCAAAATGAAGCTCCCATTTTGGAGGTCCAAAGACCCAGACATGAGATCAGTGCCACTGTGGGTCACACTCTGCGGCACAGAGGCTGCTTGGCGGATGGGACAGACCCCAAAAGCACACAAATCTCCCAGAGGTGATGAAGAGCTCCTTGCTTAAACAACAGCAGTTTGATCATGCACTGAATGTTCAAACAGGCCAGGGCTGCTGATCTGCCCTTAGCACAGCCATTGCCACCTCTGATAGCACATGACAGCATGAGAAACGTGATGTCACATGTGTGAATGCAGCAGATGTTGATAAACGATCTAATATCAGGCAACTGAAAATAAACAAGCAGAGCCTCTGTATTTAGGTCCTCCCCTTTGGCATCTTGTGATTGAAACTAGTTATGTAGGGGAAAAACCCAACTAATTTTACAAAGCCTCTGGCAACGGGTCTGATTCTGATCTCTGTTCAATGCCAAGGAAAGCAGTTCCTGACTGCAGAGCTTGAACACTCTTACATAAGAAATGCAGAAGCAGCAGACAAGGTTGACATTTGTGCTCCAATGATGCCCAAAGGGATTCTCTCAGTGACTAGGATGGAACAACAATCATCCCCAGAAGTCAAAATTATTGCAAGGAGCAACTTCTCAATATTCAGACTGTGCAGACCAGCTCTGAGTAAATTCATAGGTTGCTTCCTAGCTTGGATTTTTGTTTCTCTCTCTGTTGCTGACTGGACACACTTTTCCCATGTGAGAGCTTATATTCTGCAAATCTCAGTGCTCAATTTTGGAAAAAAAATTCATGTGAAGCCTCTTAAAATTAATTCCTGTTGGATGAAATGCACCACTCAGAAGACTGTTGGCATTTAACCTGTCAAATCAAAAATCTGAGGGTACTCCCAGAGCAGCCAAGCCTTATGATTTTACTCTGAGTCTCAACATTTAGTATTTCTTTTATATCTGCAATTCGTGGAGCCAAGTGTGGGAATCTCAGTTTTCATTTTTGAAAAAGCTGCACTTGTAAATTTCAAAATTACCCACAAAAAGGCTCTGAAAACGAACTCACTGTGGCTTAAAGGCTAAGGAATCATAACTTATATCAAGGACTCTAAATTTATTTATAAAGAAAAAATAATTTAACATCTAAATTCATAATTTGAGGCATTAGGGACAGCAAATATAGCTAAAGAGAATTAATTCAGTACTAGACAATGAAAGCTGGAACGAAAGGTGGAAGAGTCAAAAACAAGTCAATTTTGCACAGCTGAACAGATAAACATAATACAAAATATTTTTCAAAGTTTTAGAGATAACAACAAACAGAAAAATATCAGGGAGACGAAAGGCAGTGCAGAACATTAGCAAGGGCAAAGGAAAGACACTGAGACACACCACATGCCTCCAATTCAGGACCACATAACCCAAAAGAATTGGTGTTCCAGGCAAGGGTGAAGATGCAAAGATGGGTTTAAAGCATTTCTGCATTCACGCTACCATTACCTGAGCCAGGAAAAGCTGAGAGATTTCAGTAACTACATCTCCAGAATATTGATAGGATCTAATTCTTGATCTACTACTTTGCTGTTCTTGCACACAAGAGACTGATTGGCTCTGGCTGAGGATGAGGGGATTTCTCACTTTTGAGCACATCACACCATCACTGCCTGTGAAGCAGTTCCACTGTTCCTCAACTTGGAGCAGCCCGTACTTGCACAGACAGTTCTGTTATGCTTGCAAGTCTGCAAGGCAGGAAAGCCCTCAGAGCCACCACTGACTTTGGACACCACTGGCTTCTGGATCTTCAGTTCAGTGGGCCAAAGACCCAATTCCTGCAACATAGCACTTTTCACAAAGCATCTGCTAACCTAAGTGCTCAAAAGTAGTTTCCCCTTCTATAATTACCGGCGAGATCCTCGAGTACATTTTCATTTATAGCCAGAGGATAAAACATGCCAAAAGTTATAAAATAACTTTGGTCCCTGCAGCCACTCTGTGCCACATAGGTTCATAAATCACATCTGCAAATACTGCCTTTAAATCAGGATTTGAGGTGAGGTTGCAAACACAGCAATAACCCTTCAAACCATCCATTTCGTCTCTACCTCCTGCAGTGATTTGCAGAAGAGTGTCTGAGGTGCTCATCCCATGGACACTTAGAACACCACTTCAGCAGGAAGAAGGTCTGCAAGTATCCAGCCTCTTCTGAGCACACAAGGAGAGTCTTTTCAATTTTAAAATATGCTCTTGAAAATGCAGGCTACCACCTTGTCAGCCTGAAAGGAGCTCTTGGAATAATGAATGACTCCTGTTGTTCCTACCAAAACAGGGTATCACTCATCCTGACAGCATAATGTATGAGTTCCCCACAGCTATGCAATGCATGGAGCTACCCGAGCAATTCAGAGCCACTTTACAGTGGGGCACTACAGGGTTCATATCTTTATGTAGTTAAACAAATTCTCTATTTCTTTATTGTTCATTCAACACACAAAGATTTAGCTATTACCCAGTCCCACTTGCTTGTCAAAAAAAAAAAAAAAAATTAGATTTAGCCTCCTGGGCTCCTTTTCCTCCTGAAGAATTTGAAATGTGCACAAGCCAACAGAGCAGGAGAAGGAAAGCAGCTTTGTAACTTTTCAAGGTGAAAAGTTAAGGGCAAAATTAAGGAGTCAAGTCTCTCCCAGATCTAAGGCCCCTCCACACTTGATCCAACTATAATAATTAGCAGGTTTCTACCTCTAAGCCCCTATTTCACACTGTGAGGTACAAGAACCTAGAGGTGGCAACATAAAAACCTACAATACCCAAGTAAACTTCAGCTTCCCTAGGACCCTAAATCCCAGGAGTTTCCATAACCTCCAGGGTCAGCTTTCTCAAACAAGGGTTTGAATATTACAGGGTTGGTTGCCAGAAGTAAAGTAAATAAAGAATAATTAATTAGTAATAGTTTCTCTACAATAGAGTAAAAGCAGCAGCTGAGAACACAGACACCACCTCCAGAGCTGCAAAAACTTGCCCAGAGAGATGGGCTGCCCAAGTGGGAATTTGGTCAAGCCTCATGCATTCCTTGGCCAGCCATTGACCATCTGGAACAATGGCAGGAATAAGGGAGTATGGAAGGCATTAAAAACCCCACTGAAACCCAGCTGATTTGGTTGTTTTTTTTTCTTTTTCACCTCCTCTGTTGCTCCTGATTGCCCTTCAGCAAATGCTGTGACTGACAGGTACGCATCAGCTTTCCCACTACCCTATCCGGGACCGTGAAATTCTGAAAAAGTTACAAAGAGAATAATGAAATAAATATTCTTCTATCTGATCTACTACAGCTCTCACATGACAGCTGCTGCTTTCCAGGCTCCTCTTTATCCTTCTGGCAATGAACATTAAAGAAGCATCCTGGAAATTAAAGGCAACTGAGAGAGACTTTGCACAGCTGGAAAGAAGCCCATGGCAAACACAATCCTAAGGAAGCCAGAGAGAAACTGTAGCAGAAAAATCTGGCTGGTACATGAGCTGCACAGCCAGCTAAAACCTTCCAATCCCATTGCTTTGGTCCTTCAGCATCCGCACTACTACCACTGCAGAAAAGGAACAAGAGTGCCACCGTGTCCCTTTGGTGAGCTAAACCAACTCCCTAAGCACATTTGTTTATCAAAGAAACTAAAGACTGTGTCATTTGCCATTACTGCTCCGTTTACACCACATTCAGAACATTAGGCCTTTTTGTTTATTCAGCACCATATGATTATGTGATTGCTCTGACATGAGGTGGGTGGAGAGAGCCAGAGCATGGGGAAAGGAGCAAGGAGGCAGAATTGCATTTATTTTCACAATTCCTCTTGGACAGAAACTCATTAAAGTTTAACCCACATCCTTCCAAGCAATAATAGCAATAAACAGAATATAATATATAGTGCAAAGGAAGTTCTTTGGAGGGAAAGTAACCCAGACCTAGTACAAAGAGGTGGCATCACACCCAGGGTTCCCATGCAGCTCTTTGGACTGTGTGGTGCTGCTCCAAATTTCCCTCTTTCCAGAAGGCATGGGGCCAGAGCCTCATCTCCCATAATACAGTTTGACCGTGTCCTTGATGATTTTATATTGTCTGAGAAGATGACCCTCCACTTTTCACAGAATGAAGTCTTTGCTAATAAGAGCCAGAATCTCACTACAGTCAGGGTAGGAGGACGGGGTGTCCCAGGCAAACCTGAACACAGGCAATACTGCATTGCTCCTTGAAACTGCTCCAGTTTCCATGTAAAACCAGATGCAATGCAAGTTTGCCTCAGGCTCAGCAAGACATTAACCTGTTGAAAGATGAAGGCAGAAGGGGAATTCACACCTGGGTGTTTTACTTATTGCACAGGGGAAGGACCAAAGGGCAGGAAAGGAGAGCAGTCACACGGAAAGTCTGCTTGCCAAGGGAAAATCTGGGCATCTCAATGAAAACCAACAAACCCCAGAACAGCCATTTTGCTTTCTTCTGACTCCAGAAAAGTCGGAAGACATCTTCATTTTTAAAACTAAGGAGAACAGGTGCAGAACATAGGTGATTTTGGGTCATACAAAGTATTATCTTTCATTCTTACTGCTGAAGGAATGCAAGGGAAGGCAAGGCAAAACCTCAGTAAAACAGACTCCCGGGCCTGGGGTTGGACCATCTAAGTTGTACACAGGTAACTATGAAAACAGGATGGAAATGAGAGCACTTGGGCTCCCAGTGGTGCTGGTGGTATTTTGAATGTATCTTTATTAGAATTGCTGTCAGAGAGGCTAAAATAGTGGGACACAGCCCAGCCTCATGCCAGAACTCTGCTCCTCTATTTAAGGGAGGAACAGCCAGGGTAAATGTCCAAGGACACCTCCACACGTCAGCCCAGAAGAATGGGATCCTAATTCTTGCTACTGCAACTTGCATGCATCTTAGAACTACTGGAAAATTGATTCAATTGTCCTTCTATTGAAGTTGTTAGGATTTTTAAATTTATTTATCCCTCCCTGTCACTAAACAGTTCATTAAACCTAAGTCTTACAGGGCACAATTTTAATTAGCCCTTTGCAGTCTCTAGGTGAAAAGGGACCCCTCCGAAGTTGGCAGGGACCGTTGCTTGGCCCTGTGCACACTGAGTCACAGAATAATTGATGCTGGAAACTCTGGCACAATTATTCTCCTCCCTCTCTAACCTCAGACTATGTGGGACACTTTTAGGAGTGAATCTGCTGTGGATGTGGGGACACTACCTCAGTCAGGAACACAGAAACAAGGATCTGCCCTTTGCCTCCCTTGCTGGACACAACCTACCTTGACTGCCATAGGGGTAAAGGAAACCAGCTACCCCTATTGATAAAGTTTGGAGGTTTTCCTAGCCCTAAAGCTCTCTCCTAACCTGATATGTCTAAAAGATTATGCAGCCATGACGAGGAGGCAACTTCAAAATTCAACTGAAAAATTTCCTTCTGTATGTGCTTACAGCAGCCCTGTTCCACTCTAAAAAATGCATACAAAGACATACATCATCACCTAGTGAATAAAGACATCCTATACATTACTAAGTAAAAACATCAAAGAGTATATGGAGAAAAGCTCCCTTCAAACTGTAATGAGCACCCTTTCCTGGCTGGAGAGAGTGCCTGCCTCATCCACACCAAACACAAATCTTACCAGGGAACATTTATAAAACTGCACCTTTATAAATGAAATCTTGCTCAGTAACAAGAACAGAACGAAGCATTAGAAGCCTTTCATTTAATCCTTACTCATTATGGATGTAAAATTTGGACCTCATAGTACTCAGATACTTCATCCCCAAAGGCATTTCCCCAAAGGCAGTTGAGGTCCAGCAGCCCTGGAGAAGAAACAGCCTTAACTGCTTATTGCTCTGCTGAGCTTCACATACTGTTTTTGCTCTTAAATCTCCCTCAATTTCTGCCTGGTGACACTTACGTATTTCTTCAGCACTGTCTTTAAAGCATTTCAGCTTGTTGGACAGCACAAAGAACTGTAAAAGCAATTACCTTCAAGTTTTAAAGAAAAAAAAAAGATATTTCAACTACCATAGTGAAGAAAGCATTCATTAGGCTACGTGTAAATTTTGCTGCCAGTTCAGCTCAGATTTTCTTCTTTGTATTCCAGATCTTTCATTTCAGACAGCTGAACCTGAATCCCTTGGCCTCAAACCCCTTGCAGAAGCATACTGACCCCCTCACATAGCTAATCTCTTTCCTCCTGTTCCATCTCACCTTGAAGTATAAGCATCTGTCATTATCCAGAAATCAGCAGCACTGTTAAAAGAAGCAGCCTTTCAAGTCAGGCATTCGGCTGCTCCTCATGTCCTTCCATGAACTCAACCTACTTTCACCTCTTTAATTGCCTGCAAAGATTGAAACACGTTTACTGTGCGCTGACTTTGCAAACCACACGCTGAAATGGGAACACTTTGGAATAAATTACACTGAGAACTAACAGGTAGACAAAGGACTCAGAGAGCAACCTACAAACATATGAACAAACAGATATGCTGTGCCAGGATGCCATAGCTCATGAGTTAAAGAGGCACAATGCCCCTTGAGCATCCCAGTGCTGGGCTCTGCCTCCATGTAATTTGCAAGGCAGGAGTTGCTTTTCCCCTGACAAATGCCACATACAACAGCCACAGATAGTAAGCTGTGTTGCTTATGCCCAGGAGACAGATGCCACCAGAGAATAGAAGCAAAACTACTGTAATCAGTCTGCTGGCAATAAGAAAACAAAAATCAATGTTGTCCTATTCCCTTCAACACTGAAATGTATTATTTGCAATTCTTCTAGTCCTTGTTCTACGATTTCTGCCTTGTTCCCTGCAAGCGACAACTATCAAAACCTCAGCCTATTAACTGAAGTCTTCCAAAATTCAAAGGCCAAGCAGGGAGCACAGGACCCAGAACTATGAACTTATTGCACTAACCACTGAACTAACAAAACAAAATGCCACAACATAAAGACAGTGACAGATACCAAATCAGCTCCCCAAACCCAGCTAGCTACTGAGGCTCTTTTAATCAAAGATAACATATACAAAAACAAAACACCAGCATGTTAATGAAACAGAGTTGTCCTTGATTTGATTTGTGGTTAGCTTCCGAACAGGGTCCATTTTTCCAGGTCCCTCATCCAACTTCAAGTTGCTTGGACAGAAGGAAAAATCTGGTCCCACAAACACTTAACAGATGGCTTTTGATTTTTTCCAGGTGCTAAGCACACACATTTCTCTTTAAAATCTCCTCAAAGTGTTGGATTGCAGAGCTAGACTATAAATTCTACCTCCCAGGTTCCTCCAAGTCTAGCTTAGTTATGCTGCATTTTATTTTGTTGCAATATTGACCTTAAACAATAATTGCAAAAATAAATCATTGTGGCTGAGCTGTGCATTCAATCTCATTCCTGTTCTGTGCTCAGAACAACTTTCATGCTACTGAGCTTAGTTTCTCGGGTACCCTTAAGCTGCACTGTTTTATTAGAGCATCTTGAAAAAGAACTAGCAATAGGAGTTTCCTCAAACCTCCTCTCTTACTACCTCAGCAGGGTTGCTCTTTGTTCTGCAAAGGTATGCTGCTTTTCCCTTTAACAACAGGAGAAAATTCAGTTAATAAAGTTAACCCAGGCTTGGAGGAAGCCTGGAGATGATCTAAGAAAAGAGCAAAGCGCCTGGGGCAGATGCAGGAACCAGGTAGGTTATATACAACTTGTAAGGAGTCTCCTCTGTCCGAAAGAAAAAGATAAAGCAACTAAGAAGACACTTGACTGCTAGTGACTGACCCTGAACCAACCTCCTGTAGATATGGGACCCAACCAATGGCACCAGGGTAAACTCCTTCGGGGGGATTCTGTAGAGAATTACCAACCACCTCCTACAACCACGTGGAAGATTCAACCCCTTTCTTTCATTCCTATAGCAGGCAGGGACTTGAGAGTACACGCTGCCCTAAATCAGTTTGCATAAGGACAGAGTTTTTACCTCCCCCATATATCTTTATCTAAAAACAAGAGTACATTTGAATACGGGCATGGCTGCAACCACTGCAGATGTGCAGGCAAATGGTGATATGCTCATCTCACTTGTTCTCTGCAGCTTTGGACACCCATTTGTCACACCTGTTCATCTGCCATTAATATGCACCCAAGAGTGGCACATGGACAATTTAACAGAGAAACAAAATAGTTTAAGACAAAGAATAGGAAGCAAAAAAAAATAATTTGAAATTAAATAATATAAACTATTTGCTACATTTTAAAAATCATTACAGTACTCAGAGCATGTCTGGACAACTGCAATCGCATTTCATTTACACATGTAACACAGCTGAAGGATTTAATCAGACATAGTCAAATGTCTGATAATTGCCATTTCCAAAAACCAGCTAGTGTCTCCTGTGGGATCTGGAACACATGATTAGTCCCTGCTGCAGAAAGCACCCTCCATCCACTCAGCTGTCCTACTGTCTGGCCTGACTCCTCATGATTATCCCAAAAGCCAGCTAGCAAAGGAAGAAGGGGAAAAAAATTAAGTCAAATTCATAATTGGTGGGAATACGTGATTTACCAGCATCACAACCTACCAGACTGGAGTGATATGATGCCAACACTTGGCTAGGGAGAAGTAAGAAATTTGCTGAAAGCAGGAGTGCTCAAATATAGCTTTACCCATGCCCTCCTTTCCTCATTACCCACTAAAATGAAAGCTTCAGGAGTTTGTGTTCCTCTGACATGGACTGAAAGTACTAATAGTCCCCGAGGGTTTCACAATTTTCTGCCAAGTTAATGGGGTGGATGTAGAATTTTTTTTAAAATACATAATTTCCATTCTAATTTTCAAAAAAGCCTTGTTAAAGATAACTACTTTCTAAAAACGAAGGATTTCCTCTCTAAAAAAAAAAATACT
This sequence comes from Toxostoma redivivum, assembly GCA_013397375.1. Classification (NCBI taxonomy): domain Eukaryota; kingdom Metazoa; phylum Chordata; class Aves; order Passeriformes; family Mimidae; genus Toxostoma; species Toxostoma redivivum. The sequence goes on along the minus strand of VXBI01004729.1, from coordinate 425,219 downwards.
GATATTCTCTTTCCCAACAAACTAATAGCTACCAGAATAGCACACTTCTTGTTGCACTAGTTGTTTTTATCAGATCAGTGCCTAAGGCATAAAAGTAACTGTCATTCCTCAAGCAAATATTTCTCTGTATATAGGCTCCAAGCAGAAACCTGTTGACTTCATGGCAATAGACAAAAAGTCAGCCCACCTTAAGACTCGTCCATATCAGGAGCACACTCTGATACCTCTAGCTGCAGTTTTAGTGCGTCCAACAGTTTCATGCATCCAGGTAGTTCCTGGATCATTACTCTTTGGCATCTCCTCTAGGATTTAACCCAATCTGCTGCTGCCTGCCTTATACACAGAATGCTTGGACTGAAACAGATGAGAACGTGAGTCCTTCAAGGCACCACTGGAATTCTGGTCTGCAGAGATAATGAGTCTCTGGGACCCCTTAACAGCCCTCCAGGATGTGCTCCTGTATCACACAGACAGCCCCCAGTCCATGCACACACAACCCCAGGGTTGAGCTGGGCCACACTTGCCACAGTCTGACCCTTGACAACTATTTTCAGGGTGTACAGAGCCAGTCTGAGTCTGTAAACATCTCCCATCTGCAATCTGAAACCAAGACTGGTTTTTCAAAGGTTGTCTCAAATCAAACCAGACTCGTTTTCAAAACAGTGTGTAGCAGAGGGAAACAATCACATTTTTTATTTCCATCAGGGAGAAAAGATCATTCCCAATCCACAACTCCTGTTCCATCACTTTTACCTGTAAGTACTCTGCCAAATGCAAACTGAGAGCAGCTACTCACCCAGATAACACTGTGTGCTTGCTTTGCTGTTTCCTGCTTGCTGCTTCTTTCTCCCAGTGCTTCTGGGAAGTTTTTCAAAAGCTGTCAACTAGTCAAGGAACCCAGGCTGCAGGAAGGCTCCATAGGACTTGCTGCCTAACCCATACCATTCTAAAAGTCACCAAAAACATGTCATATTAGATCTCAGCAAGCAATTAACAGGATGCCCTCAAATGGCAACCTGCACAAAAAAGGGAGTCATAGACCAAGAGCAGGCTTTGGAGCTAAACACAGCACCTCCATGAGCTGCTCAAGCATTTTAAAATAAGCACAGGACTTACTTTAAAATGTGGGTACAGTCTTTCAAATCGTCCTGTCACTCCTGCTAGAGTGCAAGGAACTGTTTGGATTATGTCCTCTCATGTCACTATACTGAAACAAGAAACTGAGGCAGGGAGAAATCAGAGATTTGTTCAGCATGATATAGAATGAGGAGTATAAATGACCACTCGGATGTGACTCATCTGCTTTTCTTTGGTTGCTGCTGAAAGACAGCAGTGGCACACCACACACCCCAGGGTGTTCAAAGGGGTTGTTTCCACCAGGTCTTTTTTAACTGTGTACATCTCTGCTTATCCTGATTTCTGCTGCTGCAGGCATTCACAAGATCTGAGCTCCTGACAAGATATACAGAAACAAGTAGACTTTAATGAATTATTTGCCTGTCATCTGCCAGCCTGCTCTCCTCTCCTCTGTATCTTCCCATCACGCTCCAGCCTGGCTTCCACCAGAGAGCAGGAAGCACCCAGAGGTGCCATGTCGCTTCACATATTCCCAAGTACCTGGAGCATGAGAGCAGACCTCCAACAAGACCAAGCTTTCCTTAATATCAGTTCCTGACAATTTGCATGGAAAAAGACATCTTTACATGACTTTTCTGGCTTCCATCAGACGTTAGCAATGATCCACAGGTACCTTCAGTTGCTGTTGCTTTCCAAGCTCTAAGTGACTGGCAATCCAAGAGAAAAATTTATACTAATTCAGTAATCATCCTGTATTTATTGAAAGGCTTATAATCTCCTGAGCAAAGACATTCAAAAGGCTTAAGGAAGGGAAAAGCTGCTGACAGTAGGACAGGCAAAGACTCACTCATAGTGGCATCTTAAGAGGGTCTGTAATCAACAAGATACACATGGCACAGGGAGTCAGATTAAGCATAGCCGTCTTGCTAAAATGATTTGAACTGTGATGTGGGCATGAAAATGAGGCAGGCAAATAAAAGCATGTAAAAAAGTGGGATAAAGATGGAGACAGGTCTGCATTATGATATTATACCAGGTCACCAATGAATATTTTGAGGCTGAGAGTCAAGCTGTTGGTTTCCCGGAGGTTCTTCGGATGTTTCGGCTAAATGGGAATTTTCTTGTCATCTGTCAATGTTTGGATCTGACTCACTCTTCTTTCTCTTCTCCTCATATGCACTGTGCACCCTTTCATGTGTATATGCCTGCACACAGGTTCATTTACATTCACACAAACATACCCATGTATTCTTGGCATACTCTGGTTATTCTAAACCAAGAAAAGAGCATTTTAGCCAGAAAGTAGCTGCAGACTGTGCCCTGGCAGTGCAGTCCTTTCCCTCCCTGTCCTATCAAGGTGCCTTATATTTGATATGCTGAAATCACAAGACATCATTGCCTCTAGAACTGATGGGAGAGCAGTCTTCACAGTCCATTTAACCTCTCTATTCAAACGGCAAATCGATTTTTTGTGACGCAGACATCTGTCCCAGTAGGGACTAAACCAACACTCACCAAATTATTCTTCACAGATTACAGAGGAGCTATCAGATAGTAAAGACTTCTCTGACAGTGACTCAAGCTTTATTTGAATCACTGCTGGAAAGATGAAAGCCTTCCCACTTCGTGAGACAAATGTGAGAAAAATCATCCCCTTGTGAAGAGCAGAGCACACAAAATGTCTTGTTCCCAGGGCACAGGGAACATCTGTGAACCTTCTGGGAGCTGAAGTGCTGCTCAGGCACACTTACATCACTCCTGAAGTTTACTCCCAGCATCCAAAGATCTGGGACTATCAGGGTGTTGAAATCACGTGGGAGGTTCACTCAAACTTGCAGAACTCAGCACAGAGCAGAATTTTATCCTTGTTGCACCTCGAGAATGAAAACCAAAGCAAGATTTCCTCTGGAGTATATTTGATCAGCCCTGCATTAAAAACATCACTGTTCAGAAAGGAAAAGCCAAAAGCTTTCGCCCACTGGCTGAACAAGCACAGTTACCGCATTGCAATATTCTGTGGTAGCCAACACAAAGACAATGAAGTCTCCCGTAGAGAAGCTTGCCCAGGACTTTTCACTACTCAGAGCTTCCCAAAAGCCTCAGAAGAACCTTCTCCAAGCACTTCCAGCACCAATAGCAAGGCATACGTGTGGGCATCAACCACACATTAAATGCACTGAACAGTTTCTGGACTCTCTACCCAATGTGGCATATAGTCAGGATGACCAGAAAAAGTCAGATCAAGCTGCAACCTCTTCCAGCACCTTAAAAAGCTCTCAGTGATGACTGAGGTAGGCACAGTGCCTGTTAATCACACAGTGTTTGTAGGAAAAGCCTCTTACCCGACAAGCATCTCAGCCAGACGTTTTTAACTGCTGGCTCTCTGCAGAGTCCAGATTTATCTAAACTATTGCTCTTACATAGAAAAAGACAAAACAAATCAAAAGAGCACTTGTGTTTTGTAGGGATTACAAAAAATTTGCCCAGACTCAATGCTTTTAACAATAGGAAGAACTTTATGGCACCTTAACTACTTAAGCCACCAACCACCCACCAAAGAGCAGCACCTTCAGTCTCATTTTAGGCAGAAGGCTGAGGCATTACTTCATGCCACAGCACAGAAGAAAGTGGCAGTCCTTTAGCAGACACTGCTGAGAGCAGAAAACTATCAGAATACTTCACAGTGTCCTCTGTATGATTTTTAGAGCACCCTCCAAAGCCATGCAAAGGACACCCATTAAAATTAAGGAGCTATGCATGGCCTAGGTGGGAAGAGAGGGCTGCTTAAACAGATTGGCTGCATTTATGTCCTTTTTACTTTTTTATTAGGATTTTTAAATAATGAAAGGGAAGGCATGTGGAAGAAATGGTTGCAGGAGCTTGAACACAAGAAGAGATGAGAGCTCAGACCTGGTTGGGCAGACAGCGCTCCCAGCACCGCACACTGCTGCTCTTCACCCAGGGCTAAAAGTATCTCCAGCACTTTCCTACGTCACTTTCCTGCCTCACAATCAGAAATTACCACTGAGTCACTTGTGTGCAGTGACTGGGGGAGATAACTCTGCAGTTATGAGCAAAAGCAGGCTGGTCTGTCTGCTCACAGTGGAGAGAAGAAATAACCTACAAGCAAATGTCTGCATTAATATGTGCCCCACATTTTTAACTCCTGCCTTAATTTTAAAACTGGTTTTCTGGCATTCTTCTAGTTATCTACTATTAATTCTTTATTCTCTGCAGCAGCACCTTTCTCTACTCCATCTTTAATTTATCCTCACAGTATTCTCAAGGGAATGCTGTTAGCTGCCATCCTTATGTCAAAAAAAGGGAATGAAGCACAGATGCTAAGATCTATTTCAGGTCTACAAGTTCACACATCTTGCTTTCATGCGGGCTGTATGTCCCCAGACATGCAGCCCCAGCCAGGACCACCTCTGGGTGCAAAATTTCAGATGGGGCTGATGCTTCTCTTGGTGATTTGTCCAAGGTATGAGGGAATTTGTAATAAAGAATAGAATTAAACCAAAATCTCTCAAATACCAACCAAGAAATGTCTCTAACAGACCCATCTTTTTATTATATTTCATACAGTTGCTGCTTATTTAATGTAACAGTGACCACTAGTGTCCTCTTGTCTCCTGATAGTGCATCCTGCAGTAACAGAACCAGGACTCAGCTTGACCCTGCACTACCCCTCAAGAAATCCAACACCTCCTGGTAGAAAATTTCATGTTTCACCACTGCACACAGCTGTGCTAGAACTGGAGCCTCCTGGAAATGTTTTTATAGTGTGACATAATGTCAATTTTGCTCAGGGCACAGTCCTACCTACAAAGGGAAGGCAGCGCAGAATTCATTAGGTCCCACTTACCTGAGGGAACCTGTGTGGTTTCATTTCTGAGAGGGTTCAGCCAAAATCAGTCAGCAGCATCATGACTGTTGAGCCACACTGTCATTTGTCACCCAGCAGATACACAATTTAATGGGCTATATTTTTTCCTTTTTCTTCCCTCTCCTAATTTAATCTTTTGAATAATAGAAATATTAGTACCAGCTAACACAGCTTGAGAAAACATTTGGTAACAGGACTTCACTGGTAGGCAGAGAGATGTAATAAATGTGATTCGTGCTAATTAAATTGTAACTATATTAACAAAATTGTATTTAGATCAATAGAAGGCAATTGTTACAGAGTGAGGGGGGAAAATGGGTGAGACAGGGCAAAGGACATTCTCCATATGTTGGGAGCCAAACAAGTATTTTGGAAGGGATAGTAGAGGGATGTAGGCCTGATAATTAGCATCTAAAAATGGAGAGTTTCGACCTTGAAACGGGCCAAAATGGGATGATTCCAAGATGAGACGTAATTAAAATCTTGTTATGGAAAACATCTGCTCAGTCACAGAGTGCGCCTGCGCTACCTGCGGGTCACACCTCGGTCAGTGATGAAGACGACGAGCCTTCATCGGAAATGAGACCCTCACAAGGATGAGAGACCCCCTAACCCATCAGCAGAGCATGCGCCATGCAACACAGTGACGTAGATTTTAGGAACAGAAACTAGGAGGAGTTTTCTAGAAGCTTCTTTAGCATATAGTATATAAGTGGGATTGTTGGCCTTGATGCCTTGGTACATGAGGAGGGATGAGTCCCTCCCCGTATTCCCGGTCGGAGGGGGGGCCCGGGGGGGGCCCCTGCCCGGTCGGTTTTGCTTATGCTTTATACGAACCCAAATTATACTCAATTTCTTAATGCCAAATTTTGTATATTCTCAAATATATGCACTTTGATTGTATTCATCTCCAATACTTTAATTGTATTTATTTATAATTGTTACTATTACATTTAATCTTGTTGTTTGATAAATTGGGAAAATAGAACAACATTCATAACAGAGAGATCTCAAATATGAACCAAAACTGCCTCTTATCATTGTTTTCACTGTTGTCGGAAGAAAATGTCAGAAACTCAGTCAAATGTCAAAGGTTTACATCAAAAGAGACAATGACAGTAATTTCATCATCTCTGCAAAGAAACGGATCCCAAAAGCTGTTATTTTGACTTATTTTCCCTCCTCTGGAAGCCTAAATATCTCAAACAGAGGTGGTCGTAGTAGACTGCAAGCACCTATTTTGAACTGAAAGCAGCGGCACAGGATTTGCTGAAATAGTCTACAGACAAGGACATTGCTTGCGTTTTTGCTGCTGTTTCCCGTCACATGCACTTAAAGGAAAAAAGTAGAACTAGATTTAAGGACAAAAATTACACTGATATTTTCAACACTGAGGGAAACACTTCCCTCCAGTGGAGCAATATAGGATTACTCTTTTTTTGTCATAAACCCTTCTCTGGCTATTTTAGCTCAAACCATGCACGCTGGTTTTTCTGGAGGAGATGGAATCTCACTTGTGCTGGAAGAAGGAGCTACAAAAGAACTAAGACTGTCCAGTTACAATTAAGGGAAAAGCAGTCGCAGGTTTACTTCACAAATTAAAAGACTAAAATAAAAAGCCAGATAACTAATCCAAGAACCATATTTCAACTTTACTATAAAAAATGTAGTAACTTCAACCAACACCCTTCAATTTGTGTTGGAAAAGATGACTTTTGCCCACTTTCAGGCTGAAAACAGAGCACATCCAGCCAAAATGTTCAGGAAACAGCTCTTCATTCTTCAGTTTTGCTTTTCTCTCTCCTAAGTACTTTACCTCAGAAACTGAGGTGCAGATGCCAGTAAAGTCCAGTAGAACAGTTACTCTGCAGTGTCTTTACTCAGTGAAAAGGAGTTTAGCTTCCTTAGGAAGTCTCCTTTCATATTTATTCCCAAGGAAATAGCCAGTTCAGAAACCACAACCTAGTCCTAACACTTAGAACATGCAGTCCTCAACTGAGCTCAAAACAGCTGGATAATTAAAACAGGGAAAAGATTACACAAGAGTTAATCCTACGTTTTCCTGAAATTCTTGCTACTTTCAAGAAAAATTATAAGAAGCTAAAGGTGTCAACAGCACTGACTTGGTAAAAATGGGTCAGACCTTTGGTGGAGATTCAATTCTGCCTTATGTTAAACGCAAAAGCTCCTGTGGAGTTCTAGCACCATGAATAAATGCATAAATCCTCTGTGTGGTCTAGGAAATATGGGTCTAAACCTATGCACAGGTGTTCATCTATCATTTCCAGAGAAACCTGAAGGCAGTGAAACCATAGTCCCCCACCAGGTTTGAACTCCAGATGTCACCAAGGACCCCTACACATTGCTATGCCCGTTCCCCAATGCACCATCAGCTCGACTGCTCCACCTATGGATTATTCCTTAGGAGTTCCTGTGTAAATACTGGCACCATTACAGAAGCAGTCCGGGCCCTTCCCCTACTGCTTATTCTTCTTGATCACCCTCCTAGCTGTCAGCAGCATCCTATTATTGTCAGAACAAGTAGGACATCAACACAGGATTTATTGTGGCTTCAGGTGGGAATGAGAGAAGATGAACTATTATGTGAGACCTACTTTACATACAGTCTGACTGAACTCAGCCTGGCAACCCATAAAGGCAAGGCTCTGCATCTCACTACTAGTGCCTAACAAGGCCCACTGCTGCTCAGTAAAATAATGAGCTTTTTTAGTTTATTTTAAGTCATTATTAAGCACATTTTAAAGTGTATGAAGTTTTACGGTTTCCCTTTATGGTGACTAGATTTGGTTACAGTTAGTCTAGTGTTACAGGATGAAAAACAGGATTAAACATGGGAACTCAAAAGAGCATCCAAAACCTCAAGACAGTGACTGTCACTGACTTTAGAGGAAGATGGGAAAATGCAGGGCTGTCCTTGGGCCAGGCACCACTACAAAGCTAGAGGATAATGATTTCCATTTCCACTAGAAACATGGTCGATTACCAGCTGCTGTCCTCCAAACAAAGGCCCCTGGGGAAAAGGGATGATTTCCCAATGGACCACGCTGTGCTGCAGCCCCTGCCTCTGTGTCACCTGTCCCAGAAATCACATGAAGGGTCAGGTGCCCCATACTGATGCAAGAGGTTGGAACACTCTTAGAAACCTGCTCCATAAAGGAAATGCCAGCTGGAGCAGCAGCCCTGAACTTCTTGCCCAGGGTAGGTTATGCCACAGCCTCGCTGTTACATCATTATGGATTTTGCAGTCAGTGTAGCCTCTAAGCAAAGGTGCCCTTTGCTTGTATAAACTAATTGAGCACATGTGTGCTTGACATTTCACGTGGCAATACCACCCTATTTCCCGTTCCCAGTGACAGTGTCGAAAGGGCAATCAATGAAGGCAAGGAGCTGGAAGCGCTATATCCAATAGGTTAGGCCTTTCAGCTGCCAAAATGTACTTTGCCATATCAAGTGATAGTGAATTAAACCAAGTTAACAAGCTATTATAAGAATGAACTGATATCTCTTCTGCCTATGTCCTTCTAAATTAAAAAAGTTTCCTAAGTCAGAAAACACAAAATGACGACACTTCAGGTATGACCTCCATGAAACAATAAGTAAAAAAGCTCTGAATATCTCTGAAGTTTTTAATGGCCACACCTAGTAAAGAGTGCCTGGGAGAGAAGTTGTGTTTGTTTCAGCGACTGAGGATCTATTAACAAATGAAAATTTGACTTATTTGGATTGGTGGGTTCTCATGTACATGTGCCAACCACACTGTGTTCCTGAGAGCACTATTGGTTTGGGCAAGGACCAGCTGGTTTCTGTGTACTCCGGCTCACAGCAGCATGAAGGCCGTGGGAAAGACTGCAAAGCATTGCTAGTCATGGTGTCTCCTATACCAATCATGAAACTGATCCCAGCACTGCTTCTAGGCACCCAGTTTCTAGACATGTCAGTCTGAGTGAGCTTTGCCAGCTGTTTGCCTGACCTGGATTTGAGCCTCCAACCATTCTGAGCTTGGATCCTTGTTGCTCAGGAGCTACTTTTCTCTTGGATAATAACAGAGCTCTCAAGACTGGTTTGAGATCTCAGTATGAGCTTCATCAGTTCAGGACGCACTGGGAGATAGAACTGTGCTAGCAAGTGGTCTTTAGTGTGCAGCTGTCTCCCTCAGATTCTCAGGCCAAGCAGAAAAGCCCTTGCTCCTGCACTGAACAGTTCAGTCCCACCTTGTTGAGACTGGAACTCACACCAGCATCCATCCCTACAGCTGCCACCTCCTGCTCATGCAGTGTTTCCCATCCAGTACTGACCACGTCTGGTAAGCCACCACATCCCTGTACAACTTAAAACCAAACTCCAACAGCTACAGCATTTCTTACTTTTTCCCTTCCTAATGATTCTCTCATCCTATTTGCTCCATTTAAAATCTCAGCATGATTTTTCCTGAGCTGACAGCATTCAAAACAGCTAAGGCTGGTTATTGGGGTGGAGGGGGAAAGGGAAATCAAATAACTTCCTTTCTGCTTCATGCATCATTACCAAACACCGTGTTTTAAAAAAGAAAAAAAATCAGAACCATGCTGGCTTTGGCTTTAATAATATACAGAGCAAAAAGAAGCCAACCTCCTCCCCCACAGCTCCAAGACACCAGCCCCATGGCACCGATGAGCTTGGATAACAAGGCCTGTAATTTTGCCTTAAATTAGCTGGATGTTTCTTTGAAGTTCAAAACTAGCTTAAGACTATTGGTTTTCTTGTTGATGTTTGTGCTTTGTCTGTCTTTCTCTGCATTTCCTGTGACTATCCAGGAAAGGAAATGCAAATTTACAGCGTACAATCTCCCTAGCTAATCCTTCGCTGCTCATCAGGATCGGTTTTCCATTTCACTTTTCCTCCCTAGCTGCCAAGTCTTAAAACCAATCATCCACGCAAAGACAGCTCCGCCACGTGGCACTGCAGGGCTGTTCAGAGAGGTCAGCAACCAGAGATGTTCCACGGCTGTAGGCTGAATGTCACAGACGCAAAAAAAATCAGTAATAGTGAACTGAAATGACCAAATCCTTCTGGCAGAGCTAAAAATACCAACGGATTAGAGCTCACATACTTTACCTATCTTCAAAGAGCACACTGGCTGTTGGGGTGTTAGATCTTTTGCTCCTCTGTGAGGAGGATGGGACACCCACAGAAGGGACAAATGTCTTCGGCACTGGAGCTGGTTACTCCACTGTTAAAATCCAGCACCATCAATGAGCTACAGGTTGCTACACAGTGTGTCATGGGCTCAGAGGATACATCTCCTCAGTTTCTTAAGAGTATGACATCTCTGTGTCATGGAAGCTGGTGTCACATTCAACTCCTTCCCTCAACACACCTCCTTCTTGCAAAAAGGGGATAATAATATTTTGCTTTTGCTACTTTTGGAAATATGGACTTGGAAGGACAGAAAAGAGGAGTTCAATTTGGTGCTGCTGCTGGGCTACTCCAGAGGCTGCACAATCAAGTGGGCTAAGGACAGCCCTTAGGGAGAGAAAGGGGAGAATTCATAAAGCACAACACTGACACCAGCCTGCAGCAAGGTAAGCACAGTGACAAAGCTCTTAGCAAGTTCTTTCTTCTGTCGGAAGCAAATGCAGCCCATCTTGGAGAAAAGGGTACAAAATAATCTGGAATTTGAGAAACAAATAGACAAAACACTCCTTCCTTTCTTTCCAAAGTCTGTGATGGCAGCTGCAGGCTATGGAAATACAAACTGTCTGTTAAAGGAAGAGCCAGTAATGGCAAGATGACAATTGCTTCCAAAGCCTGCAGGGATGATGTTTTGTGTTAGGTGATGCACAGGAACAAGGAGACAATGACAGAGGCAGAAAACAATATCATCCAGCTATCCTAAAGCTCCAGTGCAAGAGTCAAAGCAATTACTTCCACGGCTTCACAAACCATTGCACCTTTATGTTAATGTGTCAGACTTTGTTATATTAATTGTACCTTATTTTGCCCTGGGAAAAAAATATACATATATATGTGTGTGTGTGCATATGTATACACACAGTGATTTGTTTAGAGAGAGGGAAACTAAACTGTGTTCTTATTTACTTTTACTCTTCATCTTTTTGTTCTGCTACTCCTTGTATTTTATTCTTTGACCAAAAATGCTCCTGCATTGACATTTCCTACTCCATATACTCGTTTCCCTCCAGAGGCCCATAGAGACAGGACCATTTTTATTATTTCCACAAGTGCCTTGTAGGTTTATGGTAGATGATGCCAAAGCACATCCTCAAAGTAAACATTTGTATCCATCATGGGGAAAACAAGGCATGAGAAAAGACCTGTGCAAGGATGCTCAAGAACCCAGTGATAGTCTCTGCTTTCACCACACAGTAGCACAGATAATCTGGTTAATTTGAAAGCATCCTTATAAATAGAATAGAAATCATCACCAGTGAGTGGATATAAGTGCCAGAGACCCAACTCAACAGCTTGATAAATTTTAAAATGTTATCAGTCCTTGAGGCCTTTCCAGCCTTTTCCTTCCATCTTCTGCTTTCCAGCCCTGTGCTACTGGAGCGGCTAAAACCAAGCTGCTCCCACAGCACTCATCTGCTCCACAATGCAGTTTTGTACTCTACTAAAATATGATGCACATGACTAAAAACAATATAGTCACCACAGTTAAGAGTTGCCACAACTTCCCATGGTTTTACTCTTCTCATGCACTCTTCTCACCCATCACAGATAGGAGCAAGCCCCCAGTCTGAGTAGGGAGTGATAACCCAGCCAGTCAGAGGAGTGCAGGAACTCCACACCTCTCCATCATATCCAGATCCTCTAACTACTCCACAGGCTCAGCCACTTCCTTCTGCTAGATCAGCCCGTAGCAACTGCTGATCAGGCTGAAGTCCATTCTCCTCTTCTTACACACCCTTATTTCCTTAACAAAATCCTCACCCTTCCCCTCTTGTCCTCAAGTACAGCAATGCTGTCAGCACTGGATATTCCCAGTGACTGACCTGAACCATCTTCCTCCTCCCTGTCCTTTCTTCAAACTTTGTTTTTTCTCACAGTACCAGCTCAGATGCTTGAGCTTTACAGGTGTGAACACTCAGGCAAAAGCAAATTTTATACTCAGACACTCAAATATTTGCAGGCTACACATTTCCAGCCATCCAGCCATCCATCTGCAAACAATATGTGCAAATACGCTGTTCCAAATTCACGCTGCTGTGGTCACATACGGGAAAAGTGCAGCAACGCCAGCTGATGTACACAGTGAGTTGCCACAACATGAATTGCAAACAGCTTGGAGGAATTGTTCAATTAACAGCTTCAGGCCAAGAACTACAGACTGAAAAAAGGTTGATATTAAATGCAAACATTGAATAAATATGTGAATTTTGCTATTTCTCTGCAGAAGAAAAAAACAGAAGGAAAAGCTTGAAATAAATTCTGCACTATAATTATTTCTTCCCTTTCTCCTCCCACATCTTCTCTCCTATTCCTTGCTGAGACACACAATTTATGGTTTGGTCCCTTCACCCTTCCAGAGTTCTCCCAAACTCCTGAAATTCATTTCTTGCTGAACATCTACAACACAATTTCATTTAGAGAACATCACAGAAGTTGAACTGAGCCATCTGCTTCCTAAGAGAAAAAGAAAATTATTTCTTTTATGCTTCTGCCTATGGTTTGTGGGTCACCAAATTGAGATTATTCAGGCACAAAAGCATGTAAAGATTTGTTATTTTTAGAACACACACAGATTTCTTTTCTAGGATAATTAACAAGCTAATATTAAAACAAACAAACAGAAGGAACAACCAAAGTCCAGCTGCAAGCTTCCATGCTGATGGAGATATTCCTCCAAGGACTGCTCTTGCTCAGAAATCCTGGTGGCACTCCTGTTCATCACTGTGGGTGCTGGGCAGCCAGTGGGGCTTGGAGCATCACTGGACATGGTGCAACCTGCACCACCCCTGTAGCTGCATTCTCCTGTTTCTCTGCTAAAGGGGAGGAGCATGGGTGGAACACAAACACATAAAATGCTGACAATATATCTAGGGGCCCTAGTCCTTGAAAGGATCACTCACACTACAAATGATCCAAAACACTGAAAAACACAGTCCAGTCAGTGTCCAAGTTACAGTCTGTGCAGCACCCCTGCCCCTCATAGGGAGGAGTATGGGCCTGTCCATCAAAATATCTGTCAGGGACTAAAGTAGGATGTAAAACAAAAGCGCTCATGCATTTGGGGCTTTTCTCCTTTGATACAGTCAGGTTTTCATCTAATTCCTTATTTGTCCATTAGGAAAATGAGAGTGAGTCCCCGGGATGTGCCTCTGTTGCTCTGCAATAAGTGCCACCTTTGGGCTCCCCAGCAACAGCACTGAGTATCTCCATGCTCAGTTACAAATCCAGGTCCTTAAAAGCCAGGACCACTGTGCAAAACCACTACAAGCAGCCACAATCCTGCAGCTCATAGGGATCAAGGAGGCAGTCTGTGGAGTTGCTGCATCACCAGCACAAACAGCTGAAAACCTCTGCTAACCTTTTCCCACAGCACTCAAGCTTTTGTCAAGGGCACCCACAAGCAACTGCCTCGTGCTGAGGGCTGCTGTGGGGCAAAGGCTCACTCAAGGCTTGGCCACTACAACGAGACACGCAGCTGGGAGATGGCACTTCCCGTTCCATTTCCCAAAAGGATATTTAATGTGCTGGAAAGCTTTATTTTTCACAACAGAGCCAGAAATAAAAGCACGAGACTGAGACACGCTCCTGCTCCGACCTCCCCTCCTGGATGCAATCGCAGCTGTCAGGAAGCATCAGAGCAGTTGGGCATCGAGGCCAGCGGCACCTCCCAGTGTGTCCCTGCACATGGGGAGGGCAGCCCAGGCACAGGCAGCCCCAGAGCCACTGCCACATATCTGTGCCTGAAAAGTCACCCTCACAGGCAAAGATAAATCCCAATTCAGCATCCAAATAGTGGAAAGGAGGAAAAAGAGAAAAAAAAATACAGTGAAGAGGAAAAAGCAAAGAATAAAGCAGAGCAGCATTCAGTGTTTCTGTGCAATTGCCTCAAACAGAGCAAGGATAGGTAACACACTGTAAATAAGCAACAAAATGTGCCCTCTACATTGATGGTTCATAAGGGAGGGAGATTTTTGCACATAAGCATGTGCACACACATGAAGGTGGTCACACACAGAGATACCTGGGGGCAGAACCCAACCTCAGCTCTGTAAATATAAGATATATTTGCAAATATGGAAAGCTGACAATGAAAGCAGAATGTGGTCCAGAAAGACCACAAGACTCAGCTGAATGGAGTCTCTTTTTTCCTTTGTGCACACAGGCAGGTACTAGCTAGTGAAAAGAAATACAAACCAAAGCAATTCTTCAAACATAAGGACGAGTCTCCAACAATTTTCTAGAAGTTCTGCTGAAAATTACTACCAGGTATCATCATGCAATAGCACAGCTTGAAAATCTTCAGCAAAGACCAGGGATGCAAAAAAACATTTAAACAGAACTCAAAATGCGTTTACAGTGTTTTGAAAATCAGCAGCAATTCTCCTACAGTCATGTGAAAACATTCATGGCTAGTCAAGCTCACATACTTCAGTTAGCACTTTGTTCATTCTTTAATGACTAATAAATAGTAATTAATGAGTTCCACTCCACGTATTACCATTTTCTCCTCTCATTAATATTATTTATGTGCTTTTCCCATATAAGCCAACTAACTGAGCACTTGTAAAGGACAAGTCTCCTTCAGTTGATAGGTGGAAAGTAGTAAAATATTAATATTATTAGAACCCTAATCAAAACAGAGATGATAATGTGCTTATATCCAGGAATTAGCTCTTTCAAGGGGGGTTATCTGGCAGCTATATATACCATGAGATCACGTCTTTTATGTGCACATGTAATGTACTGTACAAAGGAACTACGTTATCCTGCATCTCTTCCTTGCATACCTTGCCTGGAGCAGTCTGCAGTGAGGTACAGCAGTGAGCTTGTGCTTGTTATCTCCAGGATCCTGTCCCACAACCTGACCCCGGTGGCTGCCCATCCACCTCCCTCCATGTGCTCCAGTGAATCCATTCCTGATCTCCTTCCAAGCTGAATTGCATAATGGAGAAAAATTTAATGATAGGAGAAGGAGGGGAAAAGAATCCAATGATATGAGATATAAGCTCAGTGACTCAAACTTTGAGAAGATCCTGGTCAATAATGACCTTACAATTCAACTTCTTTAACAACATCCTGACAGCAACACATTCTGGACACTGAAATACCTTGGCATGTACCTGTGTTCCCTTTAGCATCCCTGGCCAAAGGCTCCAGGACAGAAAACACATTAGACTAAGTACAGCCTAGAGTACAACCCCACTCTGCTTGGGCAGAGTCAGAGGAGAAACCCAAGAGGATATCTTCAGTCCTGCAAAGCTGAAAAGCCATGTTCAGATAGGAGTGCTACTGCCTCCAGGCAAGGTGGGCTCAAGGCTCACAGGATCACATGAAAGCAAACACATTGAGGCAGGGCATGGTACAAAGGTCACGTATGTCCAACACTAAAATCTCCCTGACTACTTTCACATTTTACCTCCTCTGCCTTGCATTCCTTTCAGACCCTCAAAGTCAGCCCTGACATAAAACACATATAATCAGATTTGATACTATTGCAGTGGCAGTGTGAAAGCTTTCAAGCCATTAAACTTGCCCTGCTGATCTCTATCATTTTATATACTACACCATGCTAATGACTGGATGGCAGTGTCACGTTAACTGGGCAATTTGCATTTTTCCTTCCCAGTGCATATGCATCATGCAGATCCCAAAAGCCTGCAGAAGGAAGGTGATAGGATGCTCTGCCCCAAAAATAACCCCGTGCAATTGGATTCTTGCATCTGCAACAAGACAAGCTGAAACCAAAGACAAGGAAAACACAGAGGAAAAGCAGTCAAAGAATGCAACAGGGTATGTGACTTTTCTGTGGTGATGTGCTTGAAGAGTCTTCATGTCTCATTCCCTCTCTGCTCAGTGCAAGGAGAGGACTCTGCCAGGTCATTGTGCATGAAAGCTCACCACAAATGGGAGCCAGCTCGAAGGCCAGATGTGGAGCTCAGAGCTTAGTGTCCTGAAGACCATACTGGGTCAGGCTGGAAGAAACAATCCAAAGAGCACAGCCCTGCAGCTGAAAAAGCATCCATCCTACAATTCTTGAAGAAATGCAGATTCTTGATTTCAAGTTTTGATTTGTCCTCACATTTGAAGTGTGCCCAAGATTCAAGTATTGTGTTCTCCATTAAGCGAGCTAATCTGCATTATCATCTCTGTGCCCAGCTCCCTGCCTTGCAAGAAGGCAACTGGAAGCAAGACAGGCAGGACATGTCCTGTAAGAGGGTCATTTCCCTGCCCCCTATTAATGATTACCAAGGCCCTGGTGCACAGAGTAAGGCTGTCATCTAGTGGCAAGCAAGCAGCCCGCAATTAAATCTCATTAAGAGACCAGCACATCCAGAGCTGTGCAATGTTATCAAAGTCCACAAGCTCTTTGCCATCCTCACCTCTCTCCTCTCCTGGGAGATCTGTGCATGGCAAAGAGAGTAAGTCTTTGTGGCATCACTTCTGCAAAGAGAATTAATCTTTTAGTACTGTCTGATAGTGAAAATTTAGACTCATCTCCAAATTTGTCAATGCCCTTGAAAATGACCAGCTGCCACACAGAGCTTTGTTTTGTATTTAAAGCTACTTTGCCCCCTCTGTGGAGGGGCAAACTGCCAATCCAGACAAGAGCATCCTAGGTCAGTTATGTGCAAAACAACCAAAACAAAGGGAGGAAATACAGAATTTTTCCTCATTCCAGCTCTTGCTCACCCCACAGGCAATATTCCAGTCATTAAATCAGTGTCTGGTGCTGCATCTTAGTGCAGTAATAACTCTTCACCTGCCTTCACTGGTGGAGCAACAGCCAGCACTCACCTGGCAAACCCCAGTGCTTCCAAATTCCCACCAGCTGCTTTAGAGGCTGCTGTTGCTCCACAGGACAACTTTTTTGAGAGGATGTTTTATTAGCAGTAATTCTTTGTAACTGTCTCCTGTCCCTAGCACAGGCAAATTACCATTGCCTTAAGTATGACATCTTCTCCTATCTTATAAAGTCAGATATGTCTAGAAGCACTCCAAAATCATCTTCCTACCCTTGCAGGTCATACAGTGGTTATAACATCATTTCAGGATTTCACGTAGCTGGTTCAGTTTGTTGCACAGCCTTTTTTTTTAATTTTCTATATCATTAACCACTCAGGAACTTTGCTGAAGAGTACCTGAGTGCAGTCTTTTCTGCATATTCCCCACTCAGATACCCAGCCTAGCAACATTTTTAAGACTGGGCAAAAATTTTCAAGCAGCACCATTTTTTCCCCCCCAAAATAAAGCAATTTTCCCCCCTTCTCTGAAAAAATATCTACCACCCACAAGCAGAAAACTTTGCATTCAGGCTCACAAAAGCAATGAAAAAAAGAAGCAGACCACTTCTGTGTAAAATACCAACCAATCCATATCTCCCTGATCTACCACTGTCATTCTCTTTTGGAAGAATTGCCATCCAGCTCCAGTCATTTTGTCCCTGTCAGGTCAAATTGGATCAGCTCAATGAGCACTGCTTTTATTTGCAGTCATGTTTGAAACAGATAAATCAGACCAGACATCAATGGAAAAATCCCAATCAAGTGAGTGTCTCAGAAGAAAAGTGTGTGTGTGTGTGTGTACAGGGCAGGAGCATTTGAACAGATTAGCAGGTTTATTGCTTCTTACACAGAGGAGTGGATGTGTGTTCACTGAAGTGGGAGCTGTGCAGTGTCCTCTTAGCCTCAGGAGGGAGGGATCTTCAGCTCTCCACCACAGGAATCCTGAGCAGCAATGACTGCAGGAAGAGTTTGCCAGTGCCCCTGCAGGGCACAACTCAGCAAGTCATCAGATCTTCACAAGGGAGCAAATAACATTTAACTCTATTCTTGTACCATCTAGGACACTCCTGGACCTTACAGGACACAGAGTCCATAACACACAATCAGAGCGAGGGCCAGCGTGGTCCCTGCCCTCCTGGCAAAGCTCAGCTCATACCAATTACTGTATGCTGCTCTTCAGAGCCAGGGACAATCCCAGCAGATAACGTGGAATGCCAAAACAGATACTTAACTATCTTCAGCAATCAACAGGGCATGACATGACCTCAAACTACACTCCATGAGAAGACACTAACTCTGCTTTCACACTTGCCCCTGACTGGACCTTAAGGGACTGCACCTCTCCCTA
Organism: Toxostoma redivivum; assembly: GCA_013397375.1. NCBI lineage: Eukaryota > Metazoa > Chordata > Aves > Passeriformes > Mimidae > Toxostoma > Toxostoma redivivum. The sequence goes on along the minus strand of VXBI01004729.1, from coordinate 406,930 downwards.
CAGAGAAAGCACTCTGGACATTACAGAGTGAGGTCCCTGTAGCTCTCTGTGTGACAGTGAATAAGAACTGGTTCCACTTGATGACTGCAGTTTTCTTATCAAATAGTCTCTTGTCCCTAGGCATTCTGTTCCCAATCAAATTGAGACAATGGACAGAAAAAAAACATACAGTTAAAAAAGCATTTTTCTGGAGAACATAATTTTCCTGGTGACTCAATCTGTGAAGCTCAATAGTGTCCAACACCACAGAGCAGAATGCTTTGTAGATTCCTTCACCTCAGTGTTTCAAATGACAGATTTATCTGCTTTGTCTCCTGAGACAGGAAAATCACATCAGATTCTCTCAGAGCTGTGACTGCAGAGCAGTTGGTGGCCACTCACTGGAGTGAGGCTGACACATTCCCTCTACAATAGGCAAAACCATTTACGAGGTGATTCTTAAGACCTCTGCAACTCCAAAAAGAAACAGTTTTCAAGCACTTCTGGACATCACCCAACCAGGAAAACCATGAGTCCAGAGAGGTCTGGTGGATCACCTCCTCTGTGCACTTCCAGCATTAAAAACAAATACACATTTCCTAACCCAATGTGACTGGAGCAGGCCAAGCTACATGCTATTTCTGGAAACATGCCTTGAGCAACACTTTCATTAATCTACAGCTGTTTGAGCAAGTTATTAAGGCTACAAAGCTACAGATCTTTTCCCTTTAAATCAGACATAATTCTAACAAAATATTTCTTGTGGGCTATGAAAGTTTGCTCCTGGAGCAGGAAATGTGTAACAGCCACTGAAAGTACAACTTATGGTTGGATTTTAAACATAAGTAAACAATGCAGGCATCCTACGTGCAAATATAACTGAAGCATCAGCCTTAGACACTCAGCAGATGGTAGTCTCCATACCTTTGCACTTAGACACCTGCAGTACAGCACGCCAGCTAGCTCTAGCTCACCAGGTTTGCCTTCAGGGTCTTCCCTTCTACCAAACATGCTGATGCTGATAACCATGAGGGGATGCACCAGGCAGCCCAACAATCCTTTTTTGGGGCTGGTTCATACATTGTTTTGTCTTTACCAGGCAGAGTAGAAAAATACTTTTCAGGGAAAAAAAGCCCTAATACATTTTTTTATGTAGCACTTGGCACCATGGAGATTTCAGTCTGAAACTTTTGGGCATCTCAGCTATGAAGAGACTAGAGACTCCTTTACAGTGGCAAGAGGCTTTCCAGGGAGCTGATAACAAGCGGCACTTTGGAAACACAGAAACCCACCCAAAAGCAGAAAGCCTCCAACAACCAGGTCCTGAAGAGTAGGGAAGCCCTACAATTCATCCTGACTCTGAAGCATCCTGCACCACTCCAATCTCTGGGGCTGACTGCTGTTCTGGTAAGCATCATACCACTTGTTTCCAAGAGCTGGAAGGATAGGAATCTCCAGGAGAAGTTCGAGGTTTAGAAGTGACCTCAGGTCCATCCTGCAGATCCTTCAGCCCTTGTACATCTGCTACAATGCACCTACTATCCACACCAGCCAAGTCTTGTGATCTTACACTTCTTGAGTTTCACCCAGAGGAAGACTCCTCCTTCCTCCTCTATCACACCCCTTCCAACTTAATCTCCCCTTCTTCCCCTGCTTCACACCCAATTCTTGCTTGCCTAGGGTGACTTTAATCTCTCCCACACAATGTCACACACAGGCAGCAATCCTTGCTCCTCCATATCAAACACTGTGGGTGTAATCCTCTGTTCCACATTTCTACAGAACTGTGTTCTTTCTCCTGCATCCATCCTTTTCCCTCTCCTCCCACAGTCACACAGTCGTAGATGCTTGTGCTGAAGGGCTTGGAGACTGGCACACCACTCTGACAGGCACGTGGGATATCTGCCCTTTCCTACACACTTGCTACAGATCAGTGCAAGCCCCAAGTATATCTTTAGCTCATGCTAAATTCACTGACAATCTCTCCCAAAGAAAGCTGGGCCTTCCTGTGAACTGCATTAGCAAAAATAAAATAAAATTAAGAAAATATCATTTTCAAAAGCACCATAATTATTTTCTTGTGGTCCCATATCTAGCACTTCTTGCTGTGGCTGCTGTTCCACAGAAGCCCTCAAAGCTGCTCCCCCTTTCCCACCAGCCATGCCTGGGAGCAACACAGCATCAATAGGATTTGGGTAGGGGGGGAGAATATGCTTTCTCATCTCCTTTTATCTTTTTGTCCCTTAGCACTTGCTCCATTAGAAGTTTTTCTCTCTTATGGCATTTCTTCAGCAAGCTGCACATCATCCCAGCCCTTCCACAGCACTGCTCAAACAGGGGCTGGAGACATCCAGTGAGACACCCACAGAGGGCTGACAGAGCTTTGATGATGTGGGTACAATTCTCTCCCTGCTCTTCTGCAAACCCAGATGACTAATGAAGTATATTACATTCTCAGCAAGTGTTTTGTGCTTTTTGTGTCCTATCTGATCCAACTGCTTGCTGCTTAATGAACTGGATGAAAAATATGTCATCGGAGACTTTGATCCAAGCTTCACTAAATTTGGTGAAGTCATATCAGCAGAGGCTTTGGCCAAAAGCCAGTAAATATCCTAATAGTCCAGAAAAACAAGGTATTTATTCTGATTCCAGGCATGCTATCTTAAATTCAGATTGTTTCCACTGGATTAATTCTGTAAGGTGGAGGGGGAAAAATGGTCTTAGTGTTTTCTACAGTCAGTCTCAATCAGGCAAGGAACAACATTTGTCCCTTTTACAGAGGAGAGTATTCTCTACCTTACTAACCCTTTGAGCTCCCCAGTGTCACTGGTTATGGTGTGGACAAACACACCCAAGTCCTCAAGTCTTGCACGTTGCCAGTGGGAGAACAGTCCATCACTCTGATCACCTCATCACTGCTGAAACTAAAAATCTGAACCTAAGACACCTGACATCACTAGAAATATTCCCTTGATATCCCAGTTCAAGGATCTCTCTCGCAGATGACAACTGAAACAAGATGCATGAGGCCAAGGGGAACCCACGTAACTTCTGTTTTCATTACCACCCCAGCCAGCTGGGCTCAAACCTGCACATTTCCCCACCCAGCCTTCCAGTTCTACAGAGCAAAGGATTTAAGGCTTCCAGTAACATTTCACACTGCTCATCCCTCAACCTCCTGATTGACCTACTTGTCCCAAGAGTAGCTCAGCAAGGCCAAAACTGGCATCATACCATTAAATCAGTTCCAGTTTAGACAAGGCTTTCACTGCTATGCTATTGTGAGGTGTGATCATGGACACAAGGTTGGTAGGATCAAGTGAAGATTCTCAGTCAGGTTCCAAACTCTCATCACTTGCTTTTTCCCTAGATAAGCACAAAGGCCAAACCTTTTGAGAAGCACTTTCCTGAGGAAAAGGAACTTTCCTGACAAATGATCTTTCCACACTTGATTAAGAACATTGTACAGCACCTGGATGCTCTGAATGAGGAAAATAAGCAGCAATTAGATGCTAATGAAACCCTTTAAGATGAGAGAGAATGAAGATGTGAACAGAATCTCCTCTCAGGTAGGTACCACACAGGAAATCATGAATATAACCTTCTTAGATATAAAGGTTCTTTCCATTACTCCTCCTTCCCCACTTGCTGGCTGCTGCTGGTGGAAAGATTGGCTAAAAGATTCCTCTGTAGCCCAGGTAGAGCTGAGAAAACTTTTCATTATCCTGAACCTTTACCCTTGAGCCCTTCAGCATTGCAAATTAGAGCCACAGCCCTTACAAATAAAGATTCATTCATTGCTTTTGCTTTCTTAAAAAAATTTTTAAAAATAACTAGAAGGGTTATTAGCAAAGCCAGCTTGTACCACCTAGGCCTGAATGGATCCATGCACATGAGTAATCAAAGACCAACTCCAGGACCCCGAATCCCACCTCAATTGTCCTCCTTTTCCTTCTCCATCTGCCTACTCCCTCCCACTGCACTGATGGATACACTAAGCAAGAAGAAAAATTAAAATTATAAGTAGCTTGCCAGTCTCAGCATTAGTTTCTTCACTGTAAGATTCAGAGTATAAAACTGCAGCCTACTCCTTCTCTCCATGATTTTATGTGCTGCCTCCAACACACTTCCTATCCTCCTCCACATCCCTCTTTCCTGGGAACCCCCTCATAGCTACCCAACTACTATTTAAAAGCAAGACTTCATATGTGGTATCAGACATTGATGCCTGAAAAGGCTGACCTGGAACAGAGACTAGACAGAGCAAAAGGAATAAAATAAGTATTTATCATGATTTGCAGCTTGCTCCCCAAGCAGAGTGCTGAGGTTGTGTGGGCTCCAAACACCTCTCCTTCCTGCAATGTGGTCCATTAATAAATCAAACAGGACTGACAGTGCTGCAGTGTCTCCCAGCTTTGTCTGAACCCTGGGTGCCCCTCAGGAGGGCTCTCCTCAAACGATTCATCATTACTGCCTAGATACTTTTCCTTTCCCGCTAGGGGAGTGAGGGGTTAAGGCAGCATCTTCTTCAGTGATGCAAAAGACACCTTTTTTTTTTTTCTGATAGGATCAGCATCTGCTAATGAGGTACCATTGTTTCAGACAAGTTCTGCCAGCCTCTTGAAAATGCTATTTTGATCCTTCCTGAGCCTGTACATGCAGCTTTAAAATTGCATGCATGGCTAAACAGAATCCACTTTCATCCACATCAGAAAAAAAAAGGAGATGCCTGCCTTCCTCAGTGCACTGGCTTTTTCAAACTTAATTTCTCTTTCTAGTACATTTCTTGAAACCCTGACACATCTTCTACATGTTCCTAATAGACAGTCACTTTATATGTCCTGGGGTAACGTTCTTCCAATTTTCCAAAGTATAATCATCAGCAGAGATGTTCTCTAAAACAAATCAGACAGGCACAACATACTGTCCACCCTGCTTTTATGAATTACACTCTCACTGGGGAATGGTACTAAATCTATTTTGTTCCACTAGGACAGCAGGACCACAACTAAGCAGCCCCAGATATATTACCAATATTATTAGTAAAAAGGTATTAATATTTAACATGGCCATTAGCACCACCAGCATGGGAAGGAACCCTACTAATATTATAAGGACTGTAAAAAGTGGTTCAGAAAGAGACTACACATGGCTAAATACCATCAGACAATTCCAAGGACGAAGGAGGACTCAAGCAGAGGAGTATTATAATTGGTTGCAAATTATCCCAACTGACTAAATTGGGATTATCTCTAAAAGTTTGTGTTTAGCTCAAATTTTTCACAGAGAACAGTAGAGGAAAAGTAGTCCCACAATCTTAAAGTGAATAATGAAATACTGCTTTGGTTGTTGCTGGAAGGAGAAACTAGCATTCACCAAATGCTATTTATCTTCCTCCTCACGCAGGTGCAGTGAGGCCATCCAGGAGAATATACAGAAATTTTACCTACCCCCTCCTGTACCTACCCAGCCTTGTTCCCTGGGCTGTATTCATGAAATCACATCTGCTCTGCTCTCCTGCAAAACACTGGCACAACTCAGAGGTCTAAAAGGTTTATAAATCCTAAGACTCCTGTTGCTGTGTACCTACACAAGGAAGTCCCAAGTAAGGATCCCCTTAACTTTCTTGCTAGTTCTGTGATAAGAATCACAGAATACTTTTTATTTGGTGAAAACCACAGAACCAATTAGGTTGGAGGAGACCTCAGAGATCATGAAGCTCAGTCTTTGACCAGACACCACCTTGTCAACTAGACCATGACACCAAGTGCCACATCCAGTCTTTCCTTAAACCCTTCCAGGGACGATGACTCCACCACCTCTCTGGGAAACTTGTTCCAATGCTTTGACAAGCCTTTCTGTGGAGAAATCCCCCCTAATGTCCAACCTGAACCACCCCTGACACAGCTTGAGCCCATATCCTCTTGTCCTGTCAAAAGAGAAAGCAAAACACAAAACAAGGTACATTCGTGCCTGTGTTCACCTTGGTTATATTATAGAGTCAGGTAATAGGTTATCTGTCATGTCATTTATGTCCCATGAGATGAGGAGAAATAAATTACCTGCTGTCCTCATCTATCCACCTATGTTAAGCCATCTCCTTACCCTGTGGCAGAAAGCGATTTCCCCATGCTGAGACTGTGATTCTATGCTTTATTTGCAGCTTCTAAACCTGGCTGCATTTAAAGCACACATCAGAAACCAACTGTCACAATCCAGAAGAAGTCATCAAAAGCTTGCCAGAAAAAAGAGCAGAGAGGTTTTGTTTGCTTAATTAAAACTGGCTTCATAATGGAAATCATAATGGTACATCTCAAACAGCAATTAAGAAAGCAGGATGTGACTACTGGCTTTACTCAAAACATGAGCTAAGCCTTTTCTGGACTCCAGCAAATCCAAATAATGATGACTTAGCCCAGTATGGAGTAACAACAGCCCAGCACTGTCAATCTAATTTTATCCCAAGTCACACCACATTTACATATTCTTTGTGGTCCTAAATTTGTGCACACACACAAATAGTGTCTAGTTTTGCAAAGGAAATTACAGAAATATCTTCAAAATCCAACTGCAGAGGAAAATTTCAAAACCACTGGTAAATTAAAAGAGAAACACTTTTTCCTTTTGATTCCATAATTTTTGATCCTGTGGCTTGAGTTTTCAACACTTCAGCCATGAGTTTTGAACTGGCAGCCCAGGGAATGATGCCAGACAGAAGGACTGAGAAGGCAGGAGTCTGGCACTCCATATTCATTCCATTAGCAAGAGATTCGGCCTCAGCCAAGGTAATCCCCAAAGCCACTCTGAGACTCCTGAACTAAGCTGATTGACACCAGGTAAAATCCAGCCATGGGCACTTACACACGTGTCCATACAATTACACTTCCCTCTGCTCAGCCTCTGAGGAGACCAACTGGGAATGCTGATCTCCTGGAAACAGTGCCCCCAGTGATCCATTCAGCACAGCTCAATCCACAATGTATTCAATACATGATCCATTCAATGATGCTCAAGAGGCATTTTCCTCAATTTACTGGACTCCGTGTTGTCATAGAGCACTCTCTTTTCCATTATGAGACTCTGTCTTTTGCTGCTTAAATCTCCACCAGATTTGAATGGATTAGGATGACATTCTCCATGTTAGGTGTTTGCCTCAGGCTACACATACACTGGCACATATACATCTGTGCATAGACACAACTTGGGAGGAGGGGTGAGATTTCATGTGAAGCAGTTCAGCTGTTTCCCAGGCTAGTGATAGAAGGGCTGAGCTCAACCATGTTCAAAACATCCTTGTCACCCCAAACACTCCACTCACCTGACATATCCCCAAACTTCAATTTCGCACTCAGTCACTTCAGGTCACTTTGCTCTCTGACTGTCACACAGTGTAGTGCAACATTTTGCACACACTCTGTACATAGCATTCTCCCCGTCCCAAGAACTAGTTTGGCTAGCTGTAATTTTAGGGGTGCAACTGAGATCTTTGTTTCTATCAGCAACTGAAAGCAGGAATAATTCTGTGGATCTACATATAATTGCCCGTGACGCAGCTGAAACATGAAAGTGTTACAGCTGTGGCACAAGATTGGTGACAGATCACAGGTCTTTGTTGAGGATGAGAATGAAGGACAGCACAGAGGTATAAAACACTTTGATAAAGCCTGATGTTAATTCAATTGGTTCTGTAAAACTTTTAATGAGGACTTAAAAATCTTTTCCAGGGCATCACAATGCCCTTTCTCATCTTCCTTCCATGCAGTCACCAGGACACGTGGCAGCATCTCCCAGACTCTGTTTATTATTTTCATTACTTCAAACCACAGGCCTAATAAGAAAGTGTTTGCTCCCACCTCACTTCTCTTTGCTCAATGCTTTGTGTTTGTGCATGGGAACAGGATGCATCCCAGCAGCAGCAGATTTCAGACACGGATATTGAGAAGAGATAAGATAAATTTCTTAAAGAAATAGAAAAAGCAGGCGATAGCTTTTGACGTGATTAGATTGGCAATCACAATCTTGAGCTTTGAAACTCCCTGGGTACAGAAGCAGTTGCTCACATGGGTGAGCCAGGAGCTGAACCAGATGCAGGGATGTAGCCAATGGTAAATGTAGGTGGACAGAGCTCAGCCCTCTCCTATTCCAGGCCAGGTAAACCTTGTCTCCACGGAGCCCAGAAGAGAGGGCACATTTGCCCTGCCACTGCTGCATCAATGGCCACAGGGTGCCTGCTCTCATTAACCCACGTTCCTGGCAGTGCTGGCTGGTCCCACACCTTCCTCCTGAACACAGCACCTTCCTTCCCTCAGTACAGTACATACGCAGTGCCAAGGTGATTTCATGAAGTTCATTATTGAATCTTAGTGCCTTGATTTCAGAAGCTGCATTAACTGACAAAAGCAGCCATAAAACACATCAAATGTGACCATACTGCTTTTGGAAAAAAAATCCAACAGTCAGAAAACGACCAGTGTAAAACACCCAGAAAATGAGAGATGCAAACAGCAAACAGAAAGAGTAGCTTCATGCAAACTGAAGTAAAGACTTCCCCATAGACTACAGAAGGCAATGAAAGAAATAAAAAGGAGACTCAGTCTAGTTTTGAAACTTATTTTCTCTTTTTGAGCTGCTGCTGATTTTCCCCTCTCAAATTTCAATCAAATATTCACTGGCACTGCTTTCAGTATAAATAACCAACAGGCAACCTAAGAAGTGTGTCACAGTTTCCATAGCTCATATAAAATCCTACTATTTCAAAAATCTATGACTGGGACGTGTTAGAAATTGCCGGTCTTACAACACTGTACCGTAGCAAAGTACATCCCAGTTAGTAGAAGAGAAACAAAATGCACGTTCTTACTGCAGTCTCTGATATGCTGGTGAAAAGAAGTTTCTGAGAGAATTAAGTAATTTCTACACAACAGAGAAAGAACAGACTTTCAGCCCTACTACACTTTCACTCTGTTTGCCTCTCTCAGTAGCACTGCACACAATCGGATGAAAAAAAATAATTTTGCTTAAGGACTCTTTACCTCCCAATGCTTTCAATGAACTGTGAGGTTGACACAGGTTTCTCACCTGAAATAACTTATAAGTGCTCGGGTTAAGTTAAAGAAGGTCAGACGTAGCAGACTACTTCTCAGGTCAATGAAAACACACAGTAAAATAAAAGGAAAAGATGAAAATAATTAGTTGATCTCTCTCTTGATTTAACAAAGGGGAAAAGAGCATCTTCACACATATTCTGACTCTAGAAAACCTCATAACTTGTCTCAGCTTCAGAGTGCTTGCACCAAGGGATCACCCCCCAGCCTGTTGTTCCATATAGGTCTTCCTACCTTCCCATTGTGGCATATCAGCAGTACCAGCTGCAACATCTCCCTCCCAGATTCACTCTATACAACCCTCCTTTCCTGGGTCCCTGCTTCCAGGTTTTTATTCTATTTGTATAAAAAATACGCATTAGTAACCATATCAGGCAGAAGTCTCACAAATTTGAAGGAAGGCACCTCATGTTCTTCATCTTCCCATCCTATATCAGAAATATAATGTGAGAAATGGAAGTCAATGGATAACATTTTTCAGACCCTTCAAAATCCACACAAGCAATTCATCCATCACTCACTTGAAATGACCAAAACAAAACAGTCGGACAGGAGAGTCCTGTCAGCTCTCTCCCAAACACCACAAGCTGGGAGTTCAGGGATGGCACCATAAGTAATGCCAACACCAGCCGTCTGATGTTCCTCTCACCTCTGCAGGTCTGCCCCTGGCACTCAGCAGGGCAGCAGAGGTCCAGGGAAGAGCAGGGCAGGGCTCACCAGCTCAGCAAGCACGTGTGGGCACTAGGAAAGGTCACACATTTCATTAAGGGACTGTCAAAACCTGTGACAAGCCTCTCCTCCACTTCCTGCAAATCTGTTAGAGGGTCACACTTTGGTTAATTATGCTGAGCCTGAAGCAATGCTTGCAAGGCTTTGCCTCCCTCACACACCATCCTAAGTGATCTGAGCCCAGAGCCCCTTGATCAGAATTGAGCTGGGAACTGTGACTGTGCTTCCATGGGAGATCCCCTTAACATCCATCACCAGTCTAGATTCAGAACACATTGATAAGTCAGTGACAGAGTTGGATTTTAGTTCATGATCTGGACATGGGTTCCAACAGCTTATCTGAAGTCCGTTCAATCTTTGCTCTACCCAGTGCAAGGTTAAATAAGGGACCTGCCTCTGTTCTCTTGGGAATCTTACAGAAGACAACCCTTTGTCTAGTACTGACATCATATTCCCACTGCTTAGCTTCTCCCCATGAAAAGACCAGGAGAGACTGAACAGGGATTACCAACAAAAAGAACCACAGCCACTGAGCAGGTGCATGGCAGCAGGTCATGTCTCAGCTGCCCATTGAACTATATCTGGGAATAAATCTGAGGGACTCTAAGCATAACAGTCTCCAAACAGATGGAATGTAACACTAACCCTGTTCCACTCCTTCAGCCACAAAAAAGATAGTTTGCTGCTGGGTTACTCCAGTAAAGGGTAAAAGATATTGAAACACACTGGCAAGACATCCCAATATGCTCATTGAGTATAGATAGATATAAAAGTATATTTCCATAAATGTTATGAGCACACAAAATCAAAAATCTAAATGCTACAAAAAGATCAAGGATTCAGCAGCATCTTGCATATACAGCTACCCTATCCTTCCCTCTTAGCAAGAAAATTTTGCACATCCAATGAAAGACACTGTTTTAGAAGAATATCATCTTTGATTATATATTTTGAATATTCCCTTCATAAAAAATAAAGCACAATAAGCTTCCATAATAACAGCAAGACTAAAGGAATCTCCCACTACTAACCCCCAAAGTAATTTTGCAATACAGATTTTTTTTATTTTTCTTTTTTTTTAATCAATATTGTTTTTCTTTTTGGAAGAAATAAATCTTCAATTAAGCGCTGTTTTTATGGGGAAAATAATTGCATTGTTTTTATTTCCACTTAAATAAGTTCTTGCAGTGCTTCAGAGCAGCTCTAGTTTTCTTCTATCTTCTTCCAGGGAAAGAGCAACCTCAGAGGTAGGACCTGCACAGCTGGACACTGCACTGAGGCAGGGCTTCACTTCCTTCCTCTGATTTTTGCTTTCCTTTTCAGCAGAATTGCCTATAAAAAAAAAAACAAAAACAACAACAACAACAAAAAAACATCTTTCTTATTATTTTTGCTAGTTCACATAAAGTTTGAGTTCCTCTAGACGCTGATAAGGAACAACTAGAAAAAGGATGGACATATTCTACTATAAAAATCAAAGTCTGGAATGTTTGAATTTTGCACAGATTTCCTAAAAAGAGGAATGAGCAACAAAAATGTCTTCCAGCAAAATATGAAAATTGAAATAGCAAGTATTTTCAATAATGTTTTGCTTCATTACAAAAATAATTTCTCCTAGAAAACAAATTTTGATTAAAATATTTTAACGAGACACATGGCCTTTCTATGAGATATAAGCTATGCAGTGTACATGAAAGGAGACTGCTTCCTGGCTTTCTCACTGGGGCTTTCTACAATTTTCTTTTGCTTTCATTTCAAACAAAGGTCAACATAAAGAGAAAAATATTGGAGCTGTTCTCTGCATGTGGGAAAATGAAAAAGGAAAAAGCACAACTGTCAAGGTTCTGGCAGAACAATCAATAAATTAAACACTGTTTCTGTGCCTGATAAGTGCCTACCAGTCTTGGTCTACAATCTGGTCTCCTGTGGGATAAGCACAAAAATATACAAGCAATAGTATCCCTACTATAACTGTCCAAATCCTTCATTTCTGAATCTCTATTGCAGATGAGTAGTCACCAGTGCAGAGTGTCAGCTGCTGTCAACAAAATCCCCATGCCTGCCACTGGGATGTCCCATCCTGCACATGTCCAAATCAGCAGCATCAGAGAAGCCAAAGTGTGGGCAGCACTGGCCAAAGCAGCTGCTTTCCTTGGTTGCCAACAAAGGGCAGAGGCAATCCCACAACCCTAGAGGCGTTGGGAGATACCAGCTCAACATCATCCTCACCCTCATTCTGCTGAGGCATCCCTGTTCAAGGAAACATCCCACCACCAGCACATGGAGGGCTTGCAGGGGTTAGCATTTTGAGTGACAGGCAGACAGATTTGATTCACCCCAGTCAACTAAAATTTTTGCCTAGCACTGAAACATCCCTGAATGAAAACAACATCAGCAGCCTCAGCAAGCCAGCCCCACTGAGCTGGCTTGAACTGTCACTCTACCTTCTCTTTCATGAGCAGAGAAGCCAAGAGTTGAGGTGGCAAAGTTTGGAAGACAGACGTGCCTCTTACATAAGCTCTGCTTTAGACAAAATCCAATAATTAATTTCTACCCAGCAAACAGAACTCTTTGCAATTCCATCCCACATAAGGTCAATACCACTTTCCATTTAATTTCCTCTGTGTCCAAGATGTCCCTCACTTTCTTCAGGCCACAGTTAATTACTGTAATACATTCCCCAGTTCTGCAGCTTTGATTTTTTTTTTCCAGCCACAACAAATCACTGCAAGTGCAATGCAAGCAGATCCCTCAGGTCCAGTTCTCAAACATCAGCTTTTAAGATGCATCAAAACTGTCTGGGAAAGTTTCCAAGCACTGTATTGAGGTATTTACCTGCTCTCTACCAAGGAGATGCAGCTCTTCCATCACTAGTTTTCCTGGAGTCATAAATTCCCTACCAGATAAAGCACAGGCAACAGGCAGAGCTGGGAACATGGGATGCATGTCTAGCAAGCTAAGTGAGAAGCCCACTGATTTCCTACCATCAGCAGCAGTACAGTCAGGTCATAATGAATCTTTCTCCTTTTGGCACCCACACTGACAAGCACTTGAGCTCAAAGGGACTCGAGTGTTCCAGCTGGGTCCGTAGCACCTTTGGAACTCACCTGCACTGCCAGAGCCCCTGAGTTCCACAGAGGCTATTTGTAGTCGGAATCCCCTCAGGGAGGGGTGCTGAGGCACCACAGCTTTGCCACTACTACAGCATTTTATCTTCTCCAGCCCAGCTTAGTGCTGGTTTCCCAGGTTGCCAAGAACTGGCAACTTAACTCTGCCTGCAGCAGCTCTAGGGAGGATTAACCTTTCCAGCAAGCTTGACCCCTGCTGTCCCCTATGATGCCCTTACACCATCTCAGCCCTGCAAGAAGTAATGGAACACACTCATCCATTTAGATGGTTTAATTTTACAGATCCAGTTTTGCTCAGCAGATTTAATGTTCTTACAAATGTGAAAAGGAAACTGCCTTTCCTAACCTCTTATCTGTAATTCACCCCTTATTGGACACACTAGGGAATGGTGATTTTTGAGGAGGATTTCAGCTCAGCCCTGACTAGGGGAGACAATTACTGCCTGCCTTTTCCCAGCTCTATGTTCCCCATCTCCACTCCTTGACTTCCCTTCTTGGGCTCCCTCTCCTTCCTGCACCAGCTCATCTCCACCTCCCCAAGTTGCCTTACTTAGGCCTCTTCAACAGCCCAAAACTGAAGAGAAAAAAGGAAATGAAGCCCAGCTGTTCAATGAGAGGATGCACTCTGCATCCCTGGACACGATCACACTGCTTCCTGGACTGGGGGTGGCAGGGGATCCCCCACACTCCACTGTAGCACACAGAACACTTATCCCAGGTTAGACTTCTTGCACTGCCATGTCAGATGTGTGTAAGAAAACGGAGAGTTCAACTCAGTACACCCATTAGTTACACAAGAAAACACCCAACTCCATCCTCTTCTCAAACTAAAGCAAACCTGGAGTAACTCAGCCAATGCTAGAAGACTGAGGGGTTTTTTCCCCCCAGTCTCATACTGACTTGGCATATACACAAGTTCACCAAGCTCAGGAGTTACATTAGCACAGAGAAAACCAAAAGGAAAGAGGAGCTAACCTCAAATTCCATTTTTAAACAGGAGAAATATACCAGTATGTGGATCCAGCATTAAATCTGATCCAAACTACTAACATCTCAGCTCCCCATCCACAGATTAGTGGCATCTTTGGCACTTCTGCACTAAATCAAGGTGAACCCCTAGGAGCCAGATAGGGAGAAAAGGGCTCTGCCCAATGGCTCCTGAGCATTTCATCACTCTCTCCACAATACTTCTAACTAGCATGTAGTTTTAAATATAATCCATCAACTCTAAGTATTAAATGTCCAGAATTCAATTAAACTCAATACAAAGCAGCAAGGAATAATACCCAGAGAACAAAGAGATAGTATCTGTCTCTTCTGTTATGCTGGCAAAAGAGGAACACTTTATTATTTTTGTCCCAAAATTCCAGAAAAGACATGTATAGATATATATTTTAAAATATGAAAATAACTGACACCTTTGCAGGAATATAGTGCTTATTCTGTAGTTGAGATGATATTCATTAAGCAATTCTTTTGTGATTCTTGTATGGCATTGGCAAAGGCAATTTCTCTGTATTTTTGTGTCAAAGCAGCACAGATAGGCCAGTGTGTTAAAATGCCTTATGGATGGGGGAAATGAACAGTTGTCTGAAAAAGACAAATTGTTTCCCCATGGGCAAGTGGAGCAGGGAGCTAGGAGGTAGAGGTGTCTGCTGAGCAGAGAGCAGCAATGCCCACAAAGGCAAGTGATGCTCCCACACAGGACACACAGCTGCAACCCAGCAGCGCAGAGACCAAAATTCCAAACCACCTTTGACTCTTCCAGGTGAAATATTTCTGCCCAGCACAGCTGCCAGTCTCAGCTTCAGCACAGCATTAATAACTGCTAGGTGTGTCAGGAAACTCCTGGGAATCTCCATGGCACAGTGCTCCCATTGTACCTGGGATTTCCTTTTACAGTGGTGCTTCTGAAGGAGGGAACAATGAACAACGTGCTCCCAGGCACAGCCTCAACCAGCATCTCTGGCCACAGATCTATCAGCTGCAGCCCAGCAGTACAGCAAATTCTGATGGGGATTTGAATTGCTACAGACTCACTCAGTAGTTGTGAGTCAGAGGACAAGTGATCAGAGGAATGGGTTTACTCAGGCTACAGAGAGAAGCAAACCTGCACAGCAAGAACAGGCAGCAAATACATCACCCCAACAGGATATAAACTCCTCACCTTTTCCATCCAAAACAGTCTCCAATACATAATCTGGCCACATCTAGATGTAAAATCAGCCAAAACAGATGGTTAAACTGTCAAATTAACCAGCAGAAGGAGTTACGGCAATACAACAAAGCAACACTTAATTGACAATGCAAAAATAAAATTAATTGTTGTAGATATTAAGATATGAATTCAAGCAAGGCATCTTCCTTTTCCCTCTGCACTAATCCTTTCAACACATAGATAACATCAGAACAGCCATCAGTACAGGTGCATGGAGAGAAAGCACTCATATAGCCACAGAGGTTGTGCACACTGCCATGAACAGACTTGTCAGCAAATAAAGCCCTACAAGTGCAAGTCTAGGTAATCAGAATGCAGCAGCAGATTAAACTCTGTAACTCTCTCTTCAGTGATCCATTTAGCAAAAGATCTTTATCACAAACACAACAAAAAAGAAGCTGATGCCACCAGAAACATGCTGTGTTTAGAAGCTCCTTACTCTGGCATCACGTACCTCATCTTTCTGACCCTTCAGCTACAGCTACCCTCTTCTTCCTCATACTCCTGATTTATCATCCCAAAGGAATTCTCTGAGCCCTGCTTAGCACAGTGGAAACCTGATCAGAGGCCTCCGGACACTGTCGTGATAGTGTTGGTTAAGTAATTAATGAAGGGGAGAAAGGACAAGACAGAAAACGTGCATTTCCCACCACCCTATCTATGAAACAACACTCAATAGTCCATGTATAGTGCTGGTCTATAATATCTATCCCTATGATCTACCCTAGAGTAGTTGCTGGTTTGGAGTATAAAGAGAAGCATAGCCACTGCCCTCAAGGAGGAAAATGGGGCAGAAATCCCATTAGATGCAATTTGAAAAGGTTGGATTGAGCTTGAAGGGGGAGTGGTCTACAGGACTATTCTAAATCTGATAGTGAAAAGCATGGAAAAAATTATCGATGATATTTTAGTTGCTTATTTCTGTTCCTAAGGGGGAAAAAATATATTCTGATAGCAATTAAAGTAACACATTTTCATGTATTTATTTCAGTTTAAATAATAGAAAGGACAGAGATACCAGGCTGGAAGTAACCCATTGGGAAGCCTTCTGAGCAAACACCAGCTCTGATGAGTAACTAAACCCAAAGCAATCCTGTTTGAGGCAGGGTATCCGGGGACAAACACAGATACCCCCATGAAAGGTATAATCCACAGGAAACTGAGGGGGAAGGATGGACAAGTGGCTCCTTGGAGGACAGGAAGAGCCCTCAGGGAAATCGTGCCTCCATGCAAATATGGTGAGGAACAGGCTGAGCCAGGGTTTGGGGCTGGGTGGCTAGTGAGCTCAGCCCTGGGGACCTCTGTCAACTGCAAGAAATGCTTCTTTCATTCAGGGCTACTCATTAAAATCACATCCCCAACCTCACACAGCAAAGCTGCTGCAAAATAACAGCCAGCGATCTCTGCCAGAGCTGCTGATTCACATCAAGCTGATGGGATTTGATACATTTGCAGAACACTTTCCCAGGTCAAAAGGCAATTGCTCATCAAAATAATTGAGCACCTCTACGACTCAACGGGTCAGATGCTTGCTGGAGATGGAGCATGAGCAGGGTCAGTTCCTTTCCTCTCTGTGCCTGGCTTGGAGCTGGCAGGAGAGAACCACAAGGGACACTTCAACCCAGCTCCCTGCCCCCACAAGTGCTCTGTTCCCAGAGGGGACTGCATCTCCTGCCTTGGCACTTCAAGTCCTAACATAGTGTGAAGGCTCCCAGTTTCAATTTGCACTGGAATGAACAGTCCTAAACCTATTCCTCCCATCAATGAAAATTATGTTTTTCAAGACAGAAGGAAGGGGGAAAAATAATTCTAGCATTCCTGATATAAAATATCAATGTAAGGATTTAAACCACAAAGATTATATATAGCCATAGCTATAGTAAGTACATCTTCCAATCTTCTTTTTCCACCTAAAATTGTGTGACAAAAAAAGCCTCAAGTGTTTCTTTCAGGTTTTTCCCTGGAAGAAGATCATTTGGAGCCTCCCAGGTTTAGCAGCTGCCCACTCAACTGTTTAAATTCATTTTGCCTGTACAATATTGAGAAGAAAAGGGTGATGCAGAATGGCAAGACTGGAAGAAGGAAGAAATGTAATCATGTGTGGTGGCACCACAACAAACCTTGCAAGATATTTTGCAATTACTTAGCATAACAAATCAAAACACACAACAACATACCCTCCAGGTAAAATCTAGAAGGAACACATTCATCTCGGGGTATCGTCAGATGAAAGAGTATTTGCATCCATAGCCTGTATTTTATCAGCAAAAGGACTTTAAATCAAATTTAAAAGACCTTTTACTCTGCACCATAGCAATGCAGGGGTTTAAAAATGCTGTGCTGCTTTCATGTGCCCCCTGATGTTCTTTGATGCACTCATTAGTGGCAGGGCATTCTCATTTCAGAAGAGGCTTTGTCAGGGAGAAAATTCCTCCCATATGGGATTGTGCTCCTGGAAAAGCATAATTGTACCCTCCATTATTAAGAAAGCAGCAGGATTCAGTGCTCCTCACTGACAGGAGGAGACTGATGTTTCCATGGACTTTGCCCCCAAAGCCTAAAGGGAGAACCCTTTACCCTTTTCTTTCATCCCTACCTTGGGGCAAGGAGGCCAGAGCTCTACAGCTGCTTGACCCCATGGTGACAGTGGAAAGACCTCAGCTCTTTGCTGTCAGTGCAGACACACAAATATGGACAAGATAGATTCCAGTCACTGTCAACAAAAGCTGATGACTTGCAGTGGAGTGTCTCCATGGTCCAGCAGCATCTTCCAGAACAGCACATTTTAGAGGCAGGGAAGCTGCCTGTCCTGCCTGCAGCCCTATCAGTTGATTAGCCCTGGCCATGCTGCCTATCCCTCAATACCCATTCCCTCCACCACTATCCTCCTACCACACCCCTCCAGCCTATTTTGCACCGGTCCCATACATCTGACAGAGCTTCCCTTGCAATTCTCACCCCTCCTCCAAGGAGACAATGCAAAGACACTTAAATCATCCTCAAATCCCTGTGGCAGGGGAGCAATGCAGTATTAACGAGGTAGTGCCAATGGCAATGAGAACACTTCTATCCAGCAGTGCCATCAAAAACAGCATGAGGCTTTCACTGAATGCTGGAAGCAATCCATTTACTTGAAGGACCCAGCCTGTCCCTGTGGATTTGTGGAGAAGAAGCTTCTGCATATCTTGTGATTCCAAAGCCTGGCATGGAGATGGGGCTGTTCATTGCTAAGCCCCTGGGGACTCATCAAATTCTTGACACCACAGGATTGCAACACATTTAAAGCAATGTGAAGTCTTACACTGTGCCATCTGAATTACAACGTTGCCTTCCAAGCTGAGATACAGCAGAAGGTGTGGAAGAGGTGTTTGCTGTATCTCCTCTACTCCTCTTGCTAACCAATAAGATTTACCAGTAGCTTGGGGCCAATCTTACTACCCTGCAATAAGAAAATAATCTCTTACTTTCAATCTACTACTAACCTTCAAAATCCCTTGACATAAGCCACAGAAGTGTCTGATAGCAGTAACCATTTTTAGTAAATCAAACAGGCACAAGACTTTTCCAGGCAACATCATTTTTAGCAGCCACCTGTGTTTTGGATTTTTTGGAAGGCTGGAGTTGTTTCACATGACTACTCAGCCATGCCATCTTTAAGCCATTTGGAGATATTTGTGTTCAAAGCAGCAAAGTACAAAATAAGCTCTGATTAACACAGTAATTGTTGGATGTGGAGCAGGGAGTTGGACTTGATGATCCTTATGGGTCCCTTCCAATTTGAGATATTCTATGATTCTGGTGCCTTGAGTACTCCAGCTGCAAAGTGACAGAGAAAAATGGGAATGTATTTCTATCTGTGGGGGAGGAAGCACTTCAGAGTGAGGAACCCAAGGATTTACAAAACTGTCCATGGAGTAATTCAGCTCAGAGATGGATAGCCCAAGTGTCAGAGAATTTGGGTTTCAATGTCACCCCAATACTTAGCATGACTGGAAGTCACCACCAGCTTTATTTGCAATAGAGAAACAACTTTTTCTATCCATGAAAGGTGTACATGGCAGGACATTGCACAGTTTTAAAGGTCAGATTGAAAGGCCATCAGGTAGGTGGACAGACAGATCAAGGTTTTCATTGCCCTGAGGGTAAAGCACCAGGCACCACCTTCACACCCATAAGAATGACTTTGCCACAAGGAGCACCTGGATGAATTACATCACTTGAATGCACACCAGAGACAGAGCACATGTGCATAGCAAACCTTAAGTACCTTTTCAGGAAATTCAGTTTGCCAAATGTATCTTAGAGACACTGGCAGCTTCACCTGAAAACTTCCCAAAGTGCTGGCTTGCATGTTCCTTAGGTTTACTTGTAACCAGATTTTCATTGTGTTTTCATTTCTTTCCTAAAATTCTTCTTGCAGACAAACAACACAAGTATGTGCACCCGAGAAAAATGCTGAAGAGTCCACAACATTTCTGTTTTCAGTTTAATCCTCACAAGCATCCACACCCCAAATCTGAGTTGACCACAGCACAGAAAAAAATCAAACACTATGCCACCCATGCCACCATTCACAGTTTGGATCTGCAGACTAGAGAAGCCACAGAGAAAAGAAGACTGTAATTAACTAATGGGATTAATTCTGAGACAGTGCATTCTGTTTAGCAGAAATAAGCAGAGGGGAACAACCAAGGGATTACTGGCTAAAAGCTAGCAAAGCCCATTTGCAACAGACAATTCCACCCGTCAAAGGCACATATAAATCAATGAATTGTTGATCCATCACCTCAGTTTTCCTGATTACTTCTTACAATGCTCCAAAGCGCCCTTGGAACTAGAACTCCCACTCTGTGTTCCCCAGAGATCATCTGCTGTTCAAAGCAATCAGATCCACAGAGAACTTGGAGTTTGCCTGCTTTGTTTTTAATGATGTACATCACTGTTTATACAAATTATAAACCAGATTCACCATTATCAATCATAACAGTGACTTATTCCGTCCAGTAAAGAAACATCAGGCTCTTTTGTTTGGTTTTGCTACACTTGAAGGAAAAAGCCACTGAAGTGTTCTCAAGAAGCACTTGGCAGAGAGAGAGATAAATTAAACTGTAAATAGAAATGGAAATGCAAAAGCAGAGTCATCAGTCACTGCAGCTTATACAGAAGTTTATCAGTCAGTCTCAAGTTGGGAAAAGCCAGGAACTGAATTTGGCAGACTTTTCAGCCAATGGCAAAGGCATCAAGCAAAATCACAGGGGAAGGGGACACCTCACGATCCATCTCACTCTCTCCTATCACCAGAGCACTTCTACAGGAAAAATTTTGAACTTAAAAAAAGAATACATACACAAGAAGGAGAAACCAAACCAGCAAAAAAAGCAGACATCCCAACTTGAATTGCACTAAAGGCTTCCAGATTAACTGGTTGTCACTTACTTGTTGCCATGCCCTTCTAGAAAGGGAAGGGAGATTATTCCACTCCTCAGCTCAAATCCTGCCTGCGAGATTGAGGCCCCTGTGAACACCTGTGCCTCACTCACTGCCACAACAGGACTGGAATTATTTCAAGAGGGTAATGAAAACTTAATTCTTTGCTGCCAGCTGGATAGCCAGCAGCTCACACCACCGGAGGTTCTCCATGCTGCCTTGATACTCACCCACTGTGGGACTCAAAAACTTTCTTAAAACATCATGCAGAGGTCAAGCCCACAAATGCAAAGTACATCTTGCTGCCCTTCTATTGCTCCCATCAGTTCAGTATGTGAAGGCTCTGTATCCCACCTTTGTCCAGGCCATGCCATCAACCCCTGATCACTCGGGGTCTGTCTGCATGACTCAAGCACCAGCATTATAGTCACACAAGCTGACCACATGACTTTGGCCTCCTCTGCAGAAGCACAAGCACTTCTCTAAAGCTTCCTCTGGATTCTGTCTTTCCAGGAGCTTCAGTAATACCAAGCAATCCTCTTTAATTAATGTTCTACAACTTAACCCAGCACCACTCCCTGCAACTCACCAGCTGCCAAACCCCCCTGCAGCACCAGATGCATGTGGAAGTCCCTGCAGAGTAGCTCTTGCACCCATCCTGCATTTTATAGAAGGTGCCAAGTATTTGGGAATAGCCAACTGTGAATCATATTATATTTATGATAATATTACAAAGCTTGAAAGATTATCTCTGTGTCACATTCTTAATTTACAGAATCAGGTTGGTTTCTAAAGGTGAACCAAGACCTGAGCTCATTCCTAAGCTTTACTGAACATTCCCTGGAAGGCCAAAGAACTGGTAACCATGAGGTGCAGTACTGGGCAGAAATAAAGAGAGGAGAAGCCATGAAATACAGCCCCCTGGAGCTCAATTACTTCTGACTCATCCTTTCAAATGAGCTCTTTGCCTCCATAAATCAGAGCGAACAGAAACAGTTGCACTGCTGAGAGAGCATAATTATTCTTGCACTGTGTGAAGGGAAAACACACAAGCTAATAGTGCTAGCTCATGAGTCTATGCTGGTGTGGACAGGGAAGAAAACATGCTTTTACACACAAAGGGGCCCACTGCAGCCGGTGTGACAGCACAGTCCGATCCACACACTCTGAGCTCAGGGAGGCCACAGTACCCCCTCCAGTCTGCAATCCAAGAGCCTCAGGATGACATCCACAAAAGCAAGGTGGCTCAAACCTCATGTGCATTCATCACGGTTCATCCTGCTCCCTTTCACCTGCCTGCACCGGCAGGGACTTCACTTTGGCTGTTCATCAGGGAATTAGTGGAGCATCCTGAAAAAAGGGCAAAATTTCAGATGTCGTGCATTTTTCCAGAGCTTTTCTTTCAAAGCAGAGGACTTAGAAAAATCCAGGACATTTGTGACCTTTTCTAACATATGTAGGTTTTCATTTAGGAAACACTGCTGATCCACAAGCAGCAGCACAAAAGAGAGAATGTGACTTTGCTGGTGCAAATGCCTTATCAAGCATGTAAGAGGACATTGTTAAATATCTTCCTTAGCAGTATCCCACACACATCACCAGGCCAGTGGGTTATTATAAGATATTGCAAATCTTATTTGCCTTGACTCTTTTGTCTTGGATTTATTAACTCTCAGATTTAGAGAGAATCTGTTTAGCCTATAATTACCAGCTTATTTTCCCCATTACATTTTTTCATTACAACAATTCAATAAAAACCAATAGCAGACAAATCATTGAACAACTTTTAAAAATGGTTCTAGTTTACAAATTTGGCCTGACAAAGAAAGTTATATTGTGGTTTTTCTCAGAGAGCAGAGGTCAACTTCCTTTGGGAGTATTGTGACTACAGTGCTCCCGCCAGCTACGCCAGTTACTCCTTGGAAAGCTCTTTTTGACTGGCCAAGGCTAAATTTTTGGCTTGCAGCTTGTTAACTGCAGGACCTTGTGTGAGCTAATAAATGGGAAGGAGTGGAGAGTAATATGTGCATTTCTAACTTACACTAATGCTTAAAATTATCCAAAATTTCAAGGCTAGAAAAATAGGCAAACAATCAACAAGAAGTGGTAGATTGAAGTCTGAATAAACATCGTGCATTGAAAAAGTAATCTAGGATCTAAAAAAGGGCTGATGTTTTAAAAAAGAGTGTCGCAAAAGCACAGGTCAAGTCCTCTTGCTCAACCCTTCTTACATTACCAAATTCTGAGGGAGAGAAAGTTAACAGCAGCCAGGGGTAAATCCAAAGAGCTGAAGCCTAGTAGGAGAGCAGTTGTAGTCTCAGCCTTGTAGAAAGCCAGATGCACTGAACATCCATTCAGCCTAATGTTTAGGTGAGCAGACAAACTGCTTGTTAAAATACTCATTTATGCTCAGGGCAGCCACACGTCCTTAGCCTATACAAGAATCAATGCAGATATCTCTACCATGCCTAAACACCAACAAAACACCAGGTAAGATGTTCTAAATAAGACCTGGCATCTACCTGGTGAGTTTTGATCCAACTCTACCTGACCCTCACTGTCAAGAAATCACCCCGTGGTAGAGAAAGCAGACTTGTACCTGAGGAAGCAGCAGCCAAAATAGCACACACAGGGTGTAGCCCAGTAACATAAAACCACAGTAGCAACCTCAGAGATAATTTGTGAAATGCACACAATTCTATTAATAATAAAAGAGATTTAAAAAAAAAGCCTGACATGGTCCATAGCCCTAGTACTGGCAGGCACTCAGATCCCAGAAACATTTCATTCTGACAAGGTAACAATGGCCCTGAGCAAGGAGAAAGATCTCAGCTTGATGCAACAACCACTGAGATCTTCAAGATATCTGTCCAAATTGAAAATTAATTTAATTTGAAGATTGTTCCCCCTTCCAGAGCTTCCTTATAACTTTTTTATGTTTATTAACAGAGATAAAATCCAGATACTGTGCTTGGAAGTGCATCTCATCTGCTTTGCTTCTTCAGTGTAAGCATGCCATGGCATGGGTGGTGACAAGAAGCAAAACCAGTGAAGTCCACTGCCTCCCAGTCCCACTCTGAACAGATTTCAACAAGGTTAATGGAGCTCAATATCTCCCACAAGAAGCTGGGTCTGCAAGACACTCAGGTCTCCCAGGGAAAGCCAAAGGAGTGGCACATGTTGCCAAATGGCACCAATGCCACAGCAACCAGACAGCCATGGGCTGAACAGCAGCATTGCAATGTCAGTACACACCAGCCAGGGAATAGCATGAGTTACCACCCTACTGTGGTACATAGAAATCAAATCAGTTTGTCTCCAGTCATGCACTCATAATTTTCTCTCCCAGGATACCTTTCTGCCAATCCACCACTCAATTAACCTTTCATTAAAGGCTTCCTAGACATTTACAAAAAGGCCACAGCACCCATGATTAGAACTTTATTCACATACTCTGCTACAACTGCACTCCCCTCCTTGCAAGCAAAACTTGCAATCTTGCCCTTCACCTGATGGAGATGAGCTACCAGAAATCACTCCCTATTTACCTTCACCATCTCTGATGGTTTTTACAGACTGCTGCTGTATTTCACCTTAGCCATTCTCTTTCATAGTCTAAGGAACTTTGGTTTCCTTAAAAATTCCTGTTAGAAAAACAACCCAATACTCTGATTTAAGCTTGCTCTGAGCCACTTTCCAGTTCTCTGGGTTTGTTCCAGAGTCAAGAGATAAAGAGGAAGAGGCAGTGCAAACACAAGCTTACACAGCTGCAGCATGTTTTCTTCCCACTGCCTTTGCTAATAACTTCTAATGTTCAATTTGGTTTTGATCACTGTTGAACTCTGAGCCAATTCTACCACCGAGCTCTATGTTATAACCCAGAACCTCAAGCCCCCAGAGCCTGTTGGCATCTCACAGCTCATTGCCTTATGTACATGCAGAATTACTTTTATGTGCATCATTTCACATGTTCCTACCCTGAAATTCATCTGCCATTTTAGCATCCCTTCATTCTGTTTCAGAACATCCTTGCCCTTTGCCGGTCTTTACCAGCCCAAATAGCTTGCTGTGCTGCTAAAACTTATAAATCAGAGACTTGAAAAAGGAACAAAAAAGGAAAGAAATATTTGAAAGATACAAGGTCTCAGCGTGAGACCTTGCAGTATTCTGCTGGTGACTTTTCTCCACCTGGAAAATGCATTATTTACTCGTACTATCTGTTCATCTTCTTTAAAGCAACCATTCTTCTAAAACCCTCCCTCTCTTTTCCATTGCTGCTTCATTTCTTTAAACATTTTCTGTGAGGAACGTTGATTAATGTCATCGAAAAATCCAAGCAGGCTTTACCAACAGAGCACTCTGCTCCACATGCTTGTTAACTCCTTCAAAGCAGCATTTTGCCCTCTCCTTTTCCATGTGTGTTTGCAGCTGCTTTCACTTGAAAGCAAATTCTGAGTTTCATGGGACACTATTGAAGGCAAAGCTTTTCTAGCTTCAGGTGTTTTAAAAATTCATGCAAAAGGAAAAAATGTGTCCCAAGGGTCTCTTTTGTCATTTTACAGACACCTCCTGGACTCGTTTTCCCTTTATGTAAGTCCAAAAAAAACCCTTGCCCAAACATAACTACCAATACTAATGCAAACCTTTTATCTTCAGTCTCTTTCCTGTCTCAGACAGTACTGGGTGGCCTCAGTCTAGGTTTAATAAAGGGTTATGAATGTCTTATTGAAAATATTTGTTTGGGCACTGACCCCTGAAACAAATCCAATTCATCCAGTTGCTGATTCAGGCAGCATTTCAGCTTCTAAATGCACAGATCCCTTTCTGCAGAGGCCTCCCATCCCTTACTGAGCTTTTCAAACCTCTTTATCACACTTCTCTTCACAAAGCTGTAATCGATTCGCATTTGCAGGGTAGGGGCTTCCAAGTATCTCCGGAGGGAAGTAAATGCCACCATTTACAGTGATTTAAGTATGTCATTTCCATGGAGCCCATTGGAAATCCCAAACTTCACTTTAACATTCACTTCTTCTGTACAGCCAGTAAAAGTCCTGCTTTCAGGCATCTCCAGCAAGTTGATCTTGATGGGCAAAATAAATGCATCAAGCTGATACCACTCACACTATTCAGCACTTCAGACTGTGCCTTCCAGCCTGGGTACTGAAGTTTTGACTCCAAAACACTCAGTGCTTCCCAGTTTTGCCTGTTTCACCCCAATACAAGACCCTTCAGGCTCAGTTCATGGAGATGGACTGCCAGTTCTGCAAATGGCCCAGGCTGAGCCCCAGCATACAGTAAGACAAAGCACTTTGGGATTATTCCTGTACCATCAGAAAAAGCTGTTAAAAACCAAAAAAAGGAGCACAACAGTGGGGCTAAAAGGGGAGGTAGGTGAGGAGCAAGGAAATCACAAGAAGTATCTAGTGCTGATAAAACAGCTCCAAGACAGAGTCCAGCACGGAGAGGAAGAAAATCACCAGAACTTTACCATACCTAAGGGAGCTGTGGTAGCTCACCAGGGTGGCCACGCAGTGAACTGATGTTTCTACTGCTCCTACAGAAAGGCTTATGGATGCCACAGAGCACCAAAGGGGCAGATGGATGGGGAAAGTACTTGAAGCTCTGTGCATGCCCCAAATCCTACCTTAAACGCAAATAATTTGAATAAATTGTTTTTAACTTGAGAAAATGTCTGTTGATACAAAATGCTGGCCACCTAATTTCTGTTTGTTTTTTTGTCTGTTTTGGTTATGTTTTTTCTGTTTGTTTTCCCTTACGATTATTGTACAGTCAAATCCTTCTGTAGAAATTGCCATTTTTCCCTAGAGTCACATGAACCCAGAGCTCCATTCCAGAACCATTTGGAAGAAAACGTTTTACTATGGGATACGCAATAGGGACAAAATCTCTTCAGAAATGTTTGCAGTGCAGGGCAGGATCCTTTGTGTTAGAAACACATCTAAAGCTGACAAAATAGAAACACACTTCTATAGCACAAACACAGAACAGCTGGGAGCAACAGTTGGTGTCAAATCTGGGAGCACAGCAGCAATCTATACAAAGACTTTTCACACACATTCTCCAACAGGCTGACAAGGATCCAGAGTTCAGAGTTGAACATAGGTTATGTAGTATCACCCTTTATTGACTCTCTGGGGGAAGATAATGCAGAGAAGGAAACAAGCTTTTCAGTATTTACAGATTTCTTCAGCAAACTTCTCTGACAGTTTCACACTTGGTGTGCTGCCACACATGCAGGATTGAGTACAGTGCTCACTCTGCTTCTCTCCTTTTGTAAGCTAATTGAATAAACCCTAAAAGCAAGCATAAAATCTGCAATTTTAGCAAAATTGTCCTTAATGTGCCCTTTGGACTTTGCTCCCACTGAAGTATTATGATAATCTCCATGTTCACATGCCCATGTTCAGCCCACAACCACACATGTTTTTCTGTGCCAGATGCCTTCACCACCACCACCAGAACCCTAAGCATGACAGAAAACTCCAAGGAGAGCAAAACCTCTGTGTGTGTCAACTACAGTTTGAAACTTCACCTCCACACACACTAGAAAGGAGAAGCAAAGCATCTCATCACAGACTCTCATCTGAATAAATTCCTTGAAATTCACTTCTGATGTATGACCTTTAGCACTTCATACACACCTCCCCTTCTATTTTTAATACCCTCACTTTCAGAAAGTTTATGTATTTCACAGGCTTTCATCAACAATTAAATAAATAAATCAATAAAGGTAGCAAAATGTTGATATTTGATGTTGGTATTTAACCATAATGTCAACTTCACTAATGTGACAATTTGTCAGAAATTATCAGACACAGGGATCTTTCTACATCAGGAAGCAAATATCATGATTCAAAGAGACTTCAGGAATACGCAATTACATGTAGCTCTCAGAGGAGAGGGCCTTCACCTTGTACCAGAGTCTGCCAAGTGTTGGAATCTGGATGGATAAAAGGCATCCAGAGTATGGGAATTAAGTCCCAGATCAGAGCTTTATAGACCTCACTATACAGCTTCAGAAACCAATGCTACATCTCTCAGAAGTACAAAAGCCCATTAGCGCTGCATCAAGGGTAGAAGTACACCTAAACTTCCTTCCCCAAAAAGTGACAATTCCAGGACTTCCCTCAAGAAGTGATTTTTCTCAAGCTGCGAATGCAGATTACAATCAATGAAGATGATGGCAATTGAAGGAAAGAAGGGCAGCTCATCTTCCAACCCATGAAATTGCAGACTGCCATCAGAAGCTATTTCCTTCAATTCAGAATATTCTCTCCCTTTTTCCTATTTAACAATGGGTCCAGAAAAAGCCAGCGACATCTGTCAAACCCAGATGGCTCACTTGGAGAGTGACTGTGTGTCTGTTTATAGGAAAAGTGGTAGAATCAACAGAGAAGGAGTGGATATTTATGTATGTTGGAAGCTGCTCATCTCTGCAATGACGACTTGAACTTGCTCCCAGCTCCACAGCAGGCAGGACCAGAGAGACGTTGCTCTGCTAAGGAAGCTTCTGCAATGGGCCACATTTAAGAAAGGTGAGATACTGTGGTTGAACTGCTCCACGGTCTCACAACCTCCTAAGCGGGAAGTTCCCCTTGGGAAAAGAATATCTAGAGGATTATTCTGTGACTCTGCATGCAGAAGCAGCAAACTACAGGTCCTGGACCCACTTGTAAATAAAATACAATTCTGCCTTTAAAAAGAAAGTGGGGGGAGATAAAAAGGAAACATAACTCCATACTGAAAGAGTAATTTCCAGGGGATTAAGCTTGTACTTTTTGCTTGTGTCTATTTCATCTGCTGCTCAAGATGTTAACCTCACTACTCCCACTGAAGCAATGAAAACAACTATTATGCTGGCAATGGGATTTGCAGCTGAGAAGACATGCGTGTTAAGGAAGGAGAGAGGAGTCCTGCTAGGAATAACTTCTTCCAGTCCCAGCAGCATCCCATAACCAGCAAAAGTGCATTATGCCTTGAACACAGTGTGCCAGCCTGGGTGAGCAGGCAGACACACACAGGGACAGTATATCCACCAAACCCTGCAGAGGACACAGCATAGATGTCACAGTAAGGAGAGCCTCTTAAAAGAAAATTGGATCGAGGACACCTGCTCTTGCTCAGAGACCTTCACTTTTACCAGTAGATGCTACCAAATTATTATCACCCAGAGGAGAGCTTAAAGCCCTTTGGAGTGTCACTGTATGGCCAGAAGTAAGGTTTTTTTCTAACCAAAACTTGTTTGGCTTGCTGGAATCTGGGGAAGAGAATCAAAAGCTTCATGTGATAATGGTGGTACTCTGATCATGATAGTGGGATGCAAACACTGATGTGCTGGCTGCAGACATCACACAGTCAGGAAAAGTGAGGATCTGCGTTGAGCACAGCCCCAACGGCTTCTACCCTTGTGCTCTCAGACAGTGACACCAAGTATCCACACTCAGTGCCATTGCAAATTAAGTGAATTTAGTTCTTGCAAAAGTTGCCACTCTTACAGAGTTCAAGATGTGAAGCAGCTTCTGTAAAGACAGAAAAATACAACAAATACTGTTTCTTTCCCACTCTATCCAACTGTTGTGTGCTTCCCTGGCTCTCTGCTGGTAAGATACCAGGACATAAGTCCATTCCTAACTCACACTATTTGCTCTTTAATTTAAACAGAGGCAGCTCTTGTCACTTTCACAGAGATCCAATGGTCCTCCACCAAGATTCAGTGTCACTCCACGATTAGCAGCAGCCACACAATACCAGGGACCCTCACTCAGCACAGCCAACCTCCAGCAGGACCCTGCCATCCCCAGCAGATCTTTAGACCGCACCTTCCACCAGCACAGGCTGTCACACCAGGCCAGTGACAGACAGGCAGGGACCTTCCAATTACAGCTTGCCTGTTTCCCTGCTGGTTACGAAAAGGGGTCACAGCAAAGACACTTGAGCAGCTTTGCTGAGTTCTGCACAACTTTGCAGCTCCCCACCAAGCTTTGAAGGCTGCTCTAACTCACTTTGGCACTACTATTTTTGTTGCCTGTTCTGGGGGTTGCTGAGGGACTGTGCAAGACATTGCCTCTATTAAAAAATGAGTATTTCACAATATCCTCTCCCCTCTAATTTGCCAGAGAAACAAGTACTACTGTATTTCCAAAAATTTGTCTACTTTGAAACAAGAGCATAAACCCATTGGAGTTAGCTATCAGGTAACTGCTGATACCAGCCTGCTCCATCCTTCTACTTTCTTAGTATCAGGACTAAGGATTGAGCTGCTAATAGTATAAAACAAACATTTCAAAGTGTGCTGCAACAGAGGCTATTTCTTCTGGCCCCTCTGTTTCTGCACTGAGGTACAGGAGCTGTGGCACAGGCAGTTACTCTGTACTTCTATCCCAGCTACAATCCCTGAGGGCAGGAGAGATCCACCATGCAAGTCCCTTGAGGCCATCCCACAAACACCAACAAAGAGCACTGCAGAGCCTCCTCTCCCAGCACCAAGTTACTTCCAGGTCCCCTAGCAGAACACCCCCTAAAGCCACCAACCAACCAAGCCCACAGAGTTCAGATCCTGAACATTAAGTTCTCAGAGTTCCAAAGAGTTCAGGCCTGCAGGGTCAGGTCAAATCCAACTCAAAGAAACATTTATTTTGTAAGTAAACTAAAGAGTCACTGTTCAGAATTACATTAAACTGAGAAGATGAGAATTCCATTAGCTAATCTAATTTAACCTGATCTGTTTGAATTTCATTATATGTGGCTGCACTGGAGACTCAGTAATGAGACTCCAGTATATTGGGATCTTGACAGTTTCTAACTCAATCTCCCAATCTGATGCAGACAGCTGTAATCGTGTTAATTAGCTGAAGAACCTGTGATGTATTTTAGCTGAGCTCAGGGTGAAGCGAGAAAGATTAAAATGAAGCCAAATGAATAAGAAAGCACCACCCTACTTGCATACAATTTACAGGATAGGAGTAACACACCCTGTGTGTGCACAGATGTCTTCCCTTGACTCAGATGGGGGAGGGCATTGCATTAGAAACAGCGTCCCTGGGTAAGATCAGTTAATTAGCTTGATAAATTAAAGGATGAGACTGAAGGTAAAAAAATAATTTTCTTATTTAAATAACCCCCCTACGAAGCCCT
Organism: Toxostoma redivivum; assembly: GCA_013397375.1. Lineage (NCBI taxonomy): Eukaryota > Metazoa > Chordata > Aves > Passeriformes > Mimidae > Toxostoma > Toxostoma redivivum. The sequence goes on along the minus strand of VXBI01004729.1, from coordinate 376,190 downwards.
GTCAACCATTGGAAGTTACACACCAAAGGTATTTTGGAAAACAATCAGATCATTGTTAATTCTAAAATTAGCTTATTTGGGTGGCTTTTTCATATAAAGAAACCATTGCTCTTACATTTGTCAGCACTCCCACAGAGATCAAGAGGATGCCAGTTTGAATAAGCAGTGGGACAGCCTGGATGGCAGCTTTTGGTCCTAATCCCTGCTCAGGGGAGAAGAGCCTGTGCCGCTCTCTGCTAACACTGTAGACTCAAAACCCAGGTGCAAGCTCTTGATCACAGCATGTGTCATCGCAGATTTTTCTGTCAAAAAGAACCTTTGAACTTCAGCACCACAAAGATAGCCTGGAAAAATCAGTGATTTTGTTGCTGTGCCCATAAATGCAGTTGTATTGGAACAAGGGAAGCACAGGCACACAGAGTATCCAAGCTGCTAACTCTCACCCCCTGACACCTGAGGGCTGGCTCAGAAGCCACCCTGTATTTGAGCTGCTTCAGGTGATAAGGATGAAGGTCCTCCAGCCAACAAGTCAGAAAATAAGACTACACAGGCCAGCGGCAATTAGTAAGACTCTTCTTTGGATTCAATGCTTATGAGTTTTTTTGGGGGGTTGCCAAGCTTCAGCAGTTTGGAAAGAGGATGGGATGTTACAAAACTGCCTGGACTCTCCCAAAAGAGAAATTCTAAGGCCAGAGTCAAGCCAGTTTCCTGATAAAACATATATTTGAAAGACATATATAACAACCCCTTCAACTCTCCACACCATGGTTGCCCTTTCCAGGTGTCCTACATCTTCTCAGGGAAGCCCATCAGAGCCTCTCCAACCCCACTGAAGCCCAAGGCATTAATTCAGGCCAAGTTTTCTGCAGCACAGACAGACATCTCTGAAGGACCTAACTATCCCAGTTAGCCTCTTGGCTAACCTGCAAATGTACTACAGAAGTTTTAACGACTTGAGACAAAACCAGAGCATTGCAATGCTTTTCCAGCTTAAGGTATTCAACTTTACCTTCACTGCAGCCCCCATAAGCCCCAGAGGAACCCATTCCTGATGAACTCATCAGGAAGACACAGAGGTGCCAATCACCCCAGCACACTCCTGCAGCAATGGAGATACAGAGCTTGGAAAACAGTGCAGGAGCATGTTTCATTGAGAAGAAACAGGATTTGGCAGGGAGAAGTTCTGTAACCTTCTTCTAACCTCTCCCCTCTCCCACAGCCCTACTGGCACTCAGAGCAACCTGTGGGTCAGAGAGAAAACCTGAGAGTAGCATCTGAAGCCTTTGAGAAATAGTCTCAACTTACAAACATTAAATGAACCCAAATGGCATAGGGAAGATTATTTATAGCTGGGGGGGAAAAATGGATAGAATTAATCCTGATGTCCCATGGAACAGTGGGTCCCACTTAAATACTAAACTGTTTGTGGTTGAACCTACTTCCAGGCTTTCCCGTTCTGTGCAAAAAAAGTAAGCCATATTGATTTCAGAATTGCTTTCAAATTACAAGTGCTAGCAATAAAATTAACTGCACAAATTTCAAGCATTACATTTCTCTTGCAATTTCAATTATCGATTAAGTACCATGGCTGAAGCATTAAGCCTTGAAATGTTAACAGTGATTATTGCTTTGCTGCTATGGGGTTTAGGGTTTTTTTTAAATTGGTGTTTCCTTGATTTGTTGGTGTTCCTCTGCATTTTTAGGGTACTGGTTATGCTGGATACTCTGGGAGCTGTAGTTCAAATGCTATAATATTCAATGTAAGCTGAGAGATAAATTGTTAGCAATTCATGCAAATACAGTGAGTTTTGAAAGCAAAGAGTAGATAAAACATCGTCTTTTACTGACCTACAAGAAATAGTTTTGTAATTAGTAATGGATGGCCTTTTTTGCTTTTAGCAACCACCACCCTCTGGGGGTTTCAGCAAATAAGGCGTCAGGGGTTTATTCACAGAGAAGCAAACAGATTTTCCAATCAGCCTGCCATGCCAAGTATATTGCTGGCATAACTCCACTGGATACTCTGGATTTTTTCTAGAGGAAAGTGGCCCTGGATTATTAACCATAAAAAAGCAGATTGAATATAATCTTTGCTACCTGCAGAACATCCACATAATTCACAATCTGCATTGACAGAGTGAGAGCAACAGGAAAGACAACAGATGTGTTCCATAGAAAAAAAGCAGCCCAGTGACCTGAGGGTTGATCAAGCTGGGTCCAACACTCCCTTTGCAGGGGTGCTGCAGCTGTTTGCACTCACCCCCTGACACTGCCATCACCAATACCCCACAGCTTTCAGTTTGGACACCTACATCTCCCTAACTAACACAGCAGAAACTAATCCCAGGAGGGGAGCAGTCACAGCACTGGTTTATCCACCTTCCTGTTTACCTTTCTGGAGCAGGTTTGGTGCTACCTCAGGTGGGAAAGTTGAGATCTGGATGTGCTTACTGAGAGGGTGTGCGTATGTGCCTGCCAACACACACCTATACGAGGATGGACGCAGTCAGCAGAGGTTTGTGCTTTTGTTTATCTGCAGCAAGCTACTGCAAGCTGGAGCCATAGGGATTTCCACAGTCTTTCTCCGCTGCGTGCAAGTCACAAAGCTCTGCTTGGCAGCTGCCTTCTCTGACAAAGCTGGTCTCTGAAGGTTGGCCTCCATCACTCTCTAATTTCTAGTTCTTCCTAAGCTAAGCTGAACTGTGCTGAACGTCACTTCTGAAATCACTCAGCAAAATCTCACAGTGGGGCAGGCAGTTTCAAAATTATCTCAGTGACTTAAATTTCTGTCTTCCCTTCCCTTGTGCTGCACTGAAAACATCACTTCCACAAAAATCAAGAGCCCATTTCCTCACATCACGGTGTAAGTCTAACAAATGCCAGTTTGCTCACTGACTGCAAGAGCTAACCTACATATGCTCTGCAAGCAATAGAACCCACACAGGTAGAGCTCTATCATGTCCCTAAGGGCATACAAGCAGCTGTAGCCCCAGCATAGCAAACCAGTGCTTTTCCTAAGAGTTTAACAATACCCCTTTTACTTTATGTTTGTAGGGTAAGAGACCCAAGATACACATCAGGACTCTAATGGGTTTTTATGTATTATAAAAAATACACAAGAAAACTAGAGCAGCTTACAAGAGCATCCTATCTGAAGATAGGATGATTTTAGACATGAAATCCTCATGGCATGACTACAGCCAGTCAGCCCAGATGTTTCACTAGCTAGACCTGAAGTCAGCACACCAGGAGATGGTGCCACTGCTAACAAGACCAGAAAGCTTTAAAATTTCCTCAAAGTGATAAAAGTGAGATATGTCATCCCAGAAGAAGGCCACTTACAAGCAAGGACTTGGGTGATAACACTGCTGCATGGATAAAAGGCAGTGCCCAGTCTTGGAGAGACTCTCTTCAGGAGAGAACCTGGGCTCACTCCTGATTTTATGCTTCCCACTTGCTTCACAAGGTAAGAAGTGCAGACCATGCCAGCACTTCCTCCTTCTACAGTCTCTCAGGGTGGATGATTTTAGTCTAATCCATAAAACCTCATCTGTTTCTTAGTGATAAATCCAGTTTGGAAAACTAGCACTTTAGAAATTAGCAATGTCAGATCTCGAGGGTAAGCTGTAAATCTCTCACAGTCCTTCCCTGCACAGGCACATGGCAAATATGACAAGCAGGAAGCATTCCTTCAAAAGCTGAGTGTTAGATCACAAGTCAGGTCTGAACACATATTCCCTTCTTGCCTCCTTGGGTTTCATATTTTACCTACTCCACAACCTGATCATTCATGCCCCCACAATATTTCCCTCCTCCCTATGCATTTGGCCTTTTAGCTGGAGACACAGGTACCCTGGTGACTTAGGGCACACACAAGGATAAATCATTTAAACCAAATGAAGCACGGCTGTTACTCTTGCACAGTTCACAGCTGCACTATGGAACTCACAGCTGAAGAATGGGGAGGGGGCTGAAATCAAAGGTGGGATTCAATAGAGCATCACCAACTTGCAGCCAATTCTCAAGGAGCAGAACACTCAGCCAGGACAATGAGGCAGGAGCAGGGGAAAGGCTGCACACAAGGAATGAGCATCCAGTGTATACATTGACACTGTCCCCTTTTCTCTGGTCATCCTTTAGTACTAGCATGGATCACATAGTGTCAGACCATCTAGCCCAGTTATCTTTTTCTTGGTAGTAAGACCATAATTCAAGCACATTCAAGTTCCCTGAAGACAGCAACTGACCATTTGAGCACAGGTATGGCTGGTAAGTATGCAGCCAACTCAAAACTGAAAAACCAACTGAAATAATCCTGAAGAACATTAGACCTAATATGAAAGTCTACCCTACAGCTAAGCATAACAAGGGATTTCAATTTGATTTATCTCAGGAACGTTATTGAACCAATTAGCTCTGTTTCTCTGGGGAGAAATCACCTCATCATTTACATAGTTTGTTCATATAGTAGGGAGGGGAAAAGTTATGAAAACACATGTGAAACATTTGGATATGCCCAACTACCAAAGATTTCATAATGAACACATTAGATTAGTGTTTCTTGATGCAAAGAGGATTTTGTTTTAACTAGAAGCGTAACAAGGAATTATAGCAGCTGTGCCTGTCATGATTCTGCTTAGCCTGTTAATGGAATTAGTTTGCTAGAACCAAATTGGTTCAAAAGATTAATTAAAAACAGGTGCTTCCATGCAGTAACTTCTCTGCACTGTACTGAGTACTTCTTGTGGCTAAACCACCTCCACTCTTCCTTGTGACCTGAAGAAATTCCCTTTGCTCTTCTCTGAGACCAATAAAACAGTAATTCAATTACATTCAGAACACTGCCTGTGTGACAGAGCATGTTGCAAGGACCACCTTAAGAGAAAAGCCATGTCCAATGAACTAGGGAGGCTGGTGCTCAGGGGCCTTCTCCGGAGGATGGTGTTCCCTTGGGAGTATCCTCCAGGTCACTATACACCTCAAGAGGTAGAGTCTTTGCATAAGATATCTCCAATGAGATTTAGAAATCAATATGCTGCTAGTCAACAAGGGCTGAAGTTCATTAGCCTCAAAAAAGGACAGGATGGCTTGAAAAAATGCTTTCCAACAATAAGCAGAGAAGTTTTCTATTTAGAGGGGTTGTCACCATCTCTGCTGGTCACATACAGCCCAGAACCAAGACTCCAGCCTGTGTCAGAGAGCCATGCTGGCTAAATTTCTGCAGGCAAGGATTTGCAATACTGCTCACACAGCAAAACCTAGTCATGCCAAAAAGGTTTGTCTGTTAATTGAGAAAAACAAAGAATTTTGGGCCCAAGAATGGACTAGGAAGCAGAGAGTCTTGCTAAAAATACACAAAATTTCACAGAAGACCAGTTGAGAGTCACACAGTCAGGGATGCTTCATTCACATGTGCTCTTTAAAGAGCAAATCAAAAGTCCCTAACCTGTGATCCTTCAAACCCTGCTCAGCCACAAGCAGTTAGGATTACAGCAGGGCCAGACTCAGCAAAGAAAGGAGACTCCAGCTCAGTATTTTATCATGTCCTCTCTCATTTCAACTCCTAGAGGAGCAGAGGAAAGTAGAAAGAAAACACATTTGAAGAGTTGTTTTAATTTTATTTCTAATTTGAGTCACAAGTGAGTTCCTCTTCTATCAAATAGTTATTAGGTTACCTCACAGCTTATTCCTGCTTCACTGTGTTTTGTTTCAACCTCTTTGCGGATTGATATAAAATTCTGAGCAACAGCAATGTTTGGAGGGGATAGAGAAGTAGACAACAGCTGCACATGCCTTAAACAGTTGCTAAACCCAAGTGCTATCACATGCCTTAAAACCACCTCACAAGCCACGAGCCAAATGCAACAGTTCCAGAAGTGACTCAGTGGTTTGGGTTTCTCCATGGGTCAGCAGTTCAGGACCTGCTATCACAGAGGGAAAGCTCAGGGACAATAGAGCCCTGGGTTCACTTCCCACCTATCACCAGCATGGAAATATAAGATTTATAGTACTACCAAACCACTTTTTCTCTTCTTTTCTAAGAGGTAAATCTTAAACCACAAAAATGTGGTGCCTCAGTTTTACTTTACACCAACAGCTGGGAATCAACAGCTATTGACTCTTCAGAATAAGCCAAACAACATAAAGCACCTACAGACTGGATGATCCTGCTAAACTCCTTTCCCCAGTGTTAGCTGGGCCCCAGGTGTGAGCTGAGCAACTCTGCCCAGCACCATGTTGGAGTGGTACACTGGTGAGCAATACAACCCTGGCAGCCTCAGCCTGCTGCTTCCATGCATCTCATGTCCTGCAGGCTCACCTCTCCCCAAAGCAATTACATCCCTTGACACAAATATCACCAGCTCCACAACCCCTGTGGGATGCAAAATTAGCCCTCCCTTTGGCAGCAGCCTCAGCTGGGAAAATCATCCTTCATGGCCAAGCTGCAGGCCTGAAGTTTAAACAGCATCTGCAGCAGCTGCTGGAAATTGTCATTTCAACAAGGAGGTGAGAAATGCTGCTGCATTCCCCCACCTGCCACCCTGGGGCCAGGGAAGCAGGAGACCCTGGTTAAGGCAGGCAGCAGGATCCTCACAGCTCCTTATGACAGACACACACTCCCATGGCCAGGCTGCACGCAGCTCTAGTGCAGACAGAGCATGCAAGAGCCTCAGACCAATCAGTCCTCCTGGGTTTGCTAATGTGTTGTCATTAAATTTGACTGCAAGGCCATGGGAATACCTCTTTCCCAAAAGAGCCTTCATGCTATAGCAATTTTTCGCCAATGCAGATTTCTTTACCAGGGTGAGCACAATGCACAAGGCTCCGGATTTGCCCAAATTACCCTACTGAAGCAGTACTGCTGCAAGAAAGCTGCATCTCTCCAGATAGGTGCTGCAGATGTGCTGCAATGGCCACATTGAGCCAATTTTCCTTTCAAACGGCACATTCTGGAAGGGGAATTTTGAACACATTTGTACAACAAACCTTGCCCTTAATAAGCCTCTACCTGATAATTCATTAATCAGACCCCCCTCTTCAAAACACCTTAGTGTAACACCAAGGAATTATGGGTCCCTGTGTGAGAAGGTGTCTCCTAGCTTATAAATCTGCAAGAGAAATTAGTGACTATTATAAAAATATGGTCTAACCTGAAAGCAAAAATACAGCTTTAAAGAACAGGGTCTGTGCATGGGGCAGATGGGATTTCCACAGCTCTAGAACGAGCTAGGGCAAAGACAAGCTTTTAACTTACAGCCATATTCTAAGCCTATTCTGTGAAGAAATCCCACAAATTCAGCCCTGGCAGTACAGAACACACAAAACCACCAACAACCAGCATTCACATGGCACCTGTGCCTCAGTTTCTACAGTGCACAGTCCCCATTGAATCCAACAGCATCCTGCAGCCTGTCCTATGGAAGAGCAGAACCTTCCCCTAAAGAGACTGCACCAATCTCCCATGGCTTTTTGCTTTAGCTTTAAAACCAGTCTTATGAATCTTGGGAGCATAAAGAGAGGAAATAAATTACTGCACAAGAATGTCACAGTTGTGCTGGGAATATATATTTGCTCCTGCTCCACAGTGAATGTAGAGGTCAAGTTAAAAAAAAATTTAATAATAACGAATATTAGTGAGAGATCAGAGGGATTCTGTGGTCAGGGACAGAGTACTGTAACTAAGTACATTTCATAGTCTACCAAGCAGCAAAACACAAGGACGCTTGCGGCAGGATCTGTGTGGCTGAGAAAGAGATCCTGAAAAACACTGAAGTTTAATGAAATGAAACTCCATTTCAAAACCTACCCAATTCCTCTTGCATGACCACATGGCTCCCTTCCTTTGTGGATAGGCTCACTTTGTACATGTATGTGATTTGTGGTCCATCTCCTACCCTGTTTGGGAATTCCTGTTGTTTGGCAGATCCCTAAGATACTTACTAACACTCCACATTACCCTTCCTTCCTGTCATTAGCAATCCACACATGATGTCAGGAAGATGGATCTCATTGCTCTCAGGATCCCAGCTCCAGGCTACCAGGTCCCTCTGTCCTTCCCAGACCAAACAGGTTCGTTTACAACCAAAAGAAAAAAAAATAAAATATATTGTATTAAACATCTGAAAACGATATCTCAAGAGACAGTTTTTTTTAAAAAAAAGCCCAGGTTCAAACTGAATGTTTACTACCCAGCAGCAGATGAGCAGTTCACACACAGCCAGGTCAATGTTAGTGATTTTATTCACTTCTTTTATTTAATCATCTCTTTATGAAATGCAGAGTTGCTAACTACATTAATGTCAGTATAGAAAGCTCACATCCTATCACTCTCCTCAAAACCATTCTAGCAGAGAACTCCTGCTGGAAAATAGGATAAGAAATTAAATTAAATACTGCACCAGCAGTAGTTATACTTTCTGCCTCATTTTTCCCTACGTTTTTTTTCTATAGTCCAGTCTCTCTGTCCTTTTCTCCCTTCCTGCTCCACTTCTTTACAGCCAAAATAGGAAAGATCTATTGAGTGCACTCCTTAAAATGCAGTCACTGATTCCCCTCATCTTCTCCTCCACAGGATAGAATATGTTTTTCACATAATTAGAAATGCACTTCGAGTGACAAGAGGGTGGTCTGAAGACTTTTCTAACTAAAAAAAAACCAAACAAACAAAAAAAAATCTACCTCCTTTTCATGCAAGGTGACAGTTTTCAGCTTAAAGTTTCTTTCCCCCACCCATTAGAACACCTTGGCCCAACATTCCAAGGAAACTCCCTTGTAGGGTTTTTTGTGGCAAAATGATGTGCTTGGTTTTCTAGGAGGTTTTGGCTAAACAAAACAGCAACAAAAAGTTTAGTGAGTTAAGTCTTCAAAACATGAAAACGTTTCAATTAAGGGAGGTAGCATGAAAGATATGGATGTTACCTAACATTCAGCAGACTCTGCACTCAGTGCTGGAGGTTTTTAATCCCCCTTTCTTCTCTCTCTACCTATTTTTCTCTGGGCTGAACCCACTGTAGAGGGTTTTGCCCTAAATGCTCAGAATACCTTACAGCACATTCCCACATCAGCAGCCCCACCGCTTTTTCCGTGCTTGTAGCATTCTCATGCTATTTTCAACATTTAAGTGAACTTTTGTCTTGCATACAGGTGGCTACATACACCTTACACAAGTACATACTGCACACGGCACATGCTCCTCTCATGCAACACCATCTCTGCTCTGCTTCCTTCCTCTGCCTTGATGATGGTTGGCAACACACTTGTGATCCTGCTGTACAAAAAACACTCCCAAGTGCTAGAGGGAGGGCTGAGAACATTATAAATATCCTTTTTTCTCTCCTTCATTAACTTCTCTACAAATACTTCTCTTTCAACAACACCAAAATAACCAAAATCACTTTTCAAATTTTTTCACGCATTAAAATCTAAATGCATTTTAAGGGTGAGCAGAGCATGCCAAATTGGACTTTTAACAAATGAACAAAGTTCAGTGTTTTGAATTCACTCATTCTTTGCTATAGCATTTCCAGAAGCAAAATCTATTTTTAGGTGCAAATTGTTTTATCTGCTCCACCTAACATCCAGACAAAGACGTGGGCTGTTCCTTTAAGACTTTTTTCTCCCCACTCAACTTCCACGGATTGAGAAAGATTGTATCATATTTACTTCTACCTTCAGTGTCTTTCAGGGTACCTTCCATTACTCGCTCCCAAAGGCTTTCCGTAGCCTCATGTTTGCTGGTTCATTGGTTCAACTCTTCCTTGCTCAGCTTTCCTCAGCTATTCTGCAGGATGTCAGCTTCACTTCAGCCATCCAGCCTGGCCCCTTTCCAACACTTTCTTAAAATATGTCAGGCAAAGGCTGCCCTGTCTCTTCTGACACACTGCTCTGAGATGTGACACTTCAGACAGCTGGATTTTACAATCAGCTGTTTTAAGATGACCTCTGTTTCCACCAGTAACTCCACTCTAGAAAAGGTGGTTTGGGCATGTCCACCACATCCCTCTACGAATAATCACACAAAAGTTTTTGTGGGTTTTTTTTAAGCCAGTCACTTCCCTTTATGTCCACAAATTCCCTCCCACTGATGCTCTTGAAGTTATGCTGGCTCCCACCTCACCACCTGATTTGAGTTCCTATTCCTTGGCCATGGATGCACCTCAGAACTCTCTGCACTCAGGGTTTCTCCTTAGCCATTTTCCTCTTTTGTTGCCTCTTGGGCCAATGACTTTGCTGAGCTCACTAAGCCCCAGTGTCACTCTCCCACTGCTTTTGCAGGCATGATATAGCTGCAAAGAAAGATAATAGGGCACAATAAACATTTAGGGTTGCTCCAGACTGAAAGAAGAGGGAGATGACAGAGGGGGAAAAAGAGCCTAGAAGCCCTTTTTCAAGGTGGACCTCATGAAGGTTTGATGCCCCTTGAGAAAGAATCTCCATCACACATCTGGCAGCAGAGGCAGAGCAAGAGCCCAGTCTGGGTCCTCAGGGCCCAAAGATGATTTCTGAAGTCCCTTAAAGACAAGGATAAGAAGCAGAGATAGTAAACTGTGAGCAACCTCCTTTTAGAGGAGAGGATCATGGGACCAGCCTTGAGTACCAGGGCATGAACAGCCCCACAAGTCCCTGTGGGCTTCTCTGTTTGTGGGCTTGTCACTGAGTGGCATGTCTGCACATGGAACCTTAGCTCATTGAGAGACTGCTCCCATTAGGAAGGATGTAAACAGAGCATGAAACTGTCATCAGAGGCTATTAATGTTTTCTTAATATGTGAACTGAGCTAGAAACAGAGCAGGGAAAAAAAACCCAGAAAATTAAAGGCTTGCATGGTCATAAATGGTACCTCCCTTGCTCATCCTCTGCCACCCAGACTCTTGGGGACATTAGTAGCAGGGAGTGGAAGGAGAGGGATACTCCTTTGCTGCTGTCACTGCAGTTAGCCCACGCAATGCCAGCATCCTTTCTGGGGGGCGGGGGGGGAGGGGGAAAGGATGCTACAGCCTGCTCTGGCTGCTCTCTCTTCTACCACTCAAAACCAGAGAAATTTGTATTAACAGAGAATATTTACTTCCTTAAATGGCAAGACTCCTTGCTGGAAATCAACAAGCAGCCCTTGGGGCATGGGACCTGGATGTTTTTTGGAAGATTGCATCATTACACACCACTGCCTCCAGTTGGAGGGCTAGAACAAGAAAAAGCAATGCATTTCTAGGCAAAAGTCAGTATTCAGAATGGCTGAATTCATAATGACCACCTGAGCAGGTTATTATTTATCTAGGGCAGCAAGCAAGCCAGTGCCATTCGCCACCAGGCTGCGGGCACATGGTCACCCAAGGAAGGGATGGCAGCAGTGGGGCAGAGCCATGAGGCTGTGCCACCAGGGATGGAGTTTGTTATGAGCACAAGGCACAGCCCAACACAGCAAAGTTCTGCTCTGGGACAAGGATCAGAGGCAGAGATGGTAAACTGTGAGCAAACTCCTTGTATGGGCTAATGGGAACATGAGATGGGATTTCCTGAACCCCCTCAGGGCTTGTCTTCATATAAAAGCTGCTTGCATTTAATTACAATCAGCTACATTAGCTACATCAGTCGATTTAATTAAATTGCAAGGACACTCATAAGTTGATTTAACTCTGTCTCAAATGGATTTAGCAAAAGTTGGCAAGAAACTAAATCAACATAAACCAAGATTAAATCAACTGAAGAGCATCCACACAGGATTTTGCAGCAATGTAGCACAAACCGATTTGAAGACCCACTTTAAATGAAGCAGAGTAACTCAGGCACAGAGAAAGATGAATTTCTGGGATGGAAGCAAAGTGTGCAGCACTCCAGCAGCCCTGCCTAATAGACTTGAGCTGTGGGGAGAAAAACCCAAAACCCTCCTTTTCCTCCACTTCCTGGAGTAGGCATGTTATTTTAATCCACATACAATTTACTTAATTCAAGATCTTCAGCCATGTTAGCCCAACAGAACTCAGCAAGCAGCTGCCATTTCTGGGCCAGGCACACAGGCTAGAGGTCACAAATCATCCCCTATAAAGCAGAAGGCTGAATGGTAAGAACACTGGTAATTGTTAAGGCTGTGAATTTGTGAGCATAAAATCATCTACTTGAAATTAATTCCCAGGTTTGAACACACCATTTATCTAATTGTTAGCTTTTAGCACTGAAATTTGCAGTACTAAAGGAGTCACACACAGGTGACAGATAACAAGACAATCCCATTGCAGGCAAGTTGCACAGCACTGCTCAGTACTGCAGCAGTGGTGAACATTGCACATCTTCAGCATGCACCTGAAACATCTTATTCTGTGCCAAGGGTAGAGTGATAGGAGGGTAGAAATACAGTTTTGTACAGGAAAAAATCAAGTGTCCACTGAAGCACACTGCTCCATGCAGGCAGCACCAGGTGAGTCAACCCATTCCTGGCAGAAGTCATCCCAGAGACACCCAGAAACAGCAAAGCCCAGCAGAGATTCATAAACACATCCACTTTGATTAAATTGCTTCTTTTCAGCTCCAGGTTTGCCAGGACTGAGCCCTCCCAGCCAATACCAGCATCTTGCTTGCACTGCGCTGGGTTATTTTTTTCACACCTGCATTTAAACTTGTCATCACAAACCAAGCACCTCTTCTGTGAGACCAGAATGGTCCTAACAGCTTTCCCAGCAAACCAAGTGATTTATGATCAGCTTAATGACACTTTTTATACTGCTGTAAAACTGGGATTACAGTTCAGTGACTAGTAGGAGTTAAAGTAAAACTGCCACAGTTTCTTTAGTGCTTTGATGACTATTATAGCAGTCATACTCTGAGAAATGATGAGCCTGCCATAAAGTTTCAAGATCACCTTTTATTTCAGTGAGGAGACATTTCCAAGCCCAAGCTCTGTAGAAGGGAAGAAAAAGAAAACTTACAGCCTGAGAACAGCAGTTTAGAAAAGACTGAGTTGCCATACCGCTTCAAACTACTCCAGCCAAAATCTGTCTCCAGATCATAAAAACAGCAAAACCTCCTTACACAAAAATCCCAGAAGCTGCAAAGCTTCTGGCTGTAAAGGGGGTCTCTCATGCCCGCAAGGAAGGCCATATGGTCTATTACATCATCAGAAATCAGGTCCTGTTACAGCTTTGCAAACTAGACAAATCTCTCCAGCTCCCCACATCCTACCTATAAGATGCATCCCACTGCTTTGAAAAATTTGTTGGTAATAGGACACAGCAGAAATAGTGGGAAGCCAGCAATGTTAGAAATTAGACTCAGCATGCTGGGTAGATTCAATTCAGTTTAAACATAATGAATGCCTAAATTCTAATATTTACACACACCTAATTATATTACAAGTCATGCTTCCATATTCACTTTTCTATGGGGTTTTTTTATTTTATAATTTACAGTAAAACTAGTACCTGGAAGTTTTGAAATTAATTTACCATGAAAATGTTATTTCTGTCTCTGGCCACACTTCATAAGATCAAGTGAACAGAAATGTTGGGAAGGATAAGGATTTGACAGGAAGGTCTCACAGATATGTATGTGTAACAGAAAGATCTTTGAATGTAGAATCTGAAGAAGGAATAGAAATGATAGCAAGTTTTGATACAGAAGAATTGCTGAGCCAGTCTTACTGGGTAACTAGAAGGCAAAGAGCAAGTGAGTTGGAAGGGTCTTTTATAACTTAGAGCAAAGGATAAATCCACCTCAAACAAAAGATGTTTTTACCAAACAAAAGGATTTTCACAGGCAAACAAGAAAGCCAATGTTGCAAGTAGAGAAAAGATCTCAGAATTTTCCACTGCAAGAAAACTGAAAAACAACTCCTAGCTTAAACTGTAACATACTAACCTTTTGTGATTGGAAATCGTAACATGAATATAGTAACATTAGTAGTTAGGATAGGCTATAGGTAACAGTAAAAGTATTGATTGGCTGTCATGTATTAAGATGCTCTGTAATGAAAAGTATATAATGCATTGTAGCCATAACTAGAGGGGCTTCAGGACACGCAGCTTGCCTATAGCCAGCAGCTCTAGGCTCACCCATGACCCTCAACTGCTGTAACCTCATCTATGCAATAAACAGGATTTTAAGAGCTGGCTGAAGCCTCCATCTCTCCATCTGGCTCTTACACAGAAAGACAGGAATGATGCTCTTTTTAGCCACATACAGCATGATTCAGTAGCTGGCTCTTTTGACAATACAAATGGTCAGTAATGACAAACCTGCCACTCCTAGGAAGCTACTCCCAAGAATTTTTGGTTTGCAGCACACTTCTTACTCATCCTGATGTCTTTTCCTTTCTTAGAAGGAGATTCATTTAACTCCATGCAGAAAAAATATCCTACCTAAGCAGGGAAAACAAAGAGCACAGAAGTTGTTCTCTCCCTGTGGGTGATCTAAGGGATGTATGAGATAGGGGCCCAGGAATGGATCAGTTCAATGGATGGAACATTGTGTGAAACTCTCAGCCACAGAGATCAGGCTTGTCACATGTCCATCACCTGAAGCCTTTTCACTGATCTTCATGGAAGATTTACCAGGCTCTGAAGGATGAGGGCCTTTCATGCTGCTGATGGAGGAAGCTATCCAGGCCTTCTTCTCTGTTTGGAGCAAAAAGCTCTATCCTTCCTTCCTTGTTACAGATATCATTAAGAGGAGAAAGACAAAGATAACACCATGCACAGAAATGCTCTGTTGCCATATATAGCAATGCCATTTCTTAGCATCTCTGTTACTGCAAACAGCTCACCCTCAAATAGCAGGGGATGATGCACTGCACTGAACAGACTGGTGGCAGCTCTGTGTAGCGTCACATCTCAGCTCATGGGCATCAAGAAATGAAACAAGGGACCAAAAATAGACTAACTGAACACTCCAATTTGTTCTTCCCCAGACTGGCCATTGTGGTACACATTTACTGATATCTTTTCTTATTTATCTCCTTTCTGGGCTATATTCCCTGTCTTTCTTTCACTTCAGAAAAGCTTTAGCATTTCATTAATTCTTCTTCCATCTTCTGAATACTCACTAATTCTGAAATATGTTTTCTGATATGGAGTGACCATCACCCACTGGTACAAATAAGAGGTTCAACAGATGAACACATTATGTATCTTGACATAACTAGATTAGCTATTTCAGATACCACCTACCATGGGCTGTTGTGTTTAACACCCCAGAAGCCTGATCTGGTAAAGCAAATCTCTCAGGAAATCCTGGCAAGCCACAACCAGAGGACCAGACTGCTGCACTTCACAGCAATTTCATTCCCACAGCATTGCCCAGGGGTCATGCTCACAGTGACTTCAAAGGCCCCCAGCAGAGTGATAAGGGCAGCCAGCACATGGCCGAGGCATCTCCAGCATCCTTTTCTGTGTGGGCCTCATGCCTGGCACCTTCCCAAGGGGCTTGATTTTTTTCATGTCCTCCTTGTGCAATCAAGCTTTAAATATCAAACAGCGGCCTTCCTACCTCTTTTCCCCAGGGGCTTATTTCATTGTTTAAGTGATCCTCCAGCACAAAATGCAAGAAGCTGTCAGCAGCACAGCTAATACAGTCATCACCCAAAAGCCAGCAGCCCTGTTCTGTGCAGATATTTGGATGTTATTAAATAAGCTTCGACAGGATGTGAAGGTGGCAAGGGACTGAGATTTG